>OX336397.1:72882558-73210058 GCA_946902985.2 Meconema thalassinum
GGCTAATAAAGTCAGAAAATAAAGTGATGAAGGAATGTCAAGGCCTAGAAAGCTGTAATTTTGCATGTTGGTTGATCCTAGGTTGTAGGGGATCACTCACAAACGATTTTAGAAAATGCAATTTCTACGTGAGTATTTTCGGCCCTTTGGCACTGAGCATGGATGAAAGGTACAAAGACCTTAATGCCTTAATACATACCTCATTTGTTTTCTTTATTTGTTTAAGGATTGTTTTTATTCTACATGTGTTGCTTTTCGTGTACGAGTGTGTCAATATTGATTTTACCTGAAGAATGAAAGCTTTGGTAAATATAGCTTCAGAATGGATTTGTTACTAATCTTCTAATTTTTGTCGTCAAATTTCGCCATCACATAGAAACTGGTTTCTTTTGGTGCATGATTTTCACCTCCAGATTTGGTCATCTGGATCATGACGAATAGAAGGACCTAGTGTGAGGACTCCGCCATTATAGCACTGTAGTTTGTGGTCCCGCCGCTACAAGCACTGCAAGCGATAATGTCCAACAACGTGTACCAGGGTTGTAGGCACTACAAGCTCGCCATCAAAAAACAGCAGTTGATAAACAAGCAACAACAGCAACAACCCCATAAACCCATCCCCTCACTTCTCTCCCTCTCACCAACACAAATCCTACAGCTTTTAATCACGCCAGCAGCACAATAAACTTAATAAATCCAGGCTACAGAACAGACCAAAAAACTACACTTTAAGCTAAACCAAATTCACTTCTCAGCTCGACATAAGCCATAATACAACTTAAAGCCTATCCAACTCATACTTTCCCTACTGTTTTACAACTATTAAGCGAACTATTCTCACTCAAAAACTAAAAACCCTGAAACGGGAGCTAATTTAAAAACGCAATAGCCTAGCCCGATTACGTCTCCGGCAGTGCTACCGCAAATGCATTCATAACTTCACAATAACTTCCAAATTACGGCTAAGTGACCTATCTTCCTGAGTAGTTACAGGTGTTACCGTCTTGCCTGGGACGATGGGTCACCAAACCGGTATTTAAACTCAATTAATAAGCTTTAATTAACCAAATTCAGAGGAATCAGATCAGACCAAAAAACTACACTTTAAGCCATACCAAATTCACTTCTCAGCTCGACATAAACTTTAATTCTACTTAAAACCTACACAAAACATACTCTCCTTACTGTTTTACAACTATTAAGCGAACTATTCGCACTCAAAAACTAAAAACCCTGAAACGGGAGCTAATTTAAAAACGCAATAGCCTAGCCCGATTACGTCTCCGGCAGTGCTACCGCAAATGCATTCATAACTTCACAATAACTTCCAAATTACGGCTAAGTGACCTATCTGTCTGAGTAGTTACAGGTGTTACCGGCTTGCCTGGGACGATGGGTCACCAAACCGGTATTTAAACTCAATTAATAAGCTTTAATTAACCAAATTCAGAGGAAACAGATGGTGCAAAATGATGAGTTTTAAAGCTATCTGGATCCAGTTTTTCAACCAATTTATTGTGATGTTTTATGAACGGTATGGTTAATGTCAAACGCAACTAATATAATTTTATCCATAATGTAGAATTTTGGGCTTATGCCGTGTTTTATTTATTAAAACTCGACGCATTTCGAAATAAACCATGTCTTTCTTCATCAGGAATAAACGAAAATACGACTAAATTATTGCTAAGAGAAAGCAACAAAGAAACTAAAAAAGGTGCCCTAAGATGAACAATGAAGTGTATCTCACACGTCCTTCGAGAAGTGAATGTGGCATTCTTTTCCAGGCCGAGAAAGTAATTACCGGAAAATTAAACTCAAAATCGATGTGGAGCGAAATATTTATGATTGTATCGATTCCAAAGAAACAATTTCAGTTGATCCTTCAGAAGCTGGCTGCTGTCTTCAGCGTGTCATGGATATTATCCCCAGACTTGTTTATTTTGGGTGCCGATGCTTCTTCAGAACGAAGGATATCCGCCGAGATTTGCAATCTCGAACACCCGCCAAGTCTTCACGCAAGCTTTCGAAAGTCCAGTACCGTAGCCGACAAAATGAATTGTTAAGTAGAGTGTTACTTTAAATCGTTTAAGTGTGCTTGTTTTAATATGCTGGGGTGATGTTTTTTATCTGTGTCTGTATACTCCAGGAATCTGTGCGTTCCGTAACATGTAATGAAGACCGTAGTTCTTATTTCTATGAATTATATTTTCCATTGTGCCCTGCCATGCTATTTTAATTGGAACCGCTAATTACTTTTTAAAAGAGTATTAGTTACAAAGTATTTCGTTTCCCTTAACACCATCCCTAAGACCAGCTGACCCCGGCAGTGTGGATCGTACCCACTCTAGCGCTGCCTGGCGGGGCGCGCTTGAACTTCAGGAGTCTTCTCACTTTCTCCTTCTATTCGTCATGTCTGGATGATATGGTGTCTGGATAAGGTTAGTTTGTCTCGCGGCCACAAGGTGTCTCTGCACTTGTACTGAATAAAATCAAAACATTAACTGTCACGTGCACAATCAATATGGTCCAAGAAACTACTTTTCACATTTTGTTACAAGTAGTTCCGTGAAGAACTAAATAGCATTTGCATATATCCTACTTATGTTAATTGCCTCTATCAACATACAACATTTCAGTTTGATTGCTGTAATAGATTCGTAGATATTGAGAACCGTCTGAATATTTCAAATGGTCGCCATGTTTAATTTTAATATTATGTAGGCCATACAGTTATATACTATTAGATGGCGATTTTTGCTTGGTTTCATTATTCAAAAGTTCACTTCGATCGCATGATTAATACACAAGGAATAAAAACATAATTTTTAAACTTGCGCACAGCCGCCATCTTCAAGTTATGCAAACAACTGAACAAAATTAGATGCTAGTGCATTACAATGTGCATAAACATTTGATGTACCATGTTTCATTGCATTTGGATGGTTAAATCACGAGAAACGTCTATTTATAAGTTTCAATTTAGCTTGGCCACCATATTCGTTTTGTAGTTAACAGGTTTTTGAAAGTCCCATATGTGAACGTTTAGTAGTGCACTTTATTACCGTACGAAATTTCATGGTGATATCTGTAATAGTTTCGGAGATATTGAATGCTGGTGAAATATTTCGCACAGCCGCCATGTTGTATTAGTGAGACGTAACAAAATTTGAAGGGCACGATCAGGGTCGTCCGAAAAAGTGCTATGAACTTACCGAGTTTCATTGAAATCTCTCCAGCCGTTTAGAAGTTATTAGGGACACACACACACCATCACACACACACACACACGGACAAAAGGTGATCTCATAAGCCTATGTTTTCAAAATTGAAAATAGGCTAAAAATGACAATAATTTTCGTAAGAATGTAATTGCCCTTGATGGTGTCAGCAGAGCAGTCTTCTTAATTTTTTGAAGAAAGGAGCTGATGACCAAGGTGTCCCTAGACCCTGAGATTCGATCAAGAAGAACGTGAGCTATGTGATTGTGCTGCACCAAGATAGGGGGATTTTCCTCCTTATTTTTTACAGATTGTTCCAACTAACGTAAGCAGTAAATTGTCACGCGAAGACTGGCGCCATGGGTAAATCTGACCCGACCGTAAATAATATAGATATAACTTGGGTGTTCAGAAGGTAAGGGACATGTTTTTTTTGTAGGGTGAGTTCAAGGCTAGGAAGGAAGGTACAGTAAGCGACAGGAAATAAGGGCTGACCAAAACGAAAATATAGAGCATTATTTAAGGCTTTGATAAAAAATACCCAAGAGCCAGTCCTCGCGGGTTTAAATAAAAGGAATGAACGGTTTCCCTATAACTTTTACTGTTGTATCCTTACACAGTACCTTAGCACCAGGCCATATTGGCTAAACATGAATGTCGATAATGAAGGTTCTTGATACCACTTTACTGGGAATAGCAGTTCCAAAACCGTCATTTTCAATCTTCATTTTCAGGAGCATGATCGGTCAATCTATGGAGGTGTTTGGCCGCCTGTAATCAAAACGCATCCATCTAAGAGAATTATTTGAATTAACGACCCTTCCAAGGGAATTAAATTTCTTGGGAGTACTGCCTGTGGGCGAATATAGATTTTGTTATTAAGATGTCATTTTTGAAAGCTTTGTCTGGAGCATGGCAATCTATGGAAGTGAAACTTGGACTACTGGTGCAGCAGAAGCGTTCGAAATGTGGTGTTACAGGAGAATGATGAAGAACACATGGGTAGATAGACTTATAAACGAAGAGGTATTAGGACGAGTGGGAGAGGATAGATGTTTCTGGCTATTGCTAATGAAGAGAAGAGATGGGTTGGTAGGACACTTACTAAGACACCCAGGAATATCAAGCTTAGTTATGGAAGGAAGGATCGAGGACAAGAACTGTAGGGATAGACCAAGGTTAGAATATGTTAAACAGATTGCATCGGATGTAGGGTGTGGTAGCTATGTAGAGATGAAACTATTAGCTCTGAACAGGAAGGCATGGAGAGCTGCATCAAAGACTCAAACAAGAAACCATCTTAGAGAATTAATTGAAATAACGACCCCTCCAAGGGAATTACATTTCTTGGGAGTACTGCCTCTGGGATAGATGTCTCAATACACATAAGATGGTCGATTCCATCTATAGAGCAACTTGGTAGATTTTGAGGTTAGTTACTGGCCAATTCCCACGTGTGAGGACTTAATCATTTCCTGCCTGCAGAGTAATAATCACCCTCTAATACCCTTATCACCTAGCCGCAAGGTCCAGGCACGGACAGGCCAGTCTCGCTCAGCCATGACCGATACAGTAATTGGGCGCGCAATGGTGTGTAGTGGCTTAGACACCGCTCTCTCACGTGTGACTGTGTGCAAACCTACGTTACATCCCTGCAGCACTTGGGACAAACACAGTATAATGCATTCCTTAAGAGACTTTAGGACTGAATTTTTCAACTTCCACATTTTTCATCAGAATGAGTTGAAATTTAAACTGCATAATTCGAATAGTAACACTAAGTTACATTGAAAACAATGGGATGACATTGAATTGATGTTTTCTAATATATCATTAAGATATACCGTGTGATCAAAATGCTCCATGCGTAATAGAAATTGTGTAAAATGCTTGATCTTTTCATTACATATACATAACTAGCAAACCGACCCGGCTTCGCCCGGGGACAGTTATGAATGCATTACGTGATAAGCGCTTTGTTTTTCCAATGTCAATGAACAACGACCAATATCCGTTTTACGTCTCGGCATGATGGGTTAAAATCACTGACTGGAATATTAATTTTATTATCACGGAGATGCATGTGCAACAAATTCTTGTCAGACGTAATTTAAGAATGGCGAGGTGCATGAAACACAAATACTCCTTCCGTCCAATCTTAACTTGACTGTGTTTCACAGGCGAAATGAAGAAAACCCGAGTTGCACTTCCAGGGAGACTCCAAACACAATCACCCTTGTCAGAAGTCTCAACTCAACACGACTCAACGGTTTGCTGCTGGCTGTATCTGGGGCAATAGGTTCGCCCGCAAGCTAGGCTATAACAGGGATGATAGACTCGTCCTTAGCTAGCTCGTAAACTGTCGCCTCTGTAGTTGAATGGACATGGTTGGAAGAAATTAAAACGTAAAATCACTTATAGTGGGCGATGTATTGAAGATAGACATATGCTCTCGCGGACTTTTTTGTAGAACTTTTCACGCTGAACAATTCTTACACTCGTAGTATTTAGATATTTTTAAAGGTTTGCCCAGCGTAAGCTTACAAAGCGCTCGGACGCCAGTTTTTTTTAGACTTTTCCACTGAAATCGTCACTGCTCGGCTTCCTTTGACCATAAATAAATTATTTTGTACAGAAATCATCCTCGAGATATCCTTTACAGAATGGTGGAAACCACATCAAAATCCATCCAGTGGTTCTCGAGATTACCCGTAACATCCAAGAATCGGGGACTTTGTTTTATACTGAGTAGAGATACTATTCTAAATATTATAACATTGAAGCATATCAGGAAAGTGTTGCATGTATGCTATCAGATTAATTTTTAGCCTACTTTTCTCATTTTGCAAAAATGAGGAAAAAGTAGACTTCTGAGATCGGGCAAATGTGTGTGTGTCTGTCTGTCTGGCTGTGTGTGTGCCCCCCCCCCCCCTATCAACTCCTGAACGGCTGCAGCAATCAAAACAAAATATGGTGGAAGTAAAGATCTATACCTGAATATCTCACGGCCATATTTGAAAATGATGTCAGTGCTACCAACTGCTGAAAAATCACAATTGAAATTTGAGCTCCATGTTGGATATCTTCGAAGGTATACATGGGAGCTATTTCAAAATTGGCACACAGATAGATAATAATATTGCAGTTTAATTTCCAGGAGGCCATACATGGCAGTGTTGCCAAAATGATTATAAGCCTGCTGATAGGTCCAAATTTTAAATGCATATACCTTCTACACTATCAATTGGATTTCAACCAAATTTCCTATGTGGTATGTGTACATAAACGGATATGACTGAGCGTATTCTTAAGAGCCACCAGGGCTGCCAACTGTTAATAAAGGCTCTCAATTTATTTTATCCAAATACCATTATATCAGAAAGTATGCAAGCCGACAGCTTTAAACTATGCACACGTATAGTACCTGCCATTCTATATTAATTTGGAGTAACTTATATACGTCAGTGCTATCAACATGATTCTAAGCCTGCTGAGAAGTCCAACTTTAATTACATGTAACTTCTATACTATCATTTGGATTTCAACCAAATTTCGTGTGTGCTATGTGTACCATAACAGATATGACTATGCCGATTCTTAAGAGTAACCAGGGCTGCCAACTGTTAATAAGTACTGTCTGTATTTTTGTTACCCTAATATCAATATATCAGAAAGTATGCAAGCCAATAGCTCTAAACTTTGCACACGTATAGTACCTGGCATTCTAGATTAATTTGGAGTAACTAATATAGGCCTACGCCAGTGCTGCCAACATGATTCTAAGCCTGCTGATAGGTCCAATTTTAAAATGCATGTTACTTCTCTACTAACAAATGGATTTCATCCAAAATTGGTACAACACGAGATAATAATATTTCAGATTATTTCTGACCAACACATGCATGACATTGTTGCCATCATAATTTTACGCACTGATAAATCCAAGGTCCAACTGCATGTGACGTGCATGCTATCCATTGGACTTCAACCAAATTTTGTATTCTGTACCTTAAGAGATGAAACTAACAATAGCCTATATTCAGTCACCAGGGCTGCGAACTGTACTGCTCTATTTGGCTACATTGTATAAGGTATATTTCGAACTAATTAGGAATTTCGATATTAGCAACTTAATTTTGTCATTATTCTAGATAGGTCTATATAGATTGGCAAGAATCTTAAAATTCAAGAAAAGTAGGCTCTTTAGTTCGTCACGGAACTTCTTGTTCTTGATGTGCCATCATGTTTTATGAATTTTGATAATTTTTCATGTTTTTTTTAATTTATTTTGGTCTATAATTTACAAAGTGACTGGAGATATTACAATAATATCTTACAAAACTTGTATTTCTGAATATTCCGTGATTTTTTGAGTAAAATTGGTGAATATCTCATGCACATGGAGCAATTTGATTACCTAAAAATGTTGTTAGTAGATAAAAGCATTTTTATTTATAAAATCGCATGCTATAGTAACCAGTTTGGTTTACCTAATGATTTTTTTGGAACAAATCTGAAAAATACAATGTTTTGTTGTAGAGATAAATACCATAGAGACCTTTCGTTTGAGTTAACATAGGAATTTCTAGGATTTCTAGTTTTAAAGATACAGCCTACTTTCATATGATTTGCCTTCCATCTTCTTCTTACGTAGGGGAGATTTAAAAATGTCGCTCAGCCTTTAAAAATGGCAGTGCATGAAAACTGTTTTACTGAAATGATCCACAGGGTTCCATAATATATATACAGGGTGTTTCGATAAAAGTGTCCAATATTTCAACACGTGTTGGGATTGATCAAAACGAGAAGAAATGTTCCTATAAACATACGTCTGGAAACAAATACCTGTTGAGATATGAGCCATTTTACTTGTGTTGTGTATGTACACTTCAGACAATGGACGTCTTCCTACCAGCTACTTCTATAATGAACACCTGATTGTCACACACGTTTAACAGAACACGCGTTGGGCAAACATCCATCAACACCACCAACCAGGAGCTGTGATGATTTCAGCAGGTCGGTCCACGGATAGGCTACCATCTAAACGTTACGAGAGATGCTCCACATGGTTACCACATGCTTTGGCTCTTCTTCGCAAGGAATACCCAACTCGTCCAATAACGCCTGGCTACTCGCGGATGTGGGCACCCTCATAGGTCACACGCTTTTGTAATATCTGCACATTGTCGATGAGTGTGGCATACACCAATGTCTTTCAATGTCCCCATAGCCAGAAATCTAATGGATTAAGGTCCAGAGAACGGGCAGGGCATGCTACTACCATTTTCTAATCCACAGCAAAAAAAAAACTTTACGAGCCTTACAGTAGTCGCATAATTATGATGTGTAACATCTGACATAGAAGAAACCTCACGTGAAATTGTTGATACATCGGTATTTTATAATATTATTTGCACAAATATTGATCTATTGTGAAAGGGAGTGTTTTACATATATTGTAGTTTATAATACGGAACTCATTTTATTAGATGATTTGTAGCTTCCACCAGCACTAGACTTAATAAAGAATACGATATGGATCTACTAGATTAATAGACGCGACACCGCTCATATCCTTAAATTCCTTATAAATAGGCCAACTTACGAGTAAATGCAATGTGCACAGCAGTAGATCATGAAAGGCTTACCCAGTTACCGGACCTCTTGATTCACAGAACAACACGTAATTTCATATGGATTCTATTAAAATGAGTCATATTGATATGATTAGCAGCAGAGTACCAAGAAGGCAGTGCGAGAACAATCAAGAAGGCAGTGCAAAAGTAGAAATATCAAGTAGCCAGTGAAGAAAAAAAGAGAGAGTCTTGGAATTGTTTTGTATTATAAGTGTGTAAATAAAAAAGATTTGTGTGTGTTGATGAATGTCCAGGAGGGATACGATCCAGCTGGCAGTACGTCTTACACACTTCCGTCCGATCCACTTCCGTCCGATCCACTTCCGTCCCATTTTTCAAAATCACTCCCACAAAAATATCCAGCAACCGAGTGGAAAGATGTTACACATCAAAAACATTTGTCACTTCCCTCGAGGAATACTCCATCGCACTGTTTACGTCATCCACACAGCACGGGACCAACAGTCTGGTGCGTGTAGCGCACTGCACTACCAGCACAACCGCATACTATGACCGAACATCCGACTCATGCAAATACCTTCAACGGAAGGACGCTTGCACCACTAAACATAACGCCCCATCCATGCGGGTAAAATGGTGCATATCTCAACAGGTATTTGTTTCCGGACATATTATGTTTATGGGAACATTTCTTCTCGTTCTGACCAATCCCAAAGTGTCCCCTAACCCACAAGTGGTCGATAACCGAGACACTGCATTGTAACCATACTAAATCATACAGATTGTGGTGTTTGAAGCCATATTTTCAGTGTTGCCTTAGTAAACAAGAGTTTAGTGCTTTTCAGTCGGTTAACTCGAATGTACCCAAAAGAGCTGGGTTATGCTCTAATCCTGAAATAAATTACATGAGATTAATAAAACACTAGGATGACCAGTTTCGATCGTCAAGCGATCATCATCAGATCCATAACACTTAGGCTACAAAATCTATGTTTGAAATACAGGTGAAAATATTTACAATATGTACAATTATTTAGTTGCAGTATTGGTACTGCAACTGTCAGTGTATGCCAAATGCAGTATATATGTTAGGTGAAATGCTAAATGGTGATAGCTATCCAGAGATTGTACTTTAGAGAGATTATATGGTTGTAAACTATGGTTAAACTATAAAATTTTAGGCTAACTACTTATCTGATTGTCTTCCGTACAACAGCTACTCGCAGTTTTCGTGCTCACTGGAACTCACTGTAGCCTAAAAATTTTTATAGTTTAACCATAGTTTACAACCATATAATCTCTCTAAAGTACAATCTCCGGATAGCTATCACCATTTAGCATTTCACCTAACATATATACTGCATTTAGCATACACTGACAGTTGCAGTACCAATACTGAAACTAAATAATTGTACATATTGTAAATATTTTCACCTGTATTTCAAACATAGATTTTGTAGCCTAAGTGTAATGGATCTGATGATGATCGCTTGACGATCGAAACTGGTCATCCTAGTGTTTTATTAATCTCATGTAATTTATTTCAGGATTAGGGCATAACCCATCTCTTTTGGGTACATTCGTGTTGACCGACTGAAAAGCACTAAACTCTTGTTAGATCATACAGTACATGAATGTGATTGGAGGCTGAAGAAAATCCGGAGAACAGCTTTTCTAATTCAGGCAGGTAATTATTTATTACAAGTCCTGAGGCACCTCCAGACCTCTAACACACCGAAGCACACAGGTCTGATGATTTATATATCTTATGTCCCTAAAATGAAATTACAACAATAAAAACACCATAATCATGTATCCTCGTGTACTTGGGTGATTGTTCAGTATGTGTTTGATAATTCGTAATATTGTGTTGGCTGTAGTAGCGTGTATTTGTAATTTGGATTGCAACTTGGATAGGAAGAGTCCATGGTCTTCATTGATGTACCATCCCGGCATTTGCTTGGAATAGGAGTGAGAAAACACGGAAACTTGACAGAATTGCTTTTCAGTCTGTCAACAACAGTGTGCCAAATTAGAGGCAGGGGAGGGTGCTGAAGCGATTGAGGTGGGGAAACAAAAACAAAGAAAACAATGAATAAAAACACAAAACATAAAACAAAAAACAAAAATCAACAAAAAAATAATATAAAACAAAAATAAAACTATAATCAAAAATAAAAAAGGAAAATCAAAACAAAACACGAAACAATAAAAACAAAGCATAAATAAATTAAAACGAAAATTCAAAATACAAAACACAAAAAACAAAATACAAAAACACAAAAAACAGAAAACAAAACACAAAACACAAAAAGAACAAAAAAATCGAAAAACAAAACACAAAAAAGACAAAGCACAAATACAAATTAAAACCAAAATTCAAAAGGCAAGAAACAAAAAACAAAACCCAAAAAACAAAAACAAAAAGAATCAAAAAAGCACAAATAAAAATAAAAATAAAAAAACCCAAATAACAAACCACAAATAAAAATTAAAACCGAAAATCCAAAACAAAAAAACAAAAATCAAAACAAAACCCAACAAAAGAAAACACAAAAGAAACAAAGCACAAGTAAAAATTTAAACCAGAATTCAAAAGACAAAAAACAAAAATCAAAATAACAAAAAACAAAACGAAATCAACTATGAAGAGAATTATGACAGAAATAATAACAAATCACAAAGCAAATGAGAGAAACAAATCGCAATGAAAAATAAATTTAATATAATTTAATATGGCAAAAAATGAACTAGTATCCCAGCGTGTAATTTACTCCCTTATCCACATGGACAATGAAGAACTTGCAGAACTCTCATTGTAATATACAGTATTCTTCACAGTATCCGCTATCTACCAGATGGCAGTGCTAAACGGATCATCGAAATAGGAGGTTAGATCCCCAAAATGGAACCAACTCAGGAGATGGTCAACAGCTAGGTGATTATTAATATTCCTAACTTGCACTTACCTAAAAGCCTCCTCGCTGGTCAATATTCCCTGGACAGCTCATTCATCGGGAAGATGCAACTTGTTGGAATGTATGGCTCTCTTATGACCTCTTACAGTTTTCTTGTTTGCTTTGCGACCACTCTGGAGCCTAGCGAGCACTTCTGTCCTTGGAGACGACGTACTGGATATGTTCAAACACAAACTTGGCCCGTAACACAAAAGCATTTCCCTGTAAATATCATCGTCCAAGTTTTATACGACTTGCAGCTTCGTTAGTGTCTCCACTCTCCTCTGAGACACATCTACTCCCTGATGTGGTTGCATGATTTAAAACTTCATGACGGGAACAGAGTATGGTAAATCTTTTGAAATGAAGTGAGCATTATATCTGGACATTTTGAATTCCCGACTTAACTCTATCTGTCATTAGGACTGTTTATGCTTTTATGTTCGACCCTCACTATTATGTGTTAGAAAACTGTATCTTAATGATGGTCATTATAACACCGTTTTTCATTACGATACAGTTTCTCCAGCCAATCAGAGCTCGTTCATTGACCAATTAGGTAACGATACCTTCGCGCATGCACTCAAAATCCAACATGTCGGACATAAACACAACATCGAACTATAATAAATTACCGACATGGAATACGCACCGTCCATATGTTCGCGTAAATAAACTGGCGAATATGAGACATGAAATAGCACTGTACCGGTACCTTAATATCCCCAAAACCAATTTCTACACAGCGCGTGGTTTTGACACGACTTCAGTGACAGTTTTACTGAATACTGGTGCGCAATCTGAACATATGGTATTGAAGCACACAGAGCGCATGCGTCGGTTGTCCAGAGAGCTTGGACAAGAGAGATATACTACCCATTGCAGCACCCGATCACAACATTCTACTGTAGTGACTGAACAGATTTTAACAATTAAAGTGTAAAAATAAATTATAAATATACAAAATAAAATCATAAAAATAAAATTACAATAATAAAAGAAATATAAAAATTAAAATAATAATAATTATAAAAAAATATAAAAATAATTGTAAATTCAATTCGAAATTAGTTAATTAATTCAATAAAAATATCAAAATTAAATCTATAAGACCATACATTGAACATTCAAAATAAATACGGTACCGGTATATAAACATTAAAATTAGAGAAATCAAAAATAACATTATGTAAAATCATAATAATTACAAGTAGTTCCGTGAAGAACTATACAGCCTATTTTCATATATCCTACGTATGTTAATTGCCTCTATCAACATACAACATTTCAGTTTGATTGCTGTAATAGATTCGTAGATATTGAGAACGGACTAAATATTTCTGATGGTCGCCATGTTGGATTTTATATATGTAGGTCCTAGAGTTATGTACTGTTACATGAAGATTATTGTGTACGTGTAGCATTCAAACTTCAATCGCCTGATTAAGACACAAGAAGTAACAAGGAGATTTTAAAATTTCGCACAGCCGCAATCTTGTGGTTATGTAAACAATTGAACCAAGTTAGATGTCGGTGCATTACAATGTGTATAAACATACAATGTACCAATTTTTATTGCGTTTGGTTGGTTAAATCGCGAGAAACGTCTATTTAAAGTCGAAAATTCGCGCGGCCGCCATGTTGGTTTTGTACTTACCAGTTTTTCAAAAGTCCCATAAGTGAACTTCTAGTAGTTTCCTTTATCACCGTAAAAAATCCAGGGTGATATCGGGAGTAGTTTCGGAGATATTGAATGCTGGTTAAATATTTCGCACTGCCGCCATGTTGGATTGTGAGAGATAACAAAATTTTATGGGCACGGTCGGAGTCTTCCGGAATAATGCTATGAAATTACTGAGTTTCATTGAAATCGCTCCAGCCGTTTAGAAGTTATTAGGGCGACACACACACACACACACTCCTCACACACACACACACACACAGACAAAAGGTGATCTCATAAGCCTATTTTTTCAAAATTGAAAATAGGCTAAAAATGAATTAAAATGCAGAAACACATAAAAGTAAAAAATAGCTTTAAGCTATAAAGGGTTAATATTCGTATTCCTCACGGATAGATGTTTTTTGACCAAATAACCCCAATTAAATTCTGTACATGTGTTATGGGTCCGAATCACAGGGCAAGCAACTCTATGTTGAAATAATCCTTTACTGTCATAGACAAGACCTTCCAAGAACATTATTCCTTTAGGGGATATCGACTTGGGAATTTCCGTGCCATCAATCTCTTGGGAAATGAACTAGGAATTTTAGGTAAATAAATTATAATATAGTATGAGAAACGCGATTTCCTAGGTCATGTTCAGAGGTGAACTATCCGAAAGCTTTCTAATCAGAACAGGAGTTAGACAGGGTGATGGTCTCTCCTGTATTCTCTTCAACTGTGTACTGGAAAAGATCATTAGGGAATGGGGAACGACGCTACCACCGGGAGCTGGACTGAAGCTTGGTTACAAGAGAGACAATATCTTCGTCCCTTGCTTAGCCTTTGCTGATGACCTCATTCTACTGGCAAATAATATAGAGGAGACTACCTACAACTTACAAAGTCTTTATAGTGTAGTGGTTAAGACTGGTTTGAAGATAAACATCCAGAAGACTGAATTTATGACCAATATCCAAGAGACCCCTTCTAATATTCCTCCCATAGACACTAACATACGAAAGGTACCTGCAGTTAAGTACTTGGGAGAATGGATTTCTGCAAATCAGAGCGAGAACCTAGCCATAGATGCCAGATGTATCAAGTTTGAAAGGGCTTATCATTCCTGTCGTAGTATCTCTTCATGTAAGTGCCTCTCAAAGAACCTCAAACTCGACTATGACTCGGTCGTCGAGCCATCTCATTTGTATGCTTCCCACTGTCTTGTAATGACCAGAAAGGGTCCACTCAGATAACTGGAGTTAAAAGAGAGAAAGATCCTGAGGAGGATATTAGGTCCAATTAGAGAGGAAGGAGGCATTTACAGAATCCGTCATAATGATGAATTGTATGAACACCAGGAGGACATCATCACGTCTATACGGAAAAGACGCCTGACCTTTTATGTACACTTGGCACGTCTGGATTCTGAAAAACTCACCAACAGGATATTCACAGTAACAGGAAGAGGCAAGGTTTCTAAGAACAAATTAATTGCGTCAAGTTAAGTTAGATATTGGGTTTTAAGCTCTTAGGCAGAACCAGTCACTCGTCGGAATTCTGGCCACGTCCAACTGTGGAGATCTCACAGAATCTCAAAGATTAGGCCATGCATGTCTCAGTGCAAGCCAAATTAAATCAGTTATGGTTCCTTAGATCGTACCACATTACTTGGATTACTGTGGTAATTTCTAGAGCTAATACATGCAAAGAAAGTCCCGACCAGAAGTGGAAGGGACGTTTTTATTAGATCCAAACCTGCAGGTTAACACTCTCTCAGCTTACTGGAGTATATCCCAAGGGAACAAACTCGTGACCCTCTGATGTTCCGACAGGGCGTTTTCCCAACGTCCCTTACAAGTAAGAAGGCAGAAGAAAGGAGACTGACTCTTAGTCAGAAAATGAGGAGCTATTGGAAGAGGAAGAAGAAGAAGAAGAGGAGGAAGAGAGCAACAACTTTACTGGAGTAGGCCTAAACGAGAAAGAAAGAAAGAAAGAAAGATAGAAAGAAAGAAAGTAAAGTGCTCTCTCGGTAATCCGGCAGATATCGGACCAGAGCATTGCCGGATTACCGAAAACGCCGGATTACAGGAAAATATCGAGAAAAACGCAGATATCATTTGAAAATCAGTTTTAATTGCATTGTACTATACGAAGTAAAAAAAGTAAGAAAATACATCACATAACTCACGTTATTCCCTGGGAGTAGACGGCTGGAAATATGTATCAATTGACTTTTGCTTTTTACGGTTGAGAGACACTTTGAGAACTTGTTCCTGTAACCTTCTTAAAAATAAGTCATCGTTAGCAGAGACGCCATTTTCCTCCGCCCAGGCAATCGACGAGGCGATGACCGCATCGTGAGAGATTGATTATACAGCCTCTGTCACTTCTCCTTCGACCTGTTCCTCGTCCTCTTCTTCTCTCCACTTCCTCTATGATTTCATCTTCTGTCATAAACTGCTTGTTTTCGTCATCTTCACCGGTAAGCCACACGCCTACGTCATCAGTTGTCAATGCGTTATCCGGTGAATCAACGAGTACAGTATTGGGGATGCATTATCAAATCAAGTGTTGAGCTCTTACTCGAATACAAAACGCCGGATTACTGGGAGTGCCGGAGAGCTGAGATGCCGGATTACTGAGGGAGTACTGTATAAGAATACATTAGTTAATTTTTCCTAAAAATTAAAATCCTTTCCATAATCATCGAATGTGTATTTAGGTATTTACTTGAACCCGGTTCATTACTGAATCTTATTGTAGGTGCATTTATAATTAACTTTCATTGTTTCCTCCACTTTTCCAAATGTAAAGGACACACGAGACGTTTCTTATCAGGTGCCAGCATGATGACACGTGGTAGATTGATGATTGTTCAGCAGAAATTCAACCATATCTAGTCGATTAGATTAGCAGTTTGCCTTTTCTACCACTACAAGCGATAATGTGAGTCAATTCTGAGGTTCACTTATAACTACTTCCCGTGTGAAGATTTTAAAATAATTTAATAAAATCAAACAGTGCCTGAGGGCATTAAACCAAGGGACACAATAAAGAAAGAATTATGTAAATATGTTTACATTCGACCCTCACTATTATGTGTTAGAAAACTGTATCATAATAATGGTCATTATAACACCGTTTTCCATTATGATACAGTTTCTCCAGCCAATCAGAGCTCGTTCATTGACCAATTAGGTAATGATACCTTCGCGCATGCACTCAAAATCCAACATGTCGGACATAAACACAACATCGAACTATAATAAATTACCGACATGGAATACGCACCGTCCATATGTTCGCGTAAATAAACTGGCGAATATGAGACAAGAAATACCACTGTACCGGTACGTTAATATCCCCAAAACCAATTTCTACACAGTGCGTGGTTTTGACACGACTTCAGTGACAGTTTTACTGAAAACTGGTGCGCAATCTGAACATATGGTATTGAAGCACACAGAGCGCATGCGTCGGTTGTCCAGAGAGCTTGGACAAGTGAGATACTACCCACCGCAGCACCCGATCACAACATTCTACTGTAGTGACTGAACAGATATTTATGAATATTTATGTTAAAACATATAATAAAGTTATAATTATCGTCGAACATAAACAGTCGTATGCAACTCGCCTATAATGGTAATTAAGACACTCGTATGGAAATACTCGTGTCTTAATTATAGCCATTATAGGCTCGTTGCATAATGTACTATTATGTTCGACCCTGACTATTATATGTCAGAAAACTCTACTATTGTGAGGCTCATTATAACACTATTAGGTAGATTTCATTAGAAAGCTAACTATTGCAATGGCTACCATGTTTCGACTTCCGGAAAATTTCGACATATCTTCGCGTTTCACATCCCCCAGACCCCAAAACCACCGTCAGTTCAGAAGTTTATAAATAATTGATGTATATATATATATCAGTTTCTTGTGGACACGATAACTGCCGTAATTTTGCACCAATCACTTTGAATTTTTTACATAATATGTATCCCGATAAAATCTCAATCGATTTCGTTAATGGGCAAAATCGGTCGAAGGTGGTAAAAATGGGGGGCTTTTTTCGAAAAAATGAAATATCACTATAACTCTCTTAATGTGAGAAATATCGAATCCCTTCAAAGTTCATATTATGTGTCGGATAAGTGCCAAAAATTTATGTTTAAAAAGTTTTTTTATAGCACCAACCATTGGCCAATGGGGTGGAAAAAAGTGAGTTTTTCGGGAAACATTAATCATATCTCTCTTAATAGGCACAATAACAAAACCGTACAAAATGGACGATATTCCTCTAATAATTACCTAAAAATTTTGTCTGAAAGAATTTTTGATACAACCCACCATTACGCCAAGGGATGAGAAAAATGATTTCGGAATTAGAAGAAAATGCCAAGAGCCATCAGAGGTTACCATGACAACGCTTCTAAATTGATGAGAGATGAGCTACCAGAGGTTGCCATGACAACGAGATCACATTCAGTTTTCCATCTGACTATGTGGGAAGCGGCTTCGGTGACGTAGCCTAGCTGGTAGCATGCTGAACTTCTATGCCCAAGGTCGCGGGTTCAAAGCCGGCCGAAGTCGTCGGATTTTCAAAGAGCGCTGAAAATCCATCAGTATGCTTTCCTTCAGAGGGGAAGTCCAACGTTCGTTGCAAGTTACTGGTTGCGGTGGCATCTAGTAGCCAAGTTCACAGCTAGGTGTCATTGACGGTATATTTGGTACCAACATTAAGAACTACTACTTGAAATTGACCGTCTGCAGTCCTTACCTGAATTACAGACTAATACATCCATCACAATTAACACCGTTTATCAAACAGATTCTACACATTCCCAAAGTACACGGGGTTACATGACCGCGTTGTCGCAGCCCTAAACTGAGGAATCAACCAACATCTCTGCGGGTGATAAAATTTGACGTGAAGAAGTAACAGACTGTTAGATAGTTACACATCAGTTCCAAACCTTGCATAAGGACGGTGTGACCACAAGTATAAAAATGGACCCCAAATGACAAGAAGGTTACCGTCCCCCTAACAAAATAAAATGTTAAAAATATGCATAGTAAGACGAAAGAAAAGATAATTGAGCTCCAGTTACATTGTAAAATACTTTCTTGCAATACATGAGGTCTGATCCTTCTACGAAAACCTGCATATTTTGCCTATTATAGTCTATCCCCTAGTTTGCCCGGTGAAATCTACCTCCGCCTTCCGGCGTGCCGAGGGGATTTTTTTTTCATTATGAAACAGTTTCTCCCACCAATCAGAGCTCAAGAAACAGTTGTTTGACCAATTAGATAATTAGATGCGCTGAGTTCCACGGCCTTCTAATTTAAATTTCACTGCCTGTCCTAGTGTCATTGTAGAGTAATCGAGGAGGCCATGGTCAAATACAAGGCATTCTCTGAGTCCCATGCGCTCTGTTTAGTACATAAAACTGGCGAAATCTCGACAGATATTTATAAATATTTATGTTCGAACATAAAATAGTTACAATAATTATCGTCGAACATAAACAGTCGTATGCAACTCGCCTATAAAGGTAATGGAGACACTCGTGAGGAAATTATACATTTCGCTTTGCTCGTTTTATAAACATACTCGTGTCTTAATTATTGTCATTATAGGCTCGTTGCTTAATATACTATAAATGGGCTAGGATTTGAATCAGAAAATGAGTAAAGAAACAAGCGATTTTAGGTTGTTTTTACGGATCTGGATTCAGGCTGGAAGTGATTTTAAAAATTGGGTTTATACACACATCAAAAAAAGTTTTGCATCACCTCGGTTCCAAGAGTTCCGGAACCGTTAAATACAAAGGGAATAGAGATCAACACAAACAACATTTCAGCTCGTTTTATTGCTCATGAGACCCACACATTGCATGTTGTACCATCATACAGCTAGACTTTCAGCATTTGTGGTCCAGATTGCAGTACACACCACTACCTCTAATACCCAGTAGCACGTCCTCTTGCATTGATGCATGCCTGTATTCGCCGTTCATCAAGACACTGTTGGTCCAAATTGTCCCACTCCTCAACGACAATTCGGCGTAAATCTCTCAGAGTGGTTGGTGGGTCAAGACGTCCATAAACAGCCCTTTTCAACATATCCCAGGCATGTTCGATAGGGTTCATGTCTGGCGAACATGCTGGCCACTGTAGTCGAGCGATGTCGTTATCTTGAAGGAACGCATTCACAAGATGTGCACGATGAGGTCGAGAATTGTCGTCCATGAAGACAAATGCCTCTCCAATATTCTGCCGATATGGTTGCACTATGGGTCGGAGGATGTCATTCAGGTATCGTAAAGCCGTTTCGGAGCCTTCCATGACCACCAGTGGCGTACGTCGGCCCCACATAATGCCACCCCAAAACATCAGGGAACCACCATCTTGCTGCACTAGCTGGACAGTGTGTCTAAGACGTTCAGCCTGACCAGGGTGCCTCCAAACACGTCTCCGACGATTGTCTGGTTGAAGGCATATGCGACACTCATCGGTGAAGAGAACGTGATGCCAATTCCGTGGGGTCCATTCAGCATGTTGTTGGGCCCATCTGTACCGCGCTGCATTGTGTCGGGGTTGCAAAGCTGGACCTCGCCATGGACGTCGGGAGTGAAGTTGCGCATCATGCAGCCTATTGCGCACAGTTTGAGTTGAAACACGACGTCCTGTGGCTGAACGAAACGCATTATTCAACATGGTGGCATTGCTGTCAGGGTTCCTCCGAGCGGCAATCCGTAAGTAGCGGTCATCCACTACAGTAGTAGCCCTTGGGCGGCCTGAGCGAGGCCTGTCATCGACAGTTCCTGTATCTCTGTACCTCCTCCATGTCCGAACAACATCGCTTTGGTTCACTCTGAGACGCCTGGAAACTTCCCTTGTTGAGAGCCCTTCTTGACACAAAGTAACAATGCGGACGCGATCGAACTGCGGTATTGACCTTCTAGGCATGGTAGAACTACAGACAACATGAGCAGCGTACCTTCGTCATGGTGGAATGACTGGAACTGATCGGCTGTCGTACCCCCTCCGTCTAATAGGCCCTGCTCATGCATGGTTGTTTACATCTTTGAGCAGTTTTACTGACATCTATGAACAGTCAAAGGGACTGTATCTTGGATACAATATACACAGTCAACGTCTATATGCCGGAGATCTGGGAACCGAGGTGATGCAAAACTTTTTTTGATGTGTGTAGTTTCATAAACCTCTCGGTTGGATGGTTTAGGGGCTGTGACAACGCGGTCATGTAGCCCCGTGTACTTTTGATGTGTGTAGAATTTGCCTGATATTCAGTGTTAATTGTAATGGCTGTATTGGTGTGTGTTACCTGTAATTCAGGTAACGACTGCATACGATCAATTTTAAGTAGTTCCTACTTTTGCTACCAAATGCTACCGTCAACGACACCTAGTTGCGAACTAGGCTACTAGATGCCAAGGCAGCCATCACCTGGTGGATAACGTAGGAACGTATATAGTGTTATCAAATCTAACCTACAAATTTAAGTTTCACACAAGTTTAGTCAGTGGAAGGTTCATTTACATGCCATAAATCTATGACGTGGGACTGCCGGCCTTAGTACCCCTCCGAAGGAAGGCATACTCATGGATTTTAAAGCTCTTAAAAATTCCGACGTCTTCGGCCGGGTTTGAACCCGCTATCTTGGGCACAGCAGTTCAGCATGCTACCAACTACGCCACCGAAGCCGCTGTTTCATCTCTACATAGCTACCACACCCTACATCCGAAGCAATCTGTTTAACATATTCTAACCTCTACAGTTCTTGTCCTCGACCCTTCCTTCCATAACTAAGCTTCCTATTCCTGGGTGATTTAGTAGGTGTCCTACCAACCTATATCTTCTCTTCATTAGCAGTCGCCAAAACATCTCTCCTCTCCCACTCCTCTTAATACCTCTTCATTTGAAACCCTCTCTAGCCTTCTAATCTTCTTCATTCTCCTGTAACACCGCATTTCAAACGTTTCAATTCTCCTCTTTTCTGCTGCACCAATAGTCCAAGTTTCGCTTCCATAGTGCACCACACTCCGACAAAGGCTTTCAAAAATGACTTCCTAATACCTAAATCTATATTCGATGTCAACAGATTCATTTTCTGTACAAATGCTTTCCTTGCTTGAGCCAACCTACTTTTTATATCCTCAATGGTTATTTTGCTTCCTAAGTAACAGAAGTCTCCTACTTCCTTTAGCTTTTCACCTGCCACTTTGAGGACTAATCAATGTGGTCCTAATATAATCTGTGTTGTCCCACCTGATAGGAGGAGTCTTAACAGTAAACCCTATACGTCACGCTATCTGCCCGCCACCTGTATGGAGACTTTGACAACTCAATCTCAATTAATCATGCAGAACACGTGTCTCTCAGCTGGAATTACAAACCAGCGCAGTGTATGTATGTCCGTATTACTGCCGGAAATCACATCAATCATCCAATGGCTTCCAAATCAAAATACAGTATGCAAATCCAATATCGGGTTATCATTATTTTCTACTATACTACTGTATATTAAAAGGGGAATATGGTTAAGCTGTTATCAAATATTTAATACAATTTTGGAAGAAAACACGTGACTTAGGTACGTAGATTATTATTAAGAGAAAAGTGCACGAATGTGCATAACATAGATTTAGACTATATTAGTCTTTGAAATAATCGCACAGTGAGGCAGCTTCGGTGGCGTAGTTGGTAGCATACAGAGCTTCTACACCCAAGATCGCGGGTTCAAATCCGGCCGAAGTCGTCGGATTATTTAAGAGCGTTAAAAATCACTCAGTATGCCTTCCTTCGGAGGTGAACAAAGGCCGACGGTTCCATATCATAGATTTATGGCATGTTAAAGAACCTTCCACTAATTACACCTGTGTGAAGCTAAATTGTATAGGTTAAGAATGTAAACAATGCTCTTAGGTTACTACGTTCGTTGCCAAGAGCCGACTGTGGTGGCGTCTGGTAGCTAAGGTCTGAACTAGGCCTAGTAGTCGTTGACGGTGGCGTTTGGCGGCAAAAGTAGGAACTGTTTGATAAATTCAAAGTTGCAGTCTTTGCTTGAATTCAAAAACAGATACACACACTAATACAGCCATCACAATTAACACCGGTTATCAGACAGATTCTACACACACGCAAAGTACACAGGGCTACATGACTGCGTTGTCGCAGCCCCTAAACTAAGGAACCAACCAACCAACGTGTAAAACATTTCGTATCTCAAATCCACCATTAACACCATAGCAGTAACAGCCCTTAAATGATTCATTAATATTTAGAAAAATCTCCTATGTTGGTAAATTATGGGTATTTTAAGGCTGAATAGGTATTTTAATTATTTTTAGTTGCGGCTTGCCCACTCTTCAGGTCTTTTATTCTAATTTATATGTGTCATACATTTTATCGTTCATTAGTCGTATGTTGTTAAGCTTCTAATTTTTCTTCTTTCACCTCATTATGATTGTCAAGCTTTGTATATTAGCAGCCTTGTAAGTCGAGGAAGCATAAGAAATAAATATAATGGGTTGAGATCGGGAGAACGAGCAGGCCACTTAGTCGGTCCCCGACGCCCTATCCATTTGTTTGGACCTGAATAGTGACGAATCGTACAAGTGGCCTGTGTGCCCTCCAGAATGGGCCAACTAGCACCGTGCCGCCGTCTGTGTTATGCATACCGCAAGCAATGCTTGTAACACGGAAACGAACGCACAGCACCATATGTTTACAGGACATTTTTAGCCTGTTGTCAGGTCCTCTATCGAATCCCCGGAGCCTTCCCACATATTTAGTTACACCCTATACTTCCACAAGGACATCGGCCCAGCATTCCGGACGACCATAAAGATCCAGAATAAGGTACATTGTTTGTTCTACAGTACATACAGAATACATTTACGATACACCATATAAATCGTTATGCAGCATATGAATTGAAATGCGTAAACATTAACCATTATGACAATGGTAATAATTAATATCCGTGTTGACTAATAGTACTATCTTATTAATTTCATTTCATTTCACCTAGAAGGCGACAACCAACAAATAAGAAACATCTTCAGTTCATTTTGTAGATTAGAAGAGGCTATATCTAGACACTTTACTTGTCTCATATTCCACCTAGAAGGCAATTGTTCATAAGAAGATATTATTTGGCAAGTAAATTGTTAATCATTTCATACTAGAGGAGACACAAGAAAGGCTTGCCGAAGAATGCTGCGCAGATCTTCGGCCAAGTTCGGGGGTTCGGGTGCGCTCGGTAATGGCAAACAACGCTCCTCCCACTTCGCGGCATTAGCTCGCCAGCAGGAGTTCTGAACGGATCGTCTGCCCAGGCTTGGCAGGCTGGTGTATTCTTTGGAATACACGGTAAGACAGAGTAAGCTTTTGCTTCTCTTTGCTTTAGTTCATACCTTCCTTTTTTCGCAAACACCAGAAGTGATCTCCTAGTTTCTCTTTGTTGGTATATTTTGCTTACACTACCTGTGAGTCTGTTCTAGATATATATCTTCCATGACCCACCTAGCGTCATCTAGCAGCGAATCTCTGAAGTTCCTCAATTTTCCCTTGTACAAGAGGTCTTCCTTACCAATCTGGCCACCAGATCTCGTCGCTATCGTCAGCTATCATCTCCGTGATCAAGAGGACTTCGTCTACTTTTCATCCACCAGTCTTCGCTAGCGACGCCAGCTATCAACTCTTTGAAGACCACTTGATTTATTGTTACAATGTTGGTTATTCTTATATGTATTCCTTTTGTCTCCTACCCCCACTCTTTTCCCTTCCCTGATCTCTCCGCGCTTCGTTGAGCTGGCCTCACTTGTGCTACAGTCGTCTCGACTTTCAGTTGGAGCCTAACTAGGGCCCGTCTCCTCTACTTGAGAGACATAATTCAAATCTTCGCCATGTTGTGAATTCCTGACTAACGGTCAACAAGGAATCGCCGTTCATCAGAAATGAGCTAAGTACTACTTCAACGTTCTTCAACTAACTTTAATTGATTTTAAATAGCTACATGCTTTTTATCCATCATTTACAGACAGTGTGATATATCTAAATGTGGGCAATAGCCATCTTCGCGGGATTTTCGAGGTTGGGCTTTGTCTATCCAAGCTAATCTTAATATGAAGCAGCATTTCTTATGCTTATTAACTGAGATCTTTTTTAGCGTATGGCTTTTAGTGCCGGGAGTGTCCGAGGACATGTTCGGCTCGCCAGTTTTTGTAGCTGCTTCGAGACGGACACCCAATGGGTGAGCTACAAGTACCGTTGGGGAAGGAAGGAGGGAAGTTGGAATGTAAGGACGAGGAGTTGGAAGGTAGCGGCTGTGGCCTTTAGGTAGGGACCAACCCCGGCATTTGCCTGGAAGGAAGATGGGAAACCACAGAAGACCATCTTCAAGGTTGCCGACGGGGGGATTCGAACCTCCTCGCCTCCCGGATGTGAGCGACTGCCATCAGTCATGCCGTAACCACCACGGCTAACTCACCCGGTATTAACTGAGATAATTTCTCACAACGTGGGACATCGGTAAATCACCCACTGTCTGTAGCAAACTTAGCTCGTTCCACCGCTGGACTTTTTCTGTTAATGTCAACCGTCATGATTGTTCCGGAATTTTCCATGCCAAACAATTCATCTACAAGTTAAACCTTCCAGTATTTTCAACTCACATATGGGAATACTTTTTCTAACTAAGGAATCTTCCTTATGAACTGCTAATCAACACCCAATTTTTCTTCCTTCGTTGAAACTTTTCTGCTGCATTCAACTATAACCTAAAAGTTTTTCAACTCAATAGACTCTCGCAAACCTAGTGCAACTAGTTATTTTTCACCATCGCAATAACTTTCCTTGCTATAAACTTTCTGTGCTACAATAGTGAACTTTTCAGCCACGTCAATAGACTATAGTGAAACAGTGCTCGTTCGATTTCTCATCCGCGTCGCGCTCGTCCGAAACAAATAAAATAGGCCAAAACTTTCTCTACAAAGTTCCTATTTCCTCTTCCTCAACCCCTCCTTACTAACAAATTAGGTTAATCTTTAAATGTATGTATTTTGCAACGGGGCCTCGCCAAACCATAGCGCCCTCTCAATTTTCTCCATGTATCATTCATTCAATCTGTATCAATATCAGCAGTTAGAAGCTGCTTATTAATCTCTCTCTTTTCTTGCTAGCACAAGAATTGGTTATTGTCTACCAAACCCTTCAATAATCTCTTTACTCCAGGATTCACGAAAGGGTAACTTGCCCCATTTTTTCCTCGTGATCCTGTTTATATATAGAAGTTCTAGAAACTTCCTTTTAATTTTTCTCTTCAGGTTTCACAATAAGTGACCTGCCCTATTTTGTATAACCTCTAAACGTAATTCTGTATTAATACAAGAAGTTATAGAAACTTCTATTTCATTCCTCTCTGTTTTTCTTTGTTGTTACTTTCGAAGTTATTATTTGTTCATATTTCTAAAACACCCATCTAGAAATCCTTAAAGTACTCTTCTTGTACTTGCTTTATTATTTAACTTTAATTACGTTAATTATCCTTAAATTTCCAATTTGTTAATCTTAACACCATTTAAAAATCTTAAGATGATTTTAGTACATATGAAAGGTTTAAAACCAAAAAAATTGTCAATGGCCTGGTGCAAGCTTTAAATGATTTCGGAGGTCTGTGACCCCAATTGTTTACAAAATCAAAATTATATATTTGTTATATTAATTACTTCTTTTTGCATTGTTAAATAAATCAAGATTTTTTCTTTTGATTTATCATTTCTCAAAAATAACGATTAGGCAAGATCCTGTCTTTCCTTACTCTTCCCATGGGCCTAACTTTAAAACCTCACAAATAAAATTAATAACGGTTCCACTTTTTGTTGCATTTGAGCAAGGTCTCTTAGTTTTAAACTTATTAAAGCCTCTCTTAGCTTTGATAGGTAATTCTAACTGGCCAGTAAGGCAAGCATAGCTCGCTACGCCAGCTTCCTCCTTGTTGAGATTTTCTCTACAACTTATGGTTGGTTTTTCAAAATTTAAGTGTTTCTCATTTTCTAAACTTTTAGTCGGCGCTTTGCTGGGTAAAAGCTTAGTCATTCCTCAATGCAACTATTGGTGCTCTTACCAAAGTTATTCCCAAGGGTATAATTGCTTCATCCCTATCCTTCTTGGAAACATTCGGTCGCTTTTTAGAAATTCTACAATTTCAAGAATTAAAACATCACGGCCAATTCACACTATTTGTATTCTTCAAAATATTTGTTTAAAACAAACTCCTTTGAAAAGATACAAAGGAAACTCATTATTTCTTTCTTTGCCCGACCTCCACCCTTCCCCATAGTAGCTAAATTATCGCTTGGAAGGGAAGGTACTGCCCCCGTAAATTGAATTATATTGAGACCACGATGGCTGTATTGGCAAATGTGAGTAAAGTTATGAATGTCATAGTTATGACGTGGATATTCATGACGTAGGCACGGATGACGTAGAATTCATGCAAGTAGGCTGATTGGGCTGATATTCTTGGTGACGTCATGATTTTGTTCGAGAAAGTTCTTAGATTTACGACGCAGTCGCAGGAAACAAGGTATTGTGCTAAGGAAGAAGCTACGCTATTGGAGGAGAGACTCGAACCAATGAACGATAGTTTGGAAGGAAGACGGAGATTGCTGAAACTACGATATTTGATTACTTTTGGCATGCAGATTTGTGGAAATCTATTTTCAGTTATGGCATTGATTTGGAATTTTGAAGAAATGAATTTTGAGTTTTTGAAATTTGAAAATCCGTCAAGTATAGCCAAAGTTAAAACTTCTAGCAATGACGCAGCAACAGGCTATGGAAGGGATGGATACGCCCCTTAAGAAGTTGATAAAAGGTCGTGCACAGGATAGAGGAACTCTCAGATCTCAGAACTCAGAACGCAGATGGCAGAACTCATATCTCTCATACCGCTGATACCGTATATATATTTCTGGTGATATATAGTTATTTTCAAGTGATTCAGTGAAGTAAGTTGTCTTTAGCGTGCGGTTAAAGCTCGGCGCATCGAACGAACTCGGAGCAGTTCCATTTTACGCTGCTCGAAACTAGGTGAAGTTGAAACGCTCACATTAACGTTTCCACCAGTTAAGATATCAAGCGTTAACTTCGGCCTGTATTATAATTATATTGGGCAGTATAACATTGAGGTGTATAGAAGATTTGAACAATTTCACAGTTATACTTCGAAAGATATTGGAACTTTAAGGCTGCCAACAAAAGTGATTTTCTCGCCACATGAGAAACACTTTTAAAATTCCGCATTATACACTACGGCTGACACGTGGAGTGCAACAGTGATATTGGAGAATACGTTTGGTATTACAACGATACATTCGACTATGGAACATTATAATCTTGCAGTGCTTTCGATGATTATAACAGTAGTTGAGATGGAAGGCTAAGGCTTTAATGCAATTGGGACATATATTGATTGGAGTGAAATAACAGCATGGAACTTCGTTAATCGTCTTTCTACAAAAGCGAGCATGTAGTGAACATCCAACTACACTCATGCATCGTGAATCCATCGCTGAATTATACCAGATAACAGTGGAAATATTTTCATACTCCACAACTATGAATATTTCTGCGGAAATAACTACAATAAACTTCATGGCGAATTCCTGCAAGAACTTCAGGGAACTTTCAAGAGAGGCCAGGGTTGTCCCGGCGCACAAAGAAGAGTTTTGCCAGAAGGATGTTTTTCGTATCCACGGAGCAGTGCAATTTCGGAGGAGGAAGCAGTTCGATTCTCCGAGGACGCTGATTCCAGGTTCGAGGACGGAGCACATCTCCACGCTGCTGAAATGGAACCAACAGCAGTTTTCTTTGAAAACTTTCCTCTAGAACTTCAATCAACAGATAAGGTAGTCGTGAACGTTTCTTGTATTATTTGAGTCTTGTAGCGATATCTGAGCAACCATTTTCCCATATTTTTCTGTCCTATATTTTGCCCCATTTTCTTGATTGATATTTCTGTACTCAGTACACTTCGATGATTTATGCCTTTTTTCTTCGATTTGTTGAGACATTGCTATGTCATTGGCATACTTAATAATTTTGGATCAGTTGAGACTGATATTAGATTCTTTCAATAATTTGCATATTTTTGTAGTCACGATTTGACTGTCAAGTTAACGATTTGCTATGGCAAATTTGAATTCAGACAGCGTGTCATTTTATTAAAGTAATTCTATTCAGTAAATTACTTTGACCAATTTTCTGTCATCCTCAAGAAAGAAGAATAATTAAATGATTTTAGAGCGTTAAAATCTATTACGATATCGACGATCTTTGAAATACTAGTCGTCTTATGAACATGATTGCAACATAGACATTTATCATTGCATTATAGACAATTTCATGAAATATGAACGTTGATTACAATTTATTGAATACACTATAGTAATGAACATTTGATAGAAGTTTTTCTCAATTATAGATTGGAACAATAATGTTTGCATTCCACAATCTAATTGTATTCTATTCGACTATTCTTGCAGTTTAGATGAAATTTGTTTGAAGATAGCATTTTTATACTGCGTTACTTTGAAGATATTAATCTATTTTGATAGACCAGGGAGGAGTGTCTAATCGTATTTGCTATTAAATTTATTTGTGATTGGCAAATTTTTACTTCATATCGATTCATGAATGAAACCCACGAAGGTTAAATAATAACAGTCATTATTACAATTGATGAATATAAGAATTTTTAAAGAGGAACAATGGATGTATAATCGTTAGTTCAGTGGACGTGTAAAAGTCGCTGTTGAATAATGCCCTTGAATAATGAAGGAGGTTCCCACAATAATTAATGAAGTTGATGAATTTATAAGTGGAGGATTTTTGTGTGTAGTTTGGAAGATTTTTATGCCATATATATGAAGATATATGATGAATTTTGGGCCAATTGTTGTGTAATTTTTGTGCGTTATGAGCGAAGTATTTTCCCACTGATTGTATTGTTCTTGTTCTTTGAAAGTTATTCATATGAAAATACTGTTAAAATTAACAAGAGTGTTAAATAATTTGAGATAAAGATTTTGAATGGAGGTTACCGTCACAAATATTAATAATTATTATTAAACCTTATTAAACCTGAATTTGACAGTCAAATATAACTAACCTTCATTGGTCGATTATATCATCACGATTTGAGTAATTATCAACCGGATAAACGTGTGGTTTAATGTATTTCTTGTATAAATAATATAAACAATATAATATTGTAAAATAATTATGTAAATATCTTTGTTAAATAATTTGAAGTAATAGTGATTAATAGAGGCGTGTATAATATTTTCAATTGTCATTTGACATTGTTATAAACAATTTATTATTGTTATAAATAATTAATGAACTTTTGTTATTAACATTTAGAGTTTTTTATTATTATACTCTAAACAACGCTAATTAAGCAAGTAGTTTGAACAATTAATCATGATTTGGGATTGTCGGAGTAATCCACTGGTGTTTGAATGAAGCATGTAAGACATTTGCGTGATAATATTTCAGTTGAGATGTGAACATTAATTTACGTGTTTGAAAAAGGAGAGCCAAGCTCTGAGGTAACACGCTTATGCTACGGTTGAACGAACGGGAGTCCGCTTTGACAATGCAGGTGCATTGCAGCTGGCCCGGACAACTGTGTTACAGAGGCCAAGGACATTCCATAATAGCCTTGTGGCTATAAATAAAATGTGAAGTATATAAACACGCAAAACAATTGATATATGTGTCTCATCCCAAATCCCGTTTCCATTCCCAGTGCATTATTATTTTACGTTGCTATAAGCTTGAGAAAGCTGAAACATTATATGTAGAGAATACAGGTCCTAAAGGAGGACATGGTTATGTGGTCGATGGCTTCTGATTGCCACGTGGATTTTGTTGTTTTCATTTTTGTTAAAATTATTCTTTTTGTGAAATAAATTATTGTGCAGTTTAAAGTTTCTCGTCTTCGTTCTGGTTCATTTTAAATATCATGGTGGAGGTTATTGTGTGGGCATACTTTAAGTGATCCAGTTGACAACTCAGTCCCCGAGATAAATTTAAGAGGCAAGTAAAGGTAAGTATGAACCCCCGTATATTTTGGTGTGTTCCACAATAATTTCTTGTTAACTATTGTGCTCTAATCTCGATAGTATCTGTCAGTGCCATGTTCATTGAAGTAGCTGTGCCGGTGCGTTTGATTATTGGCAATCCGATTGAGGGGGCGGATATCTGACAGCCTACTATCCGGATATCGGGTACAGTAGGATTGGCGACCCTAAAACGTGGGACTTGTTCTACAAAACTGGATTACCAAGTAGGATTGGCAATCAACGTGTGGGGCACGATTGTCTCGATTGGCACGATCAGCAAAACATTGGATTACCAAGTTGTTGCAGTAGAATTGACACCGCAATTTTTGTGGAGTGTTCGAATAACATTGGATTACCAAGTTATCGATGTCAAAGGGATTGTGAAGACTCAAATAAAGAGGTTGATTCTTTGTTAGATGTCTTAGCCAATTGTAGAATTTGAGAGTGTGATTATATAGGGATTTAAATGTTGTATTGTATTAGGAAAATTACACTCAGAAAAGATCAGATCTTATACAACTTGAGAGAGGTTAAATAGGCTGGAAACTTAGAAAAATCGCCTATGATCTGGAATCTTATTTTATTTGACCGGCTTATGACATGTGTAGTCATATTAAAGATAAAATTAAACTATTTGGATTATAAATGTAAATTATTTGTGTTAGGATATTTTAAAATGAACCAAAGAAATTTGAACATGTGCTTGAGTTTATTTCAACATGAAGTGTCTACGAAGGTTAATTATAAGGTAATTATAAGTTAGATTTAAGACAGAAAATTGCTCAAAATTTATATATGGTGAAAAATGTTGCTCAGATGTTGTTATTTTGCTCTGTTTGATGTATGTCCCTAAAGCAGTTTATTATTGAAATAGTATTGAAATGGCAGATGAAAGTATTAAGAAAATGTTGGAGGAGATGTCCAACAATATGAAGCAGATGATGGAGGAGAATTCTAGCAATATGTCTATTAGGCTGGATGAAAGTATGAAGGAGATGGAAGCTAGGAATACTAGTCGAATGGAGGAGAATGCTAGTAACATATCTGCTAATTTGAAAGATAGCATGAATGAAAGTTTGAAAGTTCTTCAGACCAGTTCTGCAAACCTAGAGAATAATGTGTCGCGTTTACAGATCAGTACCCAGGGAATCGAGAATGCTGTAAGTGACATTCATAAAGATGTGTCTGATGTTAAAATAGATGTGTCTGATGTTAAAATAGATGTGTCTAAGGTACAGAAAGATCTTACTATGTTGAATCTTGATGTTGCTAATGTCCGGGGTGATATTTCATGTGCTAGAGCTGAAGTAATTGTTGTAAGGAATGATGTTGCTACTGTACAAGACAAAGTAGAAGAAGTTCAAAGAGAGGTTAGTAATGTTCGAACTGATGTGTCAAATGTTCAAGTAGACATCAATAATATTCATTCAGATGTTAACGATATGCAAAGCGATATCAATAAAATACAAGTAGAAGTCAATACTGTTTTTGTTGACATTGCTAAAGTTCAGACTGATGTTAACAAAGTTAGGGAGGAAATTGAAACTTCAAAAATGCTTTGTACTCGTAACATTAGTGCATTAACAACTCGATTAGTTGACGAGTCTGTTAGGACAACAGCTTCTTTAGCTGGTTTAAAATACGATGTAGAGGTCATGAGAACCCAAGTATTAGATCACAATCGTTTACTTAAGGAGGACATCGAAGTAGATATTGCGGAAATGTTAACTGCAAATGTAACGGTGTGGAAAGATGAACGGAACAGGTCAAGTGGGGAACATGTAGATCAGATTCAGGAACGAATTGAAAGAAAACTTGCCAGTACACAAGTAGACATTAATAACGAAGTAGTTCAGATTAGGAAAGACTTGAATGTAAGGATGGATTCGCTATCCGAAAAGCAGGTAGAGGATAGAACTCAAATAGGTCAGGACGTGCAAGCATTAAAAACTGCGTTAGAGGAACAGATTCATAAGGTTGTCTCTGATGTTAATGAAACTACGAGCAAGCTGCAGAATTTGAAACTAGGAGAAGCTAGCATGATGGAAACCTATAAGGAAGAGTTGATTAGGAAAGTCATCACGGAAATCACAGACAAGGATACCGAAGGATTGACTGGTGAAGAGGAGAGAAATTACGTGAGAAGAGGTCACCTTACTACAGAAGAGAGAGATATTAGTCCTGAGGAACGTATATCCAGATTCAGGGAAGAAGAAGAGGATCGTAATATTGAACCCGAATGGAAGTATCGCGATAGTGGGAGGAATTATATGGATTCATATCCGAGAAATGTGACAGTCATCCGGAATTTTGAAGACAAACCTCAAAAATTTAGCAACACTGATAGTCTCACACCGATCAAATATATCAGGAATCTTAAAGACTATTTCATAGAAGCCCACATTCCTAGAGAGAGAGAGATGAGAATCGTAGAAAGATTTCTAGCTGGAGGACCCCTCGAATGGTTTAGAGCATTTCGGTACACTTTCAGCAATTTTGACGAATTTGCAGAGGCACTGATAAAACGATTCTGGTCAATAGAAGCTCAGAATTCACTAAGAGCCGAGGTATACTCGAGGAAGTATTCAGGTACTCTTCCAACACGGTACGCTGATTTCTTCACGAGCCAACTATCACGCTTGAGATTTTTGCAACCCCCATTGTCAACAGAGCAGTTGATAGATGCGATTTCACGTATGCTGCCTGTGGAGGTAAGAAGACTTATCATATCGTCAAACATTAGAGATTTGACAAGTATGGACGAATTGTTGAGAAGGCTTGACTACACGAGTCCAATGCCAAATTTGGTACAAAAAGGTCAGAGGCACGAATTCAAAGACGTTAATACGGTCTATATGGATCAAGTGCAGCAAACTGATAAGCCTGAGGAAGGAAAAATTGAAAATGTAGGTCCTCACAGGAATAATTATTTCCGCAACCACAGATCCCAAGGTTACCGTCCATATCAGCAAAGACGAGGCTGGAATAATAATAGAGGGAATTACAACAACGGAAGAGGTAGATACTACAACAATGGTTATAATAGAAATTATAACAGAAATAACCAGTACCAGAATCAGAATCAGAATTCTCAAGGTCAGGTTATGACACCCGACAAGTATCAAGAAAGAGAGATAGAAAGTCAGCAGTATCTGAAGGAATTACGAGAAAAGGAAGCTGAAAATCAAAAGAAAAGACAGGATGTAGTGATCGATCCTGGTCCTTCTACAAGTCAGCAGAACTTGGAAAACAGATATTCAGGACAGAAGAGACAGTAGAAAGGAGAGAATACATTAGCCACACACAAACCAGAAAAGAAGAGACTTGTGATTAAGGAATATAAAAGAAATATTATCCAAGAGTAAGCCAATAATAATTCAATTTCGTGTTCAAGAGAATTGAGATATTTATAACACAGAGTTTAAAAACAATTTGCAACTGTTTTTAAAAACGTGGTGAAGGGAGAATGCCCCCGTAAATTGAATTATATTGAGACCACGATGGCTGTATTGGCAAATGTGAGTAAAGTTATGAATGTCATAGTTATGACGTGGATATTCATGACGTAGGCACGGATGACGTAGAATTCATGCAAGTAGGCTGATTGAGCTGTTATTCTTGGTGACGTCATGATTTTTTTCGAGAAAGATCTTAGATTTACGACGCAGTCGCAGGAAACAAGGTATTGTGCTAAGGAAGAAGCTACGCTATTGGAGGAGAGACTCGAACCAATGAACGATAGTTTGGAAGGAAGACGGAGATTGCTGAAACTACGATATTTGATTACTTTTGGCATGCAGATTTGTGGAAATCTATTTTCAGTTATGGCATTGATTTGGAATTTTGAAGAAATGAATTTTGAGTTTTTGAAATTTGAAAATCCGTCAAGTATAGCCAAAGTTAAAACTTCTAGCAATGACGCAGCAACAGGCTATGGAAGGGATGGATACGCCCCTTAAGAAGTTGATAAAAGGTCGTGCACAGGATAGAGGAGCTCTCAGATCTCAGAACTCAGAACGCAGATGGCAGAACTCATATATCTCATACCGCTGATACCGTATATATATTTCTGGTGATATATAGTTATTTTCAAGTGATTTAGTGAAGTAAGTTGTCTTTAGCGTGCGGTTAAAGCCCGGCGCATCGAACGAACTCGGAGCAGTTCCATTTTACGCTGCCCGAAACTAGGTGAAGTTGAAACGCTCACATTAACGTTTCCACCAGTTAAGATATCAAGCGTTAACTTCGGCCTGTATTATAATTCTATTGGGCAGTATAACATTTAGGTGTATAGAAGATTTGAACAATTTCACAGTTATACTTCGAAAGAAATTGGAACTTTAAGGCTGCCAACAAAAGTGATTTTCTCGCCACATGAGAAACACTTTTAAAATTCCACATTATACACTACGGCTGACACGTGGAGTGCAACAGTGATATTGGAGAATACGTTTGGTATTACAACGATACATTCGACTATGGAACATTATAATCTTGCAGTGCTTTCGATGATTATAACAGTAGTTGAGATGGAAGGCTAAGGCTTTAATGCAATTGGGACATATATTGATTGGAGTGAAATAACAGCATGGAACTTCGTTAATCGTCTTTCTACAAAAGCGAGCATGTAGTGAACATCCAACTACACTCATGCATCGTGAATCCATCGCTGAATTATACCAGATAACAGTGGAAATATTTTCATACTCCACAACTATGAATATTTCTGCGGAAATAACTACAATAAACTTCATGGCGAATTCCTGCAAGAACTTCAGGGAATTTTCAAGAGAGGCCAGGGTTGTCCCGGCGCACAAAGAAGAGTTTTGCCAGAAGGATGTTTTTCGTATCCACGGAGCAGTGCAATTTCGGAGGAGGAAGCAGTTCGATTCTCCGAGGACGCTGATTCCAGGTTCGAGGACGGAGCACATCTTCACGCTGGTGAAATGGAACCAACAGCAGTTTTCTTTGAAAACTTTCCTCTAGAACTTCAATCAACAGATAAGGTAGTCGTGAACGTTTCTTGTATTATTTGAGTCTTGTAGCGATATCTGAGCAACTATTTTCTCATATTTTTCTGTCCTATATTTTGCCCCATTTTCTTGATTGATATTTCTGTACTCAGTACACTTCAATGATTTATGCCTTTTTTCTTCGATTTGTTGAGACATTGCTATGTCATTGGCATACTTAATAATTTTGGATCAGTTGAGACTGATATTAGATTCTTTCAATAATTTGCATATTTTTGTAGTCACGATTTGACTGTCAAGTTAACGATTTGCTATGGCAAATTTGAATTCAGACAGCGTGTCATTTTATTAAAGTAATTCTATTCAGTAAATTACTTTGACCAATTTTCTGTCATCCTCAAGAAAGAAGAATAATTAAATGATTTTAGAGCGTTAAAATCTATTACGATATCGACGATCTTTGAAATACTAGTCGTCTTATGAACATGATTGCAACATAGACATTTATCATTGCATTATAGACAATTTCATGAAATATGAACGTTGATTACAATTTATTGAATACACTATAGTAATGAACATTTGATAGAAGTTTTTCTCAATTATAGATTGGAACAATAATGTTTGCATTCTACAATCTAATTGTATTCTATTCGACTATTCTTGCAGTTTAGATGAACTTTGTTTGAAGATAGCATTTTTATACTGCGTTACTTTGAAGATATTAATCTATTTTGATAGACCAGGGAGGAGTGTCTAATCGTATTTGCTATTAAATTTATTTGTGATTGGCAAATTTTTACTTCATATCGATTCATGAATGAAACCCACGAAGGTTAAATAATAACAGTCATTATTACAATTGATGAATATAAGAATTTTTAAAGAGGAACAATGGATGTATAATCGTTAGTTCAGTGGACGTGTAAAAGTCGCTGTTGAATAATGCCCTTGAATAATGAAGGAGGTTCCCACAATAATTAATGAAGTTGATGAATTTATAAGTGGAGGATTTTTGTGTGTAGTTTGGAAGATTTTTATGCCATATATATGAAGATATATGATGAATTTTGGGCCAATTGTTGTGTAATTTTTGTGCGTTATGAGCGAAGTATTTTCCCACTGATTGTATTGTTCTTGTTCTTTGAAAGTTATTCATATGAAAATACTGTTAAAATTAACAAGAGTGTTAAATAATTTGAGATAAAGATTTTGAATGGAGGTTACCGTCACAAATATTAATAATTATTATTAAACCTTATTAAACCTGAATTTGACAGTCAAATATAACTAACCTTCATAGGTCGATTATATCATCACGATTTGAGTAATTATCAACCGGATAAACGTGTGGTTTAATGTATTTCTTGTATAAATAATATAAACAATATAATATTGTAAAATAATTATGTAAATATCTTTGTTAAATAATTTGAAGTAATAGTGATTAATAGAGGCGTGTATAATATTTTCAATTGTCATTTGACATTGTTATAAACAATTTATTATTGTTATAAATAATTAATGAACTTTTGTTATTAACATTTAGTGTTTTTTTATTATTATACTCTAAACAACGCTAATTAAGCAAGTGGTTTGAACAATTAATCATGATTTGGGATTGTCGGAGTAATCCACTGGTGTTTGAATGAAGCATGTAAGACATTTGCGTGATAATATTTCAGTTGAGATGTGAACATTTACGTGTTTGAAAAAGGAGAGCCAAGCTCTGAGGTAACACGCTTATGCTACGGTTGAACGAACGGGAGTCCGCTTTGACAATGCAGGTGCATTGCAGCTGGCCCGGACAACTGTGTTACAGAGGCCAAGGACATTCCATAATAGCCTTGTGGCTATAAATAAAATGTGAAGTATATAAACACGCAAAACAATTGATATATGTGTCTCATCCCAAATCCCGTTTCCATTCCCAGTGCATTATTATTTTACGTTGCTATAAGCTTGAGAAAGCTGAAACATTATATGTAGAGAATACAGGTCCTACAGGAGGACATGGTTATGTGGTCCATGGCTTCTGATTGCCACGTGGATTTTGTTGTTTTTATTTTTGTTAAAATCATTCTTTTTGTGAAATAAATTATTGTGCAGTTTAAAGTTTCTCGTCTTCGTTCTGGTTCATTTTAAATATCATGGTGGAGGTTATTGTGTGGGCATACTTTAAGTGATCCAGTTGACAACTCAGTCCCCGAGATAAATTTAAGAGGTAAGGAAAGGTAAGTATGAACCCCCGTATATTTTGGTGTGTTCCACAATAATTTCTTGTTAACTATTGTGCTCTAATCTCGATAGTATCTGTCAGTGCCATGTTCATTGAAGTAGCTGTGCCGGTGCGTTTGATTATTGGCAATCCGATTGAGGGGGCGGATATCTGACAGCCTACTATCCGGATATCGGGTACAGTACCTCCTCCTCTCGTCTGCAAATAGCCCAAGCTCTAGCTGCGATTCCTGTTAGCTGTGTTCGGGTCCCCACTCACTTTAGTGATCTCACGGACTTTGCGGTGACACTCTTCTTTAAAATTGTTTGTATTTAGTGTTGGACTTTCTTCCAATTATCCACACTTGTTCCTCTGTCCGAAACCCACTTCCCTTTACTTCTTTATTCATCTTCCCTTGTGGGTAAGGTTAATTCTAAGCAAAAACCTACCCACAGGCTGAACTGTGACTGGGTTTATGCTTGGTTTACAGCTGTAGACCGCGTCTCGGAGCGAGCCGCGTTGTTGAAGAACGGAGTGTGCAGTCAGCCCTGTAATCAGCATTCGGGGGACACACATGAGCCCCGCAATGAGCATTAAAATACGCCGATTGATATTGGTCTCTGCACATCGTTGAGTTTCGGCATGCATTTCTTGCGTCTGCTCTACGTATATATATGTTTTTCCGCACATTATATTCACATGTGATTAAGATGGTCTACAGAGTAAAGCATCATTTTGAAGTTTTTGACTGATTTTTTTGACAGTATTTGATTACGTTTTCTTTCTCGAAAAAAATTCAAATTGAAACGATGATTTACGTACCTTTTTACATATCTACATTTTACGAAAAGGGATGTTTATATTATTTGAGATATTAATAGAACATCAAAATGCCATTTTTAAGGTATTTTTCCGTTTGCATGTGAATTAGTATATTTGAATGTTTTCATTATTTTATTTAAATCTGTTTTGTTAGGATATCCATTTTCTTGATACTGTTAATTAGTTTCTAAGGTCTAGTATTTTTCACGCTAATGATGGAATCATTGATATTCTGAAACATGTACGTTTAATACTGTGATTGAACCACATTCTTAATGTTCGACTAGGCGGTTTTAATAAGATAGTATGTGAATTGAAGCTCTCAATATGCCAAAGCAGACCTTCTCAAGATCATCCTCGATGATGCCAAGCTCCATCAGCATACAAGATACTTCAAAATCAGGATCTCCCTATTCATGCTGATATACCTGCTGCTTGTCTACCCAGACTACGCTCAAGGCTGCCCCCTGTGAAGACAGCTACGAGACTTATCAATGAGAACTTTGGCATGTCCAGCAGTGGTCTCATCATTGGAAGATTTTTGCTCCACAGGAGTGCCGAGACATGCCATCTGTCACATCTAAAGTACCAGGCTTTGATCTTCCATGTCGAATATGGTCGAAATTAAACCAGATCAGGACCAACAGGTTACCCTCTCCAAGGTGTGAATGTGGAGCCGATAGACAAACGGTGAAGCACATCATTCAGGACTGTCCTCTAAGAGCCTCTGGTGGTAACATAATGGATTTTATCGCTGTGAACCATGCAACAGTGGACTATATTAGCCTACTTTCGATTTTTGCATAAAATGAAAGTAGACTTATGAGATCAACACAGGGCGAAAAACGTGTGTCTGTCTGTGTGTGTGTATGTGAGTCTGTGTGTGTGTGTGTGTGTGTATGTGTGTGTGTGAGTCTGTGTGTGTGTGTGTGTCTGTGTGTGTGTGAGTGTGTGTACTCTGAATGTCTGTCCCCCCCCTATCAATTCGAACACGGTGAATGCGAATTGAACGACATTTGGTACAAAGGTAGCACTAGCAAAGGACACCTCAGTGTCATGTTTTATATCGCCGCCATCTTGACAGAAACGTAATGGCGGCCACACAAATGTTCAAAGCTTAAATCAAATTACGACTAACCTTATCATCCGATCTCTACCAAATTTTGCAATAATATACCTTTATGGGGGGAGCATCCTTTGACCAAACTAATAGGTCATCAGCGTAATAGTTTGCGGATGGCCGCCATCTTTGTGTGAAAATCGATTCCCCCTATTAATTCGAACACGGTGCAACCGAATGGAACGAAATTTGGTACAGAGGTAGTACTAACAAAAGGCACCTCAGTGTCATGTTTTATATTGCCGCCATCCTGACGGAAACGTAATGGCGGCCACACAAATGTTCAAAGCTTAAATCAAATTACGATTAACCTAATCATCCGATCTCTACCAAATTTTGCAACAACATACCCTTATAGAGGAAGCATCCTCTGACCAAATTAATAGGTCATTAGCCTAATAGTTTGCAGATGGCGGCCATCTTTGTGTCAGAGTCCATTCCCCCTATTTATTCAAACACGGTGAAACCGAATGGAACGAAATTTGGTACAGAGATAGCACCAGCAAAGGGCATCTCAGTGTCATGATTAATATCGCCGCCATATTGACAGAAACGTAATGCCGGCCACACAAATGTTTAAATCTTAAATCAAATTACGACTATCATAACCATCCGATCTCTACCAAACTTTGCAACAACATACCTTTATGGAGGGAGCATCCTTTGACCAATCTAATAGGTTATTAGCCTAATAGTTTGTGGATGGCGGCCATCTTTATGTCAAAATTGATTCCCCCTATTAATTCGAACACGGTGGAACCGAATGGAACGAAATTTGGTACAAAGGTAGCACTAGCAAGGGCACCTCAGTGTCATGTTTTATATCGCCGCCATCTTTACTGAAACGTAATGGCGGCCACACGAATGTTCAAAGCTTAAATCAAATTACGATTAACCTAATCATCCGATCTCTACCAAATTTTTCAACTACATACCTTTATGGAGGGAGCATTCTTTGACCAATCTAATAGGTCATTTGCCTGATAGTTTGCGGATGGCGGCCATCTTTATGTCAAAATTGATTCCCCCTATTAATTCGAACACGGTGGAACCGAATGGAACGAAATTTGGTACAGAGGTAGCACTAGCAAAGGGCACCTCAGTGTCATGTTTTATATCGCCGCCATCTTGAATGAAACGTAATGGCGGCCACACGAATGTTCGAAGCTTAAATCAAATTACGATTAACCTAATCATCCGATCTCTACCAAATTTTGCAACTACATACCTTTATGGAGGGAGCATCCTTTGACCAATCTAATAGGTCATTCGCCTAATAGTTTGCGGATGGCGGCCATCTTTGTGTCAGAGTCCTTTCCCCCTATTTATTCAAACACGGTGAAACCGAATGGAACGACATTTGGTACAGAGATAGCACTAGCAAAGGGCATCCCAGTGTCATGATTAATATCGCCGTCATATTGACAGAAACGTAATGCCGGCCACACAAATGTTTAAATCTTAAATCAAATTACGACTAACATAACCATCCGATCTCTACCAAACTTTGCAACAACATACCTTTATGGAGGGAGCATCCTTTGACCAATCTAATAGGTCATTAGCCTAATAGTTTGCGGATGGCGGCCATCTTTATGTCAAAATTTATTCCCCCTATTAATTCGAACACGGTGGAACCGAATGAACGACATTTGGTACAGAGGTAGCACTTGCAAAGGGCACCTCAGTGTCATGTTTTATATCACCGCTATCTTGACGGAAACGTAATCGCGGCCACCCAAATGTTAAAAGCTAAAATGTAATTACGACCAACCTAATAATCTAGTCTCTACCAAATTTTGCAACACCATATCTTTATGTGGGAAACATGTTCTGACCAAACTGCAAGAACATCAGCCCAATATTTTGCAGATGGTGGCCAAGTATGTGTGCAAATCGATTCCCCCTATCAATTCAAACACGGTGAAACCGAATTGAACGAAATTTGGTACAGAGGTAGCACTAGCAAAGGGCACCTCTTATTCATGTTTAATATCCCTATAGCGCGTTGTATTTCAACAAGCTACTACTATCAACATTCAATCATACTCCTTGAAAAGGACAAAGAGTTATAACAATACCCATGCATTTAGGAGAAAGTAGGCTATATGTTCTTAACTGAACATCTTGTTTGGAATTTAGATGTTAAATTATGAGACTATCTGTTCTTTTTCTTCTCTTTCTTTTTTCTTCAATATTTCGTTGAGCTGTAATATGATGTAAGTGTGTACCATACCATACTATTATTATTATTATTATTATTATTATTAATAATAATAATAATAATAATAATAGTAATAATAATAATAATAATAGTAATAATAATAATATCTGGAGACCCAGGAAAGGAAGATATTGAGGAAAATCCTGGGTCCAGTCAAAGAACACGGTGAGTTCCGAAGACGCCACAACCACGGGTTGTACACATACGTAGAGAAAATAACTGACGTGATGAGGAAAAGGAGGATTTCTTTTTATGGGCATTTAACCCGAATGAAATCAACACGGCTATCCAACAGAATTTTTGCTTTTCTCCGTGAGAAAAAGGCAAAGGGGCCCTGGTTCAGTGAAGTAGAGAAAGATCTGTAGGAGACTGGGATAACACGTGAAGATATCCAGGAGCGTGGCCCACTTAGGGAAAAACTTCAGAAACATCGGAGTTTTCAACCTAAGCCGAAACTAAAAACCGGGAAGCCGTGGACGACGGAGAGAAAGGTGCAACATCGATTGCGAATGAAGGAGTACTGGGCCAACATTAAAATGCTGAAAAAAAAAACAGTTGACATACGTGGTCCTTGGTTGACCATAACGAAGGAAGAAGAAGAAGAAGAAGAAGAAATAATAATCTATCAGGCTGTTCATGACGAACTTGAAGGATGTTCTTCGAGCTCCGAAATGGCGGTCATTCACTCTCCATGCATTCTTAGGTAGATAATATCTCTCACTCTGCTGAAGTATGCTTGGTCGGCAAATAGCCTATTTCTCCTCGTCGACTCGTACTTTTGAGGAATATCCACTTCCATTCGAACCGTTCTTCCTGTCAATGGCAACGATATTTGCTCCACGGTGACTGCCACTTTCCATAGTGCAGTGCACTTCCTCATAAACTTCCTATGCCAATTTCCTCAGGGAAGTGGCTATCGATGTGATGTCAGGAATTTAGTAATAGCTTCCGTTTAGAATATTGATCTAGAACATGTCCTAGCGTCTCTAGTCGGTCATATCCTGGTTTTCGGCATAAGGTTGTGTGTTGCCTTCTCTCCGGCAGAGCTCTCATCGCTGAGCTGTTGCAGGACATTTTGATGGCATTTGTCCATTTCTGCTATTTATCCACGAGTTGTTCTCAGGATGTTGTTCATAAACTTCCACTCATTTATCTGCTCGGGTCCAAGCTCTGTGAACTTGCGGGGTGAGGGAAATGGGCAGGCGAGAAGAGAAGGCCCTGTCAACAGCTCGCCATGTTAACATAGGGCCGTTAGCTTGCCACGGTGGGTGAGTGGATATTGTTGCATCCGGCGGATGCATCCCCATCCCCTTCTATCTACGAAATATACATCTATCTCCATACAAACGCCTTCGAAATACATTATCACAATTCTAGACCTAATACATAGCAACAACCTCCAATAACCTCGGCCAACTCCTCACATCCTGTGAAATGTGCAATTCCGCACACGCAGCACTCCGAAAACTATAAAGCTAGGGAGGTGAGGTAACTCGAGGTCAGTCAGGCGGTCAGTCCGTCAGTCAGCCAGCCAGCCAGTCAGTCGTCCTCAGTGTCACTGTGTGCCAAACCGCTGCAGAGCAACGCTCCGACGAACGCCAAAGGATAAGTGTCTAAGCGATCTACACTTCCTCACACATACATTCACACTCTCATCCCTTAGTGCTAGGATTGTGATAAGCATCTGCTTTAATAACTGTTCTGCAAATTCTAGGAGTACTTCAAGTCTGAAGTACTCATTAAAGTCATACATCTCATAAGTATCCGGTCATTTAGTTTATTTCATCCCTCGTCCCGGTAGGATCCAGGCGAATACTTAGTAAATTGTTTCGTGACGCCCGCATCCAGCTATTCGCATACGTCAGACTGCTTGCCTCGCTTTGTAGCGCGAGCCGTCCGGTGCGCGCGTTAGCAGTATTCCAGACAACGACCCAGCTGCTCAGAGCCTCCAGCAACAAACTGCCCCTAATCCCGATATCGAACTACCCGAACAAACAGTACATTCGGGAGTTCTCCTTTCGAGTGCTCATACGCCCTCGAACCAGTCCATAACCGACACCTCTTACACTCGAGCTCCAAGCAATCACCAGATAATTATATTTCATCCCCCCAGCGAATACATTGTAGAGGACACCCTCTCAGGTCCCCTACAATATCGTGTCGGTCTACTAACCCCAAGATTGCAGGTTCGCTCCTGGCCGTGGTAAGTGATTTTTGAAAGGCGGCAAAAATACTATACGCATGTCATACGATGTTGGCATTTCAAAAAAACCATTTGAATTCAGTAGGCCGAGTTCATAATGCCAAAATTAATCTCGGGAGTTTCCGCCAACACAAAGTTCCTAATTTCTCTACTAGAAAGCGCTATAGTGTTCAAGGAGCTTAGATATCTAACATCTAATCTCCTTGACTTTCATAGTCAAGGAACAACGAAAAATTCGACATGCAAGCTACCCTCTGGGTGTCAAATAACAAAGCTTGCACCCGACACCCGAGGCCGTACGATATTGTTATTATTGAAAATTAAAATCCACAGCCTGTTTCCAGTCGAACGACTGGGTCAGGGAAAGGAATGAATGAAACTCCCATCTAGCGGCGAGGAGATGAACTGTGCCGGCTGCCGAAGCCTTTCGCACTCCCCTGGGGCAATGATTAAATGAATGACAGATGAAATGAAATGATAATGGAGAGTGTTGCTGGAATGAAATTGTTGAGAGGGAAAACCAGAGTACCCGGAGAAAACCCTGTCTGCCTCCGTTTTGTCCAGCACAAATATCACATGGAGTGACCGGGATTTGAACCACGGACCCAGTGGTGAGAGGCTGGCGTGCTGCCACCTAAGCCACGGAGGCTTCTCATATTATTATTATTATTATTATTATATTATTATTTTTATTATTATTATTATTATTATTATTATTATATAGGGCCGTTGCCTTAACTACTGTCGTGTTGTGGATGAGTGAGTGAGTCACCGACTAATGTATTTGGTTCTGTTACAATGCACGGACCGGGAATCCCGCATGTCTGTCATCATATATCGTCATCGTCTGTCTTCCACATACCTCTCAGGTTCACGGAGCTTGGACCCAAGCAGTACCTTTATGAGGAAGTTTGCAACAAGCTTCAAATGACCGTTTCCGAAGCTCATTTTCTGGCCTAACATCCTGATTTTATCCTCTCTACCATCACTCGTTGGAAAATTAAGTGTAAAAGATCTGATGATGAACGCTTGACGATGGAAACTGATCATCCGTGAGTCAGATATATAACCTTTGCCGTAGATGATGAGATCTTCTAGTGGGAGCTTCCAGTATTCACTGGTAAAGAGAAATGAGACTAGCTAAATGGAACTTGACAGAATTGAGCTATTAAGAAAGACATTTCCGAAAAGTTTGTCTCGACCAACGTTTACCTACTGGTACGTACAATCTGGTGCGATTTCTTGTGAGAATCTCTCTAACAAGAAGTTTTACGCAACAGTGGAGATGGTAATGAGGGGGAAGACGGCCCAATTCACTTAACTCTAACAGCAAGGAGTTCAAGATTAAAGTCGTACGCGCAGAATGGGAACTCTGGCGCTTGCTAACGAGCAGAATGTCTCTGAAAAAGAAGTACAGGTTGACAGTGAACCGATTCTTGGCTTGTTTCTTTTTTCTTCAAAATAAGTAACTTTAATTTCTGCAATGGTCCATAAAGGTCAACTGCATTATCAGAAAATCTCAAGTTATTCAGGAATATTTTATCAGCAGTGTTCCAATTTCTATCGGGTCTAGGATGATGGGAGATGAATATATGTCAATCACAACCTTAGCAAATATGATATAACAAAAATACTAATAATATTATTATTAATAATAATAATACTAATAAGAAAGACATTCAAATATCTGGGAGAAGTAATTCAAGAAAATGGTTTAGAAAAATCTTCGGTAGAAGAAAGGGTTCACAAGATGGAAAGAGCATATGGTATCACTAAGAATTTTTATAGCAAAAAGTGCTTATCTAAAAATCTTAAAATAAGGCACTACACTACAGTGGTGAAACCGGAATGCCTATACGCAAGTGAATGTCTGGTACTACACTATAGATTAGATAAACTTGAAGTACTAGAAAGGAGAATCATGAGGAAAATTTTAGGCCCAGTGAAAACAGCAGAATTATGGAAATTAAGATCTAATGATGAAATATACTATAACATAGAAAATATAACAGAAACGATAAGAAAAAGGAGATTGCAATTTTTTGGGCATATTTACTGAATGGATGATTCCAGGTTAACAAAAAGGTTATTCAAGTACCTTTGGGAGAAAAGGGCAACAACTAGATGGATTCAAGAAGTAAATAAATATTTAGAAAGAAATAATATAAGTGAAGAAGAAACGGTGAACAGAGAGATATTTAGAAAAAGAGTATTAAGTACGAAAGGATTCCAAGGAAGATTGTCAAAGAAACCTGGTGCGAAGTGGTCCGAAGACAGAAAGAAGCAGCAAAGTGAACGGATGAAGGAGTACTGGAGGGAACGGAAGAGAAAAACAACAAAGTGTGAAGAATTGAAATTGGCACGTGGTCCCTAGCAGGCCTCATCGGAAAGAAGAAGAAGAATACTAATAATAATATAGTACATTATGCAACAAGCCTATAATGGCAATAATTAAGAAACGAGTATGTTTATAAAATGAGCGAAGCGAATCGTAAGTTACGCCTAGGCTATAATACTTGAATGATTCATACATCCACCATCTTAAAACTATTTGGTTGATGACCTTGCAGTTTGGGGAACAGACGCTTCCCACATTAAGGTATATTGTAACAAAATTTGGTAGATATCGGATAATTAGGTTAGTCGTAATTTGATTAAGCTCAGAACATTTGGGTGGGTCATTTCTTTTTTTGTTATGATGGCGGCGATATACAAAATGACACCGAGTTGTCCCTCTGTGCCAAAAGTGGTTCGAATTGAGTTTGGTTGTGTTTGAATTGATAGGGGGAATCGATTTGCACACATACATTGCCGCCATCTTCAAACTATTGGGCTGATGACCTTTTAGTTCGGTCAAAAGACACTTTCCACATGAAGGTATCTTGTTGCAAAATTTGGTAGAGATCAGACGATTAGGTTAGTCGTAGTTTGATTTAAGCCTTGAACATTTGGGTGGCCGCAATTACGTTTCCCTCAAGAAGGTGGCGATATAAAACAAGACACTGAGGTGCTCTTTGCTATTGGTACCTCTGTACCAAATTTCGTTCGATTCGGTTTCACCGTGTTTGAATTGATAGGGGGAGGGTGGAGAAAGACAAGCAGAGTTTCTCACACATACACACACACTAACATATATACACACACAGACAGTCACACAATTTTTGGCCCTGTGTAGATCTCATAAGTGTACTTTCATTTTTGCAAAAATCGAAAGTAGGCTAATAGCGTATTAGTTGAAATAACGCCATGAGTAGGCTATGCTTGACGACAGTGGCCGATCCAGGCCTTGCGGGGCCCTGGGCGATATGACAACGATAGGAAATTTCAAAAAATATCAAATCAAATGGAATATAGGTTGGTAATAACAAAAAAGTATAGAATAGTTACAATATTTTCAATACACTACAGTACATTTTTTTATAATATGAAAGAAACATGTAAGACCCCTTGAAGAAGATTATGTTAACTATGAAATCTATACTAATATAATAAAGCTGAAGAGTTTGTGTATTTGTGTGTCTGTGCGTCTATGTGTTTAAACGCGCTAATCTCAGGAACTACCAGTCCGATTCGAAAAATGCTTATTTTATTTGATAGCCTGATACAATAGGAATAGTTTAGGCTATATAGAATTAGGCTACACCTCTCAGGTGACCTTCAAGATTGTTTTTTGTTCAGTAAGTCGGTAGAACAAGCGCTCCCGAACTGCTCTATCCGCATGCGCTGGCGTTATGGTTAGTGATACGTACACCGTTTCACATATCTGAATCAAAATTTGTATACTTACCCTTTGGAACCCTGATGGTAACACTGTCTACGTGAAATTTATGACAGACATGTCCATTCCCTGCATTTAGGCCCTTTGGTTCAAATCTACACCTTTTCCCCGATCTGAACCAAAATTTGTATACTTACCCTTTGGAAGCCTGCGAGTAACACTGTTTACATGAAATTTCGGACAGACCACTCCATTCCTTGCATTTAGGCCCTTTGGCACAAATATACACCGTTTCACCGATCAGAACCAAAATTAGTATACTTGCCCTCTGGAACACTGCGAGTAACACAGTCTGCATGAAATTTCGGACAGACCACTCCATTCCCTGCATTTAGGCCTTTGACACGAATCTACACCGTTTCACCGATCTGAACCAAAATGTGTATACTTACCCTTTGGAACCCTGCGAGTAACACTGCCTACATGAAATTTATGACAGACCACTCCATTCCCTTCATTTATGCCCTTTGACACACATCTATACCGTTTCACCGATCTGAACGGCAATTTGTATACTTACCCTTTGGAACCCTGCGAGTAACACTGACTGCATGAAATTTTGGACAGACCCCTATATTCCCTGCATTTAGGCCCTTCATCACAAATCTACACCGTTTCTCTTAATTGCACCAAATTTTTCATACACTTTGAAACCCTGCTGGTAACACTGTTCACTTGATATTTTGGACAACGCTCCCCATTCCCTACATTTAGAATAACAGACAAAATGAACTTGAAAACCACGTATTAAGGCCCTAGAACCATTCATGTCCGTAGTAGTGTAACTGTAAGAGTATTTTAATAAGTCTGTTGTTGACGGGCAGTTCGGGCTACATCACGTCACCTCTACCAGTGTTCTGGTGCAGAATTGCGAAAATAGTTGCATCTTGTGCTGTTTATAAATTGCAGTAACGGGGGGTAATTAAAGCAAAAAGATTTCTTAGGCCCCTTTAAACAGTTATCATCATGAAAATATTATGCTTCTGTATAAGTGCAATGTGGTGCAGTACATTGAGGTTATCAGATGCAATAAGCGTTGGTGCTTTCAAATTTACCTTCATTTATTCTGAAACTTATCGTTAAGCGCTTTGTGGCGATAAATTATACTATTGCTACCTCAGTAGCTAGAGACAGCCGAAATTTGCCAAAGTGTTCTGATTATTTTCCTGCGGCGCTATGCGACAAAATACGACACTATTGGTCTCTACATTTCTAACAGCCAATGAGATATAGGCCCTGGGCAGTGTCTATTGTTTCACTTACTGTTCTTTCTATTTTTTTTGTTAATTTGTTTGTAAATTACATGTGTCAGTGCTGTAGTTAGTAAATAGCTGTTTCCCTATTCATAATTATCATTACGGCAAATTGACATGAATGTTACATCCATTATACTGTACTACTTATCACCCCCTCTACAACCACCACCACCACCACCACCACCACAAAAATATATATATTTTAAAATATAGTTTTCTGTTAGTTTAAGTATCATGTGCCAGTTCTGTAGTAGTATTCATTATCATCCATAAAACAAATAAATCCACCGGGCGAAGCCGGGCTCTACTGCTAGTATTAAAATATTACTTTGCGATTTTTTCCCTGCTGAAGTCTTCTATTATTTCACTGCCATCTAAACTTGCTAAACGGTCACGGGAGGTCATAGCCGCACTGAAAAAAGGAATATGAATTATAAATTAGTTTGAAAAGTATAATTGATTAATTAATCAAATTTAAAAAAAATCCATGACGCGCGGCCCCCCGGACCGCGGGGTCCTGGGCGGTCGCCCTATTCGTCCTCCCCTAGATCCGCCCCTGCTTGACGATATAAATCGTCCTTATGGTACAGACCAGTATCCGATAAAGGGTTAAAGTCAGAGATTGCGAATGGATACTACTGTAGATCTACACTACTTACTGTTGTTTGCTGTTTGGTCCAGTACAGCGCGATCAATGTTGCGTCACGCACTGCAGCCTTCACTTGTTCGGGCTTGGCTGCAGCAAAGAGCTAGCTGAATAATATATATCGTACTTGAGGAGATCTCACCTCTACGTGAGACCCCAAGAAGGGCATTACTCACTGACTTTAAGGACAAGCAATGAACGTAATCTCTTTCCAAATCTACCGACATAACGTGCAAGGTGATGATGATGATGATAATTGTTGTTTTAAGGGGCCTAACATCTAGGTTATCGGCCCCTGATGGTGTGGGTGATCGTGAAGATGAAAATGAAAAGCGAACTTAAAACTAAAACTAACTACTAACCTACATACTAGAAGAAGAAATGGAAAAATAAAGGAGAATAAGGCAAATAAAAGGACAGATGGAATAGAAATGCCCTCAACCCTCGGAGAAGGCGGTTTGAGGGACTTGGAAGGAAGGAGAGCCATGAAAGGCATATAGGAAAGTGAAAGAGGAGAGGGTCCGCCCCAAAGGTAAGGGACAAAAGGGAAAAACGGACCCAGCTCAGGAATCCCTCGGGGTCGCCAACTCCCGAACTCACCAGCCGTAAGCCCCTGAGGGTGTAGCATTATCAAGGGTGCACCAGAAGTGGTGGGGCTACATACACCCTGCCTCCTTAAGGGCCTAGAGCACAAGGCAGGAGGTAAAAGGAAGAGAAAAAGAAGGCTGACCCCTCGCAGAAGGAGGGTATCAGAAAAGATGAGACAAGGGCCAATTAAGGCGGGAAAGGAAGAGACTCCCTAGGCCTCGGATACCCTAATACCGTCGGGGTCAGAAGAGAACAAGAGTTGACCAAGTGAGGTCGACAGGAAAGAAGACAGAGAGGAGCCTGGCACTGATGATAATAATAATAATAATAATAATAATGAAAATAAAAAGAGAGAGTCTGTCTGAAAGACTTTATATCATTTTAAGTGCTGCAAATGCTGAAAATTGGTAGAAAGGCTTCGCTCGAAGCCAAAGACTCTTGACATGTTAGATGATCAAGAAACAATCAGAACGCTAGGAAGTTACAAGTCATGAGGGAGATGGAGCGCGCGGGGAAAGGAGGGAGCTGGCTGGATGACGTCCCGCTCGCCAAGTTGTTGCCGTCTCGTAACGCCAGGGCTCACCAGTGAACTCAGTACACATGCACCAAGCGGTACTATGACGTCACACACCTCAGTGCATTCTCGGTACATTTCGTGACGTCACCGTAACGTAACGAACAAGTCGTCTAGATCATTTAAAATGTAAACATAAAACGACGGATTATGTCTCATGGGCACGTGGCGTGAATGACGTCATCACATTTTCTTTTTTCTCCAAAAGAGAGAGGGAGCCCTGGTTCAGTGAGATACTGAGTCATTATCCATGTGCGCCCCGATAAACACGGCAAGCTAAGCCGACTGTGACTGGCGCTGATCGCGGGCGCACCTACACGGCCCAGCTGGTGGTAGGCGCGCAGTCTCACACATTTACCAAACATATTCAATAATGTGTACTTACAGGGCTCATAGGCGATGCTGAAAATGTCCTCCCTCACTTGTAACACACACCTGACACATTCTGATGAAAGAATGTCTGTCAACTCTTTTATTATTTTCAGAGCCTGTTTCCTTGAATCGTTTAGCGAGACTCCTAATTGTACTGGCATTAGGCACAGGTCTTCCTGGAAACTTGATTCGAAATTTCGTCTTGTTTCAGAACAATATTTTCTACTTTACATATACGAATTATGGATATACACACGTTCGCGCAATGTGAATTGATGTCGAGGCATGACCAACAATCACAGTAATCATAATACTCACTAAAAGTGCAAGACTAACGTCTAAGCTTTGCAGATACACGTCCATTGAACTAACGATATGAGACAGCGGAGCGCGCCAACCACTGGCTGAACCGCGTACGCACGTCCGCGATCTGTGCCAGTCTCAGCCGGCTTAGCTTGCCGTGTTTATTGTGGAGCAAATAAATAATGACCCTAAGATTAAACTCTCGTGTGTAGATATCCAGAAGCGTGACCAACTTATGAGGAAACTTTTCGATCGTCGGAGTTTCCCACCTATGTTGAACTGGAAAGGCATGGACAAAACAGAGAAAGGAACAACATAGTCTAGGAACGAAGGGATATTGGGTTAATTTTAAAGCTAAAAGGAAACAGTTGAAATGACGTGGTCCTTAATTGACCGGAACCGACGGATTATGTCTGATGGGCACGTGACCCGTATGACGTCAACTTGATCGCATTTTCACTTTTCTCCAAAAGAAAAAGGGAGCCTGGATCAGTGAGATACAAAAAGATTAGGCTCTCATGTGAAGATATCCTGGAGCGTGAACAAATTACGAGAAAACTCTTTGAACATAGGAGTTTCCCAACAATGTTGAACTCGAAAGGCTTGGACAAAAGGAAGAAATGAACAACACCATCTTCGTATGATGGAAAACTGGACTATTTTAAAGCTAAAAGGAAACAGTTGAAATGGCGTGGTCCTTAGTTGACCGGAACAAAAAAGAAAAATAATAAAAATTATAATCATCCAGATAATTTTGAAACCTCAAGAAGGATGGATTAAGGAAATTCGAGGAGATATGAATTAGAAATAACCTTGCATGACTTGCAAAAGAAAACAAAAAATTTAACAAAACTGAAATACATAAAAATAAGATTCCAACCAAAAAAAGACGAACGTAATACAGTGAAAAGGGTATTTACAGATGAGGAACGCCTGAGAAGATCAGAGCGAATGAAAAGCTACTGGGCAACTCGGAAAGGAAACTTACTGAAGAAGAGAACCAAGAAATGATCGACTGAAATGGTCCAATGAGGCCGTAAAATCAGAAGAAGAAGAATCCAGAATCCAGATTATCTAGCTATTCTTACTAGCAATAGGCAAGAGACTGTTCAGGCCCTTGAACGACTTCACAAAATTGCAGTTAAGACTGGGGTCCATATGAAAATAACTCATTTGCATGAAAGGATCAGCTCGTTATCTAGAAGGGAAAACCTCTAAGACCAACGGGGGGCGTGGTGACGCAGCAGTCAAGCTGTTGGTCTCTCACCAAGGTGGACAGGTTTCGATTCCCAGTCAATACATGTGAGATTTTCGAAGTGAAATGCCATGTCCTGTGGTTCAGATTCCATGTAAAAGGAAGGTCCTGTGGTTCATAATCACACGATTCACGGTCACATAAAACTACACGCTTCCTTCCTTATTCTAAGACCAAATTCGGCAAAATTCATCAAGTAAATAAATTCAAGTACTTAGGAGAAATAATTAAGCCATCAAGACTGAATCGCGAGGCAAATAATGAGAGAATTTCAAAATTACAGAAGGCCTATAGAATCAACTGGAACGGATATAAAAAGTAGTTCTCCAATTTTGAAAGAACTTCATTCATTAGTATGGAAGTTACATGAGATTCAACATTAACACTATCAGCACTAGTAGAATCATGTTGGCAGCACTGTCGTATATAGGTTGCTGAAAATTATCCTACATTTTGAGGTACTATATGTATGCAAAGTTTAGAACTGTTGGCCTGCAGACATTCTGATTTATTAAGATTAGGATAAAAATGTATAGAATGTACTTGTCAACAGTTGGCAGCCCTGTTAGCACTAAAAATGCACATTCATATCTGCTCCGGTGCACAAATCACTTACCAAATTGGGTTGAAATCCAATAGATGGTATGGAAGTTACATGCATTTAAAAATTGGACCTATCAGTAGGCATATAATGAGGTTGGCAACACTCTTATATATGGGCTCCTGTAAATTAGTCTGATGTAATATTATCCATATGTATGGCAATTTTGGAACAATTCCCATGCATATCTTCCGAGATATCCAACATAGACCTAAATTTTCAATTGTGATTTTTCAGCAGTTGGTAGCAATGATGTCATTTTCAAATATGGTCTTGCAATATTCAGGCATAGATCATTAATCAAACAAAATTTGGTTTTGATAGCTGCAGTCGTTTAGGAGTTGATAGGGGTGAACAAACACACAGACAGACGGATCGATCTCATAAGTCTACTTTTTCCTCATTTTTACAAAATATGAAAAATAGGCTAAATAGTCAACATTAATACATTATACCACAGTAATCAAACCTGAAGCACTAAGTATGTCTCAGAAAACTAGATCATTGGAGGCAGATCTCTCATTAAAGACTTAGAGAAACGAGACAGAAATGGTGAGACACAAGCCTCTGGAGCGTTATGAGTATGCTGGAATGATCACTGACACCTTCAGGAAAAGGCTCGATCCCGTGATTCTCATTTATGTTTTTCATAGTCTTATGAGATCACCTTTTGTCCGTGTGTATGTGTGCACGTCCGTGTGTGTGTGTGTGTGTGTGTGTGTATGTCCCTCCCCCCTTAATGACTTTTAAACTGATGGAGCGATTTCAATCAAACTCGGTAAGGTCACAGTACTATTTAGGACGATCCCGATCGTGCCCTTCAAATTTTATTCATGATGACAGTTATTAAATGTAAGACAAATACACAGTTCAAAAAATGTGCTGGTTTACGTACAACGTGCTCAAACGACCACAGTGGTCCGTGTACCTCACAACAACACACGGACGCACCACTATTCACTTTGTTTTGAGGGTCACCTGGCAGTTTAATGCATGGCTACGCCTACAGATGGAGTATAATTTCTATTTGGCATACCCTGGGTAGCCAAGGTCTGAAGGCATGCTGTACGACCATTGGAACCCCATCTACAAAATTAACGTTCACATGCCAGACGTTACGAAACATGTTCCCCCATTTTTTTGAAATGAGTATATTGGAATGCAGCTCTATGGACATCAAATTGGCAGGTGAAAAGCTAAAGGAAGTAGGAGACTTCTGTTATTTAGGAAGCAAAATAACCGGGGACGGACGAAGCAAAGAGGATATAAAATGTAGGTTGACGCAGGCAAGGAAAGCATATCTACAAAAAAGGATTCTATTGACATCGAATATAGATTTTGGTATTAGGAAGTCATTTTTGAAAGCCTTGTCTCGAGTGTGGCACTTCATGGAAGTGAAACTTGGAATATTGGTGCAGCAGAAAAGAGTAGAATTGAAGCATTTGAAATGTGGTGTTACAGCAGAATGATGATCAGATGAGTAGATAGGGTTACAAACGAATAGGTATTGAGACGAGTGGGAGAGGAGAGATGTTTCTAGCGACTGCTAATGAAGAGAAGAGATAGGTTGGTAGAACACATACTAAGACACCCAGGAATAGCAAGCTTAGTTATGGAAGGAAGGCTTGAGGACAAGAATTGTAGTGGTTGACCAAGGTTAGACTATGTAAAAACAGATTGCCTCGGATGTAGGGTGTGGTAGCTATGTAGAGATGAAACGATTAGCTCAGAAAAGGGAGGCATGGAGGGCTGCATCATACCAGTCGAAAGACTGAAGACTCAAACAACAATAACATTGAAATTTTGTACGGTGATTTTAAACGTGAGGAGAGGTATATAGAACATTTCCGGAATTTGCAATATGGTACCCACAGCAATAGGCAGCTTTCTCGTGAAATAAACCTAACAAAGAATGCAAGCCACTGCAAGTTGACCACGGACGTTGAGTCGAAATAGCTGTATCAGTTCTCCCCGGAGGTATACGAGTATTTCATTTTATTTAAAGGATAGACATTAGGTTTAATTTAACTTTGCGAAGGACCGCGAATTAATGGTTGTTTCGCAGAGGTATGAAGCAGAATATCCACTCAATTTGTTTTATAATGTGTGTGGCAATGGAAATGCTTTAAGGTGTCCTTGTGAGAGTTGGCGCTGAACCTCGACTCTTATAATGAACGTGTATGTACACGAGATGTCCATTAACAAAGTTTGAGAACAGCCACCTCGTTGGCAACTTCGTTAACTCTCACACATTCTGTCAGTACAGAGTCGCGGCGCGAAGAGAAAAATAGAGTACATCATTGATGTCGTACATACGAGGCCACTGGATATTCAAATACCTTTGGGAGAAAAGCTGGATTCAAGGGTTAAAGAAAGATTTAGAAATAAATAATATAAGGGAAGAGGACTCTGTGTACAGAGAGAAGGTGTTAAGTATGGAAGGATTCCAGGGAAGAGTGGAAAGGCACCCTGGGGCGAAGTGGTGTGCGGACAGAAAGATGATGATGATACATGTTGTTTTTAGGGGCCCAACATCTAGGTTATCGGCCCCTAATGGTCTGGGTGATAGCGAAAAAGTAATGAAATGGAAATCATAACGTAAATTAAGTGAGACTGAAAATGCTTACAAAATAGAACTCAGATTGTAACGACTCACAAAATGGAGAGTGCAATTCAAATTGAAAATGCTTACAAAATCTATGATAGATTTAAACTACTCATTTGGATTGACAATACTTACAAAATGCAATTTAGATTGAAAATGCTCGCAAAACGTGGTTAGGTAGAAAATACTTACCAAATGTAATGGAAATTCAAAGTACTCACCTAATTGTCCTGCTCCTTTATTGAAAGACTTACTAGAAAGCAATATAGATCGTCAATCATTACAAAATACAATTGAGGTTGCAAATACTCGCAAATCAATTTAGATCGAAAAGAGGTACAAAATGCAACTAACATTGAAAATACCTACAAAATGTAGTGCAGATTCAATAAATTCGCTTAAGGTAATTTGGATATACGGGGTGCCAATTAACAAAAACAGTGCGGGAATATTAATAGAGAAAAGGAAATATAGTGAAAAGAAAACAAGAGGTCTGAACCCTCGAAGAAGGAGGGATCAGGAAAGATGAGACAAGGGCCAATTAAGGCGGGAAAGTGAAAGACTCCCTAGGCCTCAGATACCCTAATACCGTCTGGATCGAAAAAAAAACAAGAGTTGGCCAAGGGAGGTCGACAGGAAAGATAACAGAGAGGAGCCCGGCACAAGTAAGTGGAAGCAATGCCGGACTCAGCTGGTGTCCCGTGGTCGCTAACGCACGTCCCATTAGATGTGAGCCCCTGGGGGGGGGGGGAGGACAGAAATAAGCAGCATAATCTAAGAATGAAGAAATATTGGGAAGAACGGGAAAGAACACAACAAAGAGCGAAGAATTGAAATTGTCACGTGGAATTGTCGGAAAAAAGAAAGGGAAGAAGTGAAACAGGAAATTCTGGTATTTGTACAAAACAATAATATTGGAGATGAGAAGGTTACGAACTATATAATATACGCTTTAAAATCAACCTTATTCTACCATGAAATGAAGGCTATAATTATGAATTTTGAAATTTAACCCAGATTTGACTGCATATGGTTACAAACAAGTAGTTCCATGAAGAACTGAGCAGCCTATATTCATACGTGTATTTCCTACTTATGTTAATTGCCTCTGCGGCTTCGGTGGAGCAGTTGGTAGCATGCTGAGCTTCAATGCCGAAGATCACGGGTTCAAACCTGGCCGAAATCGTCGGATTTTTTAAGAGCGTTAAAATCCCTCAGTATGTCATCCTTCGGAGGGGAAGTAAAGCCGGCGGTCCCATGTCATAGATTTATGGCATGTTAAAGAAACTTCCACTAATTACACCTGTGTGAGGCTAAATTGTATAGGTTAAGAATGTAAACTACGCTCTTAGGTTCCTACGTTCGTTGCCAAGAGCTGACTGCGGTGGTGTCTGGTACCTAGGTTCTGAACTAGTAGTCGTTGACGGTGGCGTTTGGCAGCAAAAGTAGGAACTATTTGAAAAATTCAAAAGTCTGCAGTCCTTACTTGAATTAAAAAACAGATAACACACACTAATACAGTCATCACAATTAACACCGGTTATCAGACAGATTCTACACACACCCAAAGTACACGGGGCTACATGACTGCGTTTTTGCAGCCACTAAACTTAAGAACCAACCAGAACTAATTGCCTCTATCAACATACAAAATTTCTTTTTGATTGTTGCAGTAGGATAGTAGATATTGAGAACCGTCTAAATATTTCGGATGCTCGCCATTTTGGATTGTTATATTTATAGGCCATAGAGTTAAGTACCATTCAAGGACAATTATTGCCTAGGTTCGTTATTCAAACTTTCACTTAGATCGCTTGATTAAGACACAAGAAATAAAAACTTAATTTTAAAATTTCGCACAGCCGCCATCTTGAGGTTATGTAAACAATTGAACTAAATTAGATGCCAGTGCATTGCAATATGTAAAATCATTTACTGTAACGCATTTCACTGCGCTCAGATAGTTAAATCAACAAGAAAAGTCAATTAAAATGTTTCGAATTCGCTTGGCCGCCATGTTCGTTTTGTACTTTACAGGTTTATGAAAGTTACATAGATAAACTTGTATCAGTACCCTTTATCACCGTACAAAATTTTCAGGGTGATATCTGTAATAGTTTCGGAGATATAGAATGTCAGTGAAATAATTCGCACAGCCACCATTTTGAGGTTATGTACTCAATTGAACGAAATTAGACTCCAGTGCATTACAATGTGTATAAACATTTGCTGCACCATGTTTCATTACGTTTGAATAGTTAAATCGCAGAAAAGTCTATTTAAAATTTTCAAATTCGCCTGGCCGCCAAGATGGTTTTGTAGTCACCAGGTTTCTGAAAGTCTCATAGGTGAACTTCTAGTAGTGCCCTTTATCACCGTACACAATTTCAGGGCAATATCGGTAATAGTTTTGGAGATACTGAATGCTGGTGAAATATTTCGCACAGCCGCCATGTTGGATTGCTGAGACACAATAAAATTTGAAGGGCACGGTCGGAGTCGGCCAGAATGATGCTATGATCTTACCGAGTTTCATTGTAATCGCTCCAGCCGTTTAGAAGTTATTAGTGGGACACACACGCACACACCATCACACACACACACACACGGACAAAAGGTGATCTCATAAGCCTACTTTTTCATAAAATGAAAATAGGCTAAAAATAATAATTTTAAAATAACGCACGGCCGCTATCTTAAAAGTTATGTAAACAATTGAACTATATAAGATGTGAGTGGTTCACAATATGTTTAAATATTTACTGTACCAACATTCACTGCACTCAGATGGTTAATTAACGAGAAAAGTGTATTTTAATGTTTCACATTCGCTTGGCCGCCATGTTCGTTTTGTAGTTTACAGGGTTTTAAAAGTGACACAGCTGAACTTCCAGTTGTGCCCTTTATCACCGTACAAAAGTTCAGGTTGATATCGGTAATAGTTTTGGAGATATAGAATGCTGGTCCTGTTTGCCATCTCTTGATGAATGCAGTAAACTTGCATTTGTCTGTTGGCACAGGCTAGAGTAAAATGTGGCTTTTCACCGATGTCTTAGTTTCACTCATGGCTGTGATTATATGGAAGCTACTGAGGTATGGGTGGTGCTGAGTAATGACATTCAGGGCACAGTCAGTGCCTGTGGATGCTGTGAAAGGTTCTACTCATAGGGTTAGTACTGCTGTTTTGACTCAGTGAGGAAAGCAATGGCAATCTACCTCACTCCTCGTCTTGCCTAGTACGCCTCAATATAGCGCTGCCTTGAGTTTTTGTGGGCTTCTACCCACATAACCTAACGGCGGTGCGTTTTGAGGATCCAACCAGCTTTCGGGCTGACTACCTAACAGACAGACAGAATGCTGGTGAAATATTTCGCACAGCCGCCATGTTGGATTTGTGAGACATATTAAAATTTGACGGAAACGGTCGGGTCGGTCAAAGTAGTACTATGATTTTACTGAGTTTCATTGAAATCGCTCCAGCCGTTTAAATATTATTAGGGGGACACACACTCACACAGACATACGCACACACGAACAAAAGGTGATCTCATAGGCCAATCATTTTTTCATAATTGAAAATAGGCAAAAAATCACGACTTCAAACACGATTCAGAGAGGGAACTGCATTATTGCTCTCCGTATACCAATCATCCTGGGAGTTAACTCGTTGGGAAAGGTAAATTTAGCGGACCAATTTTATGATTTGAGGTTGAAATGTAAATTTGCTGTCATATTTTACATATATCGAGAGAAAGTAATATGAGTTTTTTTTTCTGTATTCCCACACACGAAATGGGTATATGATAGCAAATATCAAGTGAAATGAACGGGAAATATTGGATATAGGAATATGCCAATAGCATCAACTTGCCTGCATGTTAATTCAAATCTCTATACTGTACACTGTTTGTGTTGACCAAGAGAATATTCACTGTGTACGACAAACATGGCAATAAAAACAAAGCGAATAATGTAAATATTAATGGATATCTAGTGACAGATATTTGGACATGACACGAATGAGCTCTGTAAGATTGACAAACAGGATCAGGAAAGGAAACTCAGGGAGCCTGGTTCACTGAGGTGGGCAGAGATTTTCCAAGAAATTGGGATTTCATATGGCGATGTGCAGAGCGTGTGTGACTTAAGATGAAACTGACAGCTCATCAGGGTTTCCTGGAAAAGCCTAAGCTTAAAAGAGGCATGAAGTGGACGGAAGGAAGGAAGCAACAATATCAAGAATTCATGCGACAGTACTGGGCGAATATGACAGCTCGACACAGAAACCATTTGAAATGACGTGGTCCTTAGTTGACCGAAACGCAACAAGAAGAGGAAGAATGGATATCTAGTGACAGATAATATTAATGGATATCTAGTAACAGATTGATAGATGGACAGTATACAGGGTGATTCTTATTAACGTTTAAAACTCTCTGTAGCGCATATGACGTCATCAGGTGACGGCTCAGCACAAGCGATCTGGCCCGTGCTCCGTTACGCACACCAAAGCAAACGTTGAATATCATCTCACTCTGGTTTCTTGTTTTAATGTCAACGAACAATCTGCTTCCACTTGAAAGGAGAAGAGAGAGAACAAAGAAAGTTGATGGATAGGCCTCGGATTTGAACCTCGAACCCCACGCGCCCGAGTCGCACACGCTGACTCGGAGCCAGAGTGATATGACATTCAACGTTTGCTTTGGATGCTTTGGTGTGCGTAAGAGTGCACGGACCTGTCCACTCGAGCGTAGCCGTCACCTGATGACGTCATATGTTGAACAGTTGTGATTCACTTTTAAGGTATTTCTGGACACTTGCGACCCTAAGTGTCCTATATAGAATTACTCGTTTCAATGCCATCTACGTCGCTACAGAGAGTTTTAAACATTAATTCGAACCACCCTGTATAAAGCATAGAGTTCATACTTGAGATTGGAATCAATTCAGAGTATCCACATTACATACATATTGTTACGGCTGTGAGTTTGTGTCATCACTCGCCGCATGAGTCACAACTGCCCCAGGGCTGGGCTGTGGCCTGCCTCCTGTATTGCGTGTGCCTTATGCAACAGGGCTACTAGGACAAAGGGGTAGTCCAGAATATTCGTGACTGGACCAGCGATGGAAACCTCGAGAAGCCGTGAACCCTGGATGGATCTAGAAGCATTTATTGAGTGACCGGCCTGCTATATAAGTGCGACCTGTCTAGCAGTTGTTGTTGTTGTGTTTTACGAGCGAGTGCGAGCGCGTATCCTGAGCGACAGAAGTGTGGAGACTTGCGAAACCGACTAGTGAAGCCGATTCTTGTGACAGCGAAGGGAGTGAGGAGCTTACAGGGGACTGCCTGTGTTTTGAGCGAGTGTGCTTACTTAGTGCGAAGAGAGGTCATTGTGGTGAGTTGCAAAACAGTGAGTGACAGAGCTAGTGCAGCTATTTCCATCCAGCGTACGGGGCCACCTCATTTCGAGGGATTAACTGTGGTCTGTTGATAAGTGAAAGGGGAAGTATTCTCGACTTGAGGAAACTGGAGTAAGGTTCCTATTGCTTGTATTTGCTGAAGAGTAGTGTAATTTTCTGGCCGCAATAAAGTTAATTATTTCTTTAAGCAGTAATTGGTGTTGTGCTTCCTACCCACCGTAATCCAGTTAACAAAGGTGCCACTAGGGGGTGGCACGTAACAATATATTTTTAATTGAGACTGTTTTTCCAAAAATTGTGACAGATTTTTTCAAATATGTTTGTGTGGAGTGTTTTTTTGCATGACTCTGAAACATGGGTATTAACAAAACAAGTTATAATATGCCTGGAATCAATGGAAATGTGGGTATAGAGAAGGATGCTGAAAATAAGCAGGATAGATGAAAAGTTACACCAAAAGGTCCTCAAGGAAATAGATGAAAAAAGGAAGTTGATAAACGCTATAATAATAATAATAATAATAATAATAATAATAATAATAATAATAATAATAATAATAATAATAATAATAATAAGACAAGAGCAATCATTCACCAATCCCTATTGGATACGGCTTCCAAAGTGAAATTCAGGGGAGAGATTTCTGAATCCTTCGCAATACGGACAGGGGTGAGACAGGGAGATGGGCCCTCGCCTCTGTTATTCAACTGTGTTCTTGAGAAAGTTATTCGAGAATTGCGTAAAGAATTGTGTAAGGATGGTATAGAGAATGGGGTCGGACTAGGTTGTAAGAACAAAAACCTGACAATCGACTGTTTAGCTTTCGCAGATGATGTTGCAATTTTCTCTAATTCTCTTGACACAGCCACACAACAAATCAATCAATTACAGGTGCAATCAGCAAAGGCAGGTCTTCAGATTTCGTTTGAGAAAACGCAGTTTATAACGAACATCAAGTCGGAACCCAGAGAACTTACGGTGAATGGAGGACAAATAACACAGGTAGAGAAATTCAAATACCTGGGTGAATGGATTGAGCCCAACATTCGTGAAAAGGAAGCCTTCGTGGCACGGATTAACAAAATGGAAATGGCTTACCATTTAACCAAAGACATTTACAAATCACGATCAATGTCCTTCAAGGCCAAACTGAAGCACTACGTTACCGTTATTCGCCCGGAGGCGTTATATGCATCAGAATGCCTGGCGATGAATAAGAAAGGCCTGGCAGAACAACTCGAAGCCAAAGAGAGGAAGATTCTGAGAAAGATCTTGGGCCCGGTCAAGGAACGAGGAGAGTATAGAAGACGACACAACGATGAACTCTATCTACATGTGGAGAAAATAACGGACACCATTCGCAAAAGAAGACTCTCCTTTTATGGCCATTTAACACGAATGAACTCCGGAAGATTGTCCAATCGAATCTGTGCCTACTTTGTGGGAAAGAAAACCAAAGGGATCTGGTTTACAGAGGTGGAAAAAGACCTACAAGAACTGGGGATATCACATGAGGACATCTTGGAACGTGACTCTTTGAAGAAGAAACTAGAGGAGATACAGAGTTTTCAGCCAAAACCTATATTGAAAACCGGCAAGAAGTGGACCGAAGAACGAAGAGAAGCTAACCGAAGAAGAATGCGCGAATACTGGGCCAATGTGAAAGAACGAGGGAAAAGGCAGTTGAAATAACGTGGTCCATAGACGACCGAAACGATTTTAAAAAATATAAAAAAATAAATATCGTATGGCCTCGGGTGCCGGATGCAAGCTTTGTTATTTGACACCCAGAGGGTAGTACTTGCATGTCGAGTTTCGTAGTTCCTTGTATGAAAGTCGAGTACTGTAGGTTAGATATCTAAGTTCCTTGAACACTATAGCGCTTTCTAGTAGAGAAATGAGGAATTGTGTGTTGGCGGAAACTCCCAAGATTAATTTTGCCATTATGAACTCGGCCTACTGAATTCAAATGGGTTCTTTGGCATGCCAACATCGTATGACATGGTGTCATAATTTTTTCCGCCTTTCAAAAATCTCTTACCACGTTCAGGAGCGAACCTGCAAGCTTGGGGTTGGTAGACCGACACGTCGACCACTCACCCACCGTGGTAAGATACTTGGACATTATATGAGGCATAGAGTTCATACTTGGGATTGGAATCAATACACAGTAAGTATCCACAGTACATACATATATTTTCAATTGAGACAGTTCTTCCTAAAATTAGGACAGATGTTGTCAAAATGTTTGGGTGGGGTGTTTTGTTGTATGGCTGTGCAACATTAGCAAATCAAGATCTAAACAACGCCTGTAAGCAATGGAAATGAAGATATGGAGGAGATGCTGAAAATAAGCTGGATAGAGAAAATGATGATGATAATTGTTGTTTTAAGAGGCCTAACATCTAGGTCATCAGCCCCTAATAGTCTAGGTGATAGCGAAAATGACAATGAAATGGCAACCATGACGAAAATTAAGCTGGACGGAAAATACTAACAAAATGGAACTCCGAATGAAAAGACTCACAAAACGTAGAGTGGAAATACTTACAAAAGGTACCGGTAATTTAGAAGGAAAATCCTCACAAAAGGAATTTAGATTGAAAAATACGCACAGAATGTGGCTTAGGTTCAAAATACTTGAAAAATGCAATTTAGATTGAAAATACTTAAATGGAGTTTAGATCGAAAATACTTACAAAATGTGGTTGCGATTCAAAATAAAAACTCACAAGAAGTAATTTAGAGACACCGGGAGCCAATTCATAAAAACAGGGCGGGAATCTTAAAGAGAAAAAGAACTATAATTAAAAGAAAAAGAAGGCTGATCTCTAGAAGAATGAGAGATCAGGAAAGATGAGACAAGGGCCAATGAAGGCGGGAAAGAAAGAGACTCCCTAGGCCTCGGATACCCTAATACCGTCGGGGTCAGAAAAGGACAAGAATTGACCAAGGGTGGTCGATAGGAAAGATGACAGAGATGAGCCCGGCAAAAATAAGTGCAAGCAATGCCAAACTCAGCTGGGGTCCCTTGGTCGTCCAATCCACGTCCCACCAGACTTGGCCCCTTGGAGGAGGATAGAGAAAAAGTCAAATCAAAAGGTCCTTAAGGAAGAAGATGAAACAAGGGAGTCGGTCACCAAAAAAAATACGCACACTACGCCATAACAATATCCTACGATCGTGTTGGGAGGAAAGGTATCGGGGAAAAAGGGAAGAGGAAGACCAAGGAAGAAGTATCTGGATTCTGTGATGGACTAAATTTCCATGAATATGGTGATTGTAAACGTTCAGCAGAAGAGAGACAAATGTGGTTGCAGTGACAAGGCAGATGAAAAGCTAAAGGAAGTAGGAGACTTCTGTTACTTTGGAAGCCAAATAACCAGTGATGGGCGAAGCAAAGAGGATATAAAATGTTGTTTTGCTCAGGCAAGAGAAGCATTTTTACAGAAAAGGAATTTGTTGATATCGAATATAGATTTATGTGTTAAGAAGTCATTTTCGAAAGCCTTTATCTGGAGCGTGGCGCTCTATGGAAGTGAAACTTGGACTATTGATGCAGCAGAAAAGAGGATAATTGAATCTTTTGAAATGTGGTGTTACAGGAGAATTATGAAAATCAGATGGGTAGATAGGGTTACGATTGAAGACCTATTAATACGAGTGGGAGAGGAGAGATGTTTCTGGCTAATGAAGAGAAGAGATAGTTTGGTAGGACACATACTAAGACACCCAGGAATAGCAAGCTTAGTTATAGAAGGAAGGGTCGAGGACAAGAACAGTAGGGGTAGATCAAGGTTAGAATATGTTAAACAGATTGCCTCGGATGTAGGGTGTGGTAGCTATGTAGATATGAAAGGATTAGCTCAGGACAGGAAGGCACGGAGAGCTGCATTAAACCAGTCAAAAGACTGAAGACTCAAACAACAACGACAAGGCCTTGTCTTTATGACATGATGATGTCTTTTCAGCGTCTAGTCTGCATGCCTCTGTTTGCGATCAAGTCACCTCCGTGATCCCCTATTAGCAGCTAGCACTGCTGCTTCCTCTGCCTCTACACCTCTCACTTTGAAATCGTCTCCTACTATTCGGATTCCTAGAAAAGACGTCAAAAACACGGACAATTTTTCATACAACCACATATAAATAAATAATTAATAAACTTTAAAATAATTGGCTTATATAGTCTAACGCAGAATTAAACAAGGAAAATATTGGTATAACTCGCTTTTCAATAGGTCTGTTGGTTTGGTTGTAATTAAGGCCTAAACTCGAGTATCCATAATAAAAAATCCGATTAGTAGGTCTACCTCTGCTTTCTTTTACTCCTCACAGTCAAACTCATTAACTTTTTAGGAAATCTCTCCTCCCCCCTTCTCTACGCATGACCCCACCATATAAGTCGCCTCACAAACAGCTTCATCTAGCCTTTATCTCTTCATGGGGATCACAACTTGTCGGACGTGGGTTGGCAACTACGGTGCCCCAGCTGAGTCCGCCATTGCTTCCACTTACTCGTACTGGGCTCCTCACTGTCAACTTTTATTTCGGCCTACCTTGGCCAACTCTTGTTCTCTTACGACCCCGATGGAATTAGGGTATCCGAGGCCTAGATAGTATTTCAATTTCCCGCCTTAATTCGCCCTTCTCTAATCTTTCCTGATTCTTCGAGGGGTCAGCCTTCTTTTTGTTTGCATGATATCCCCTTTCCTTCTGCTCAATGCCCTCAAGGAGGCAGGGTGTATGTAACCCCACCACTTCTGGTGCACCCTGGATAGTGCTACACCCTCAAGGGCTTACGGCTGGTGAGTTCGGGATTTGGTGACCCCAAGAGATCATGAGCTGGGTCGAGTTTCTCCCCTTTTTCCCTTGCCTGTGAGACGGACCCTCTCCTCTTTCCCTTTGCTCTCTGCCTTTCTTGGCTCATTTTCCTTCCAAGTAGCTCAATTATTCTCATTCTTCGAGATTTGAGGACATTTCCTTTCCTCCTGTCGTTTATTTACATTCTTCTCCTTTTTGTTTCGCAAGTTTCATTTGATCATCTTTCATTAGGGACAGATAACCTAGATGTTAGGCCCCTTAAAACAACAATTATCATCATCATCTTCATTAAGTGTACCTTCCTACCACTGCTCCCATCTACTTGTCCCAGTAATCATTCATTCTACCCTCATATAAGTTACCTTTAGCTTAGGTATCAGATATCCTGAATCTACCCAGCTCTCACTTCCATACAGCAGGATCGGTCTATATGCTGAGCGATGTAGGGAGAGATTCGTCGCTATTATTATTATTATTTATTAAGAATAATCAATATTACATCCAGCAATACAAGAAAATATATACACACATAGCTTTTTAAGTATTAGGACATACGTCCGTACATTGTTCAAGAAATCGCGTGTCCTATATACACATTGTCCTTTGCACTACAACATTGTATAAGTCACTTGTTCTCTTGATCACTGGAGTCCCGTTATATTAAATATGTACAATCTTCATCATATCGTAACTTTAGTCTATTTCTGATTATTATCTAAGTAAACGTATTGGTTTAAAAATGCACATTCTGAGATCTATGTGATGATTATCAAATTCAGCCGAGTTTGGGAAGAATACATGTAAGCTATACCACGTAAGGCAAGGCCTTGTGGGTGGCATATTAGGTCTACTTACCTAATTATAACGTTAAGTGTTCATGTTAAAAAATATATTACATATACTGTATATATTAAAATAAGCGTTGTGAAACAGCTAGGTAGCAATGGTAATGCTAATTTATAGATTAAGCTACTTTAATATATCTTTAATGACATTTTTATTTTCTCGAACAAATATCTTTGCGTTACGTATAAACTTTGTAGATTTATGTAACTGGTCTTTTATGGGATTAGGAAGGATATTGTAAAATTTAGGAATAAAGTATTGAAAATGACGCTTTGCAATAGATAGATTTGGTTTGAAGAGGACAGACATATTTCCTGTTCTACCTCTTGTTTGGTAGGTGTGGCTCATGTTTATGACTGAATTTTTATTTTTATAGATATATTTATAGACTTCCGTCACGTAAAGTTGTCCTATATTCATGACGTTTGCTTCCGCATACAATTCATTCGTAGGATATAACCTTTCCTTTTTATACATGATGCGCAACACCAAGTTTTGCATTACTTGAGCTTTTTTTTACAATAGTTTGATAAGCTCCTCCCCATGCAATTATTCCATACGTGAGAGTAGACTGAATAAGTGCAAAGTAGATATCTCTCAGTAGTTTAATATTGAAAATGTGTTTCAGACAATGAAATACATAAACTGTCCTCCTTATTTTCTTTGTGATGAAATTAATGTGCGATCTCCAATTCATGTCTTCATCAAAATAAATTCCTAGGTATTTTATATTTTGTGTGCGGTTGATTTTTATGCAGTTGCAGCTTGTATTACAGTTTTACCGATGTACTGTAAGCTCGTTGAAGCAATTTTGATTGCTTTTTAATGTGAAAATAATAAATTTTGATTTATTTACATTCAGAAACTATTCATTATTATCCAGCCATAATTTAATCCCTTTTAAAGCTTCGGTTGCTTCTTGTCTGACTATTTCCCATGTATTCCCTTCAACAAATATAGCGGTGTCATCTGCATAAGTGATGATTGAACTATTTTTTTTGATTATTTATTGATTTTTCTATGTCATTAATGTATATAATAAAAATAGTGTTCCTAAGACTGTTCCTTGTGGTATGCCCCTTTTTATTTGCATCGGTGCACTCAATGTGTCATTTATTTTTACATATTGGAATCTGTCAGTAAGGTAACTACCAATGAGATTAAGAGCTGTGCCTCGAATACCATATTTTTCCATTTTTTGGAGGAGAATATCATGTGATACAGTGTCGAAAGCTTTAGTAAGATCTAAAAACATCCCTAGTGATGGTTTGGAGCAATTTAATTTTTCTTGTATTTGTTTAGTTAGTGTTGCAATTGCATCCACAGTACTTCGACTTTTTATAAATCCATATTGCCTTGCTGATAGAATGTCATGTTTCAGTAAAAACTGGAAAATATTGTTCTTGATACATTTTTCAAATATTTTTGCTATTATTGTAATCAGAGATATCGGTCTATAATTTTCCATATCTATAGTATTGCCTGATTTTAAGATTGGTTTAACTATTGTTGACTTCAGTTGCTTTGGAAAATATCCTTCTGTAAAAGATTGATTTATGAGATTTAAAAGTGGTTTCTCTAATGATACTATATTTTGTTTTATAACCTTTGCTGAAATATTGTCTATTCCCATAGCTTTACTGTCACTTATGTCACCTAGGATTTTTTTCAAATCAGTGGAATTTACCGGGGCCATGAAGCATGAGCTCTTATTGCTAGTTATATTAAGTGTGGGGTTTCCACTTTTCTTTATACATTTGGACATCTCGGTTGTCTTATTTATGAAATATTCATTAAATTTATTCGCAATTTGCGTGTCACTTTTGTAAATTTCATTCTGATACCTTATTTCACTAATTTGCTCTTTTTGATTAATTCTCTGAGCTACCTCATTAACTATACCCCAAATCTTTTTGGGATTTCCTGAACTAACATTTACTAAATGTCTGTAGTAATCTATTTTTGCCCATTTTATTAGCTCATTTAATTTGTTTCTGTATTTTTTATATTTCTCTCTTAATTCTTCATTATTTTTATTTGCCATATAATCGCGGTATAATTTATCTCTAGTATTTATGGACTCTACCAATGCAAGGGTTAACCACTCTTTTCTTTTGACTCGCTTTGAGTTTAACTGTTTAGTAGATTCATGGATGTAGCTTTGAATTGTTTCAATAAATATATTTACTTTAGTATCCAAATGTCCTTCTCCAAGTTTATTATCCCAGTTGATGTTGTTTAACTTCTGTTTTAGTTCCACATAATCTAATTTATGTCTTTGATAATTCCTATTGTTTGGTTTATTTTTCTGACAAATAACTTGATTAAATTTTAGGCTAATTATTGTTGTATTGTGATCAGTTATTTTGCTTTCCGAGATGATAGAGAGAATATTTTCATTCGAAAGTCTACTTTTAAGAAATGCGTGGTCAATGCATGATTTACTAGTTTCAGTTTCCCTAGTTGTACCATTGATTATAGATCTGAAATCATATTCATTAAGAAGGTTTAAATAATCATCTGAATCTTGATTTTCGAATAAATTAATATTCATGTCACCAATTATTAATTCATTTTCTAGCTGACAATTTGTTTTAATATAGTTATTTAAATTCTCCACAAATAATGTTTTGTTGTATTTTGGTGGTTTGTACACCCCTGTTATTGCTATTTTGTTGTCGCTTTTATTAACAACTACTCGAATAAATTTGAAATCTTTATATGCTACACAGTAGCCTCCGTGGCTTAGGCGGCAGCACGCCGGCCTCTCACCGCTGGGTCCGTGGTTCAAATCCCGGTCACTCCATGTGAGATCTGTGCTGGACAAAACGGAGGCAGACAGGTTTTTCTCCGGGTACTCCGGGTTTCCCTGTCAAAATTTCATTCCAGCAACACTCTCCACTATCATTTCATTTCACCTGTCATTCATTTAATCATTGCCCCAGAGGAGTGCGTCAGGCCTCGGCAGCCGGCACAGTTCATATCCTCGCCGCTAGATGGGGGCTTCATTCATTCCATTCCTGACCCGGTCGGAGACTGGAAGCAGGCTGTGGATTTTTTCATATGCTACACACTTAACTTCATGCTGTAATCCATCTTTTATCATGATGACTACTCCATCATTCTGATTTATTTCACTTTCATTATAGTACGATTTATAGCAGCTATACTAACTTCTTTCTAAGAGAATACTGTAGATCGCAACTGAGAACTCACTTTATTGGCCATTCTACACCTTCACAAACTAAACTTGTGTGCAGCTAAATTGTTAGGTTAGATGTCATCGGAACGCTCTATCAAAGTTCCAACGTTCACCACTAAGTATCAGTGACATCTGGTAGCGAAAGTTGGAACTACTGGAAATTGAACGGAACTTGTAGCCCGCCCTAAGAGTGTCCGCTGGAATCAGGTGAGCCGAACATGTCCTCGGACACTCTCGGCACTTAAAGCCATATGATAAATAAATACATAAATATAAATAAATAAATAAATAAATAAATAAATAAATAAATATAAATAAATAAATATAAATAAATAAATAAATGATGATGATGATTGAGTCTTCAGTCTTTTGACTGGTTTGATGCAGCTCTCCATGCCTCCCTGTCCTTAGCTAATCGCTTCACCTCTACATAGCTATCACACCCTAATTCCGGGGCAATCTGTTTAACATATTCTAACCTTGGTCTACCCCTACAGTTCTTGTCCTCGACCCTTCCTTCCATAACTAAGCTTGCTATTCCTGGGTGTTTTAGTATGTGTCCTACTAACCTATCTCTTCTCTTCATTAGCAGTCGCCAGAAACATCTCTCCTCTCCCACTCGTCTCAATACCTCTTCGTTTGTAACCCTATCTACCCATCTGATCTTCATCATTCTCCTGTAACACCACATTTCAAAAGCTTCAATTCTCCTCTTTTCTGCTGCACCAATAGTCCAAGTTTCACTTCCATATAGCACCACGCTCCAGACAAAGGCTTTCAAAAATGAGTTCCTAATACCTAAATCTATATTCGATGTCAACAGATTCCTTTTTTGTAGAAATGCTTTCCTTGCCTGAGCCAAACTACTTTTTATATCCTCTTTGCTTCGTCCATCACTGGTTATTCTGCTTCCTATGTAACAGAAGTCTCCTACTTCCTTCAGCTTTTCACCTGCCAATTTGATCTCCATAGAGGTTTCTGATTTATTTCGGCTGCATTCCAGTATCTTTGTTTTACATTTATTAATTTTCATCATGAATTCTTTCCGTAAGACGGAGTCCATACCATTCAAAAACTCATTCAAATCCTCAGGCGTGTCGGCCAAGATGACGATGTCATCAGCAAATCTCAGAGTTGAAATTATTTCTCCTTGAATCATCACTCCCACTTTAAATTTTTCTCCAATTTCCTTCATTGCTTGTTCAATGTAAAGATTGAAAAGTATGGCTGATAAATTGCAGCCTTGCCTTACGCCTTCCTGAATACCAGCTTCTCTCTCATGTCCTTCAACTCCAATGACTGCCGTCTGGTTTCTGTATAGATTGTATACTACCCTCCTATCCCTGTACTTTATTCCAATAGATTTCAAAATGTCAAACAATTTAGTCCAATCAACGTTATCAAAAGCCTTTTCTAAGTCTACAAATGCCATGAACGTTCTCTTATAATTCCTTATTCTACCTTCCAAAATTAACCTAAGACTTAGTACAGCTTCCCTTGTTCCTACATTTCTCCTGAAACCAAACTGGTCTTCACCCAACTCCGATTCTATCTGGCTTTCAATCCTCTTGTAAATTATTCTAGACAGGATCTTTGAAGCATGAGTAACCAAGCTGATTGTACGGTAATCTTCACGTCCGTCAGCTCCCACTTTCCTTAGTATAGGGATGATAACATTCTTCTTGAAATCAGGCGGTACCTCACCTGTCTCATAAATCCTACACACCAAGTGAAATAACCTGATCAGACCTTCATCTCCTATGCAGCGTAGCAACTCAATCGGTATATCATCTATGCCTGGTGCTTTGTTCCTGCTTAAGTCTTCCAATGCTCTGTCAAATTCTGATCTCAATATTAAATCTCCTTTTGCATCCTCATCAAATTCCTCCTCCCTTTCCATTACACGATTCTCAATCTCCTTTCCCTTATACAAACACTCTATGTAAGATTTCCATCTCTCAACGTTTTCTTCTCTACCTGTTACAGGCTTTCCATTTGTGTCCTTAATATTACATCACTTAGTGTTCTTTTCTTCGAAAGTATTCTTGATCCTTCGATAAGCTGTGTCTACTTTTCCTAATTTCAGACAGTTTTCTATACCTGCACATTTCTCTTTCAACCATTCTTCTTTCGCTTCCTTGCACTTCTTGTTGACCTCATTTCTCAGACGTCTGTATTCTGCTTTCCCCTTTTCATCTCTTACATTCTTGTATTTCCGCCTTTCATCCATCAATTCTAGTATATCCTGAGTGATCCACGGTTTTCTACCTATTCTTTCTTTCCTACCAATGTTTTCTTCTGCGGATTTTGTAATTTCATTCTTCAAAAGTGACCATTCGTCTGCAATTGAAGTTTGTTTAAGGTTTTTCATTAGTCCTTCCTTTATACTCTTCTTGAATCTTTCGTTTACATCCTTTACTTTCAGTCTGTCTATTGCCCACCTTTTTGGCTTTTGACTTTTCTTCAGTTTCTTCAACTTTAATCTGCATTTCATTACAACCAGATTGTGGTCAGAGTTTATGTCAGCACCAGGATATGTTTTACAATCCAAAATCTGGTTTCGAAACCTCTGCTTGACCATAATGAAGTCGATTTGGTAACGGCCTGTATCTCCTGGTCTCATCCATGTGTATATTCTTCTATTGTGGTTATTGAATAAGGTGTTAGCTATGACCAACTCATGCTCGGTGCAGAATTCCATCAGCCTGCTTCCTCGATTATTCCTTTCACCAAATCCGAAATCTCCTACTATCTTCTCTTCTCTCCCTTTTCCTACCACAGCGTTCCAATCTCCCATTACTATAACATTTTCATCACCCTTGATATACCTCAGAATTTCATCTATTTCTTCGTAGACCTTTTCAACATCCTCATCATCAGCTTGACTGGTAGGCATATAGACTTGTACCACTGTGGTGCACGTAGGTATAGTATTGATTTTTGCTACAATAATCCGTTCACTATATTGTTCATAATATTCCACCCGCTGTCCAAGTTTCCTACTCAATATGAGACCAACCCCTGCTTGGCCATTGTTTGATTTAGTGCTAATTATCCTATAATCTCCTGACCAAAAGTTCTGCTCTTCTTGCCAGCGCATTTCACTAATCCCAACCAAATCCAACCTCAACCTATCCATTTCCCTTTCTAAGTTTTCTAACCTTCCACTTCCTAGCAGACTTCTAACATTCCACGCTCCGATCCGTAGAATGTCAGATTTCCTCTTTGTCACTTCTGTGATGTTAACCCCCTCTCGAGTAGTCCCCACCCGGAGATCCGAACGGGGGACTAGTTTACCTCCGGATTGAAATTTTACAAGGGAGGAGGCCATCATCACATGTAATTATGCATAGAGAGGTGCATATCCTCGGGAAGAGCATTACGGCTGTAGTTTCCCGTTGCTTTCAGCCGTGCAGCAGAACGCAGTGTAGCCATTAGTTGGCTAAATAAATATTAATAAATAAACAAATAAATAACTATATAAATAAATAAATATATATAAATAAATAAATAAATATTAATAAATAAATAAATAAATAAATAAATATAAATAAATATTAATGTCAACTCTCTTCCTGAGAGAATACACAGCGACGGCTTTGATGGCGTAGTTGGTAGCATGCTGAGATTCTATCCTCAAGCTCGCGGGTTCAAACTGGGTCGAAGTCGTCGGATTTTTGAGGAGCGCTAAAATTCCTCAGTATGCCTTCCTTCAGTGGGGAAGTAAAGACGGGAGCACATGTAATAGATTTATGGCATGTAAAAGAACCTTCCACTAACTAAACGTGTGTGAAGAAAAATTTGTAGGTTAGGTTTGATTAATGCTCTTAAGTAGAGCTGGCTAATTATGTTTCGTTTATTTATATACAATTTTTCTGACATGTATTATTTTCCTATCGTTAGGTTAATTCATGTCATCGTAATACTGGTTGGCACCTATTCTAAATTGTTAATATACTCCGTATTGAAGAGGATTCAACTTATTTAATCAAGCGCCGAATTGAATTATGTTATTGATTTTAGAACTTGATTTTTCTAAATTATTTTATTTTGTATATTTTGATAAAACATTTTAAAGCTTAACATTTTTACCCTCACCGTTAATAGTTCTCATTTTCTAATTACTTTTTCTAAAATTATTGTAAAAAACAATCTTATATTTATTTAATTAAGACTACATGTGTAAGGATATCCATTTTATTTATTACAATTATTATAATTAATTTTTCATTTCTAATTTAATTTTAAGTCATATATGCTATTTTAGTTTTCAATTCTTAAGTGACTTTCTGTTTAAGCTGAAGATGACCTCATTGAAGGTCGAAACATGTCCAAATATATAAAATATATAGGCCTAGTTGTTTATGTATTGATTTGGCGTATAATTTTAAACGTTTAATTTAATGCTCTTAAGTTCCAACGTTCGTCACCAGACGCTGGTTGCGATGTCATCTAGTATTAGCCAAGTCCACAGCTAGGTGTCGTGGACGGTATCATTTGGTAGTGAAAGTAGCAACTACTTAAAATTATCGTCTGCAGTCTTTACATGAATTAAGAACAGATAAAACACACTAATATAGCCATCACAATTAACACCGGTTATCAGATAGATTCTACACACACCCAAAGTACACAGGGCTACATGACCGCGCTGTTGCAGCCCCTAAACTGACGAGCCAACCAACCAACCAGAATACACAGCCCGAGTACTTAAAATGTGTCACCTGCTCCAATCCAGCATTCTATTTTCTGGCTTTTCTTCCCTACAGATATAACCTCCGTCTTTGAAATGCTGATCTTCATACCGTATTCCCTGTGCATGCATTCGTCACGAAAAGCTTTGGAAAAGGCAGGAAGCTTGGTAGCTGCACCATTTCTTCCCAATTAAGATGAGTTTTAAATTGATGTCATAACCCGTGATAATGTGATGACAGTGGCACCGTTTCTGTAATTATTGGGTCTACGTGTTACGGAACTTAGCGTAAAAGTACAGGGTATTCTCCTGGTAATAATAATAATAATAACTAGTTGATACCCGTCAAAACATGACGGTCATTGGGAAAATATTTACTGAAGGATTCTCTTATACAGTATGCATTTTTTGAACGATTACTTTTTGACACTGTTGCAACTTTAAGGGCGTCGAAAGATCGACTTCGCAACATATAACTGGCCATGACTGAAACCTTGATGAAGCAAATAGTCACCTACACGTTCCAGAGTTTACCCTTTAGCTTTATTGATTGTGATAAAGTACGCCAAGCGAATTGGAAATTGGAAAATTTAAGTGTTTTATCGGAAGATGTTAAATCAAGTCGAAGGATTATAGCTCACTGCCCATTAAGTGATTTTCTTCCACATATCCTTCCTCTAAACGCGTGAGCCATAGAGCCACAACAATATTTCCCCCTTTTAAATTCTCATAAACAAAGATCTCAGTAAGACGCGGCGGGATCCGCCATTTCTCTGGCGGAATAGAGTCATTGTGCGCAAGCGCGGGAGTGACAAATATTACATTTTTCTTTAATTTAAAAATATACCTTAACATATATTTTCCTTTTAAAGGCACTCTGCAAATCTACAAGCCAAGAGCTTCAGTTACAATGAATTACGAAGTCAATCGGTTAAGACGTTATCTCAATCTCGCGGTAACTTTAGCGTTTTAAATATGTAGATAATATCGTATGGCCTCGGGTGCAGCGTGCAAGCTTTGCAATTTGACTCCCAGAGGGCATCTTGCATGTCGATTTTTTTGAGCGATCTAAGCACCTTGACAATATAGCGCTTTCTAGTAGAGAAAGATGGAACTATTTTGTGTTGGCGGAAAGTCCCGAGATTAATTTTGGCATTATGAACACGGCCTACTGAATGCAAATGGGTTCTTTAACATGCCAACAACGTATGACATGCATGTCTTGATTTTTGTCGCCTTTAAAATATCACTTACTATGTCCGGGAGCAAACCTGCAAGCATGGGGTTGGTTGTCCGACACTATCACCACTCACCAACCAAGCTATTCTCCTGTGGGAAAAGGGAAAACCTGTCGAAACACACCGGGTTTCAAACCACATATCTCCAAGTCGTTGCGTGTGATTTAATGCCCTTCGTTACCCTTAGGGCTTATAGGGGTTGATTTTGTTCATGAATAAAGCATTAGATGTCAATTCTTCTGTAGCTGACATGATGGCTGAATTGTCTAACCAACCAGACCAGGATATTAGGAAGTGACGCGACGGTCGGTTCTCCCTTGGTGGTACAGATTATTTAAATTGCATGTCACAGCGGCATGAAGGCTGCCTAACCTCAAGGAGCTGTCAGCGACATTAGCATCGAGACGGAGGTAGGTGTGTAAGTGAAGACGGTGAGACATATTACTGAGTTTACGAGACGGCGAAAGGCAGGTCTCATGGGATTCAATTTACCTACTGATCTAGTGAGTGACAAACACAATATTCACTTCGGTCCAGCTGAGTCACACAAGGACCATTCCACAGTAATGTATAAGGTGCATTCAAAAAGTAACGAGCCGGAGGCATAACTACAGCAACCAGTACCTGTATGTTAGAAGTATTTATTGGCCCTGGCTGTTGAGGCACTCTACCCACTGTGACACGAGGCGGTGAATAGCTGTCCCATAAAATTCCCTGGGCTGCGATGTGAACCAGTTCCGCACGTACAGCTGAACGTCGGCGTCCGAGGTGAATCGTTGGCCCCGTAGAGCCCTTTTCAGGGGAACAAACATGGCGTAATAACAGAGAGAGAGGTCTGGACTGTATGGAGGATGCCTGAGAACCTCCCATTTGAATTTCTACAGGAGTGCCGCGATTATGTTGGCCGTATGAGGTCATGCATTGTCGTGGAGCGACCACGGCTGCTATGGCGTTCACTGTCACCCGGCGGTCCTGGGTAATGAGTGCATCAACCAGCTGGACGTTGTCATCGGTAATGCAGGGGTTGCCCCAGATCGGCTAACGACACCCATCCTTCCCTGAAGTGTTAGTGCCATGCCTTGACCCTTGCAAGGGACATGCAGTGTTCGCCGTACACTTGTGACATTCGGCAATGAATGTCCATTCCACCTACTCCTTCCGCTGTCAGAAACCAAACAACACCTCTTTGCTCTTCGGTTGACGTCTCTATGTCACTATTTGCATTGCGACTGGCAGCGTTGGACGATTAATGCATGCTGCTGCTCGCTTTGTATCGTCACGTGACGTGCACGCGTGCCCTCTAGCGACGGGCTGTGACCTTCCACTCTCTGGTCGGAATCACACCTCGTTACACATGCCACGATTAGCCGATGTAGTCACCGGTTTGCGCATTCCAGCCTCCGGCTCGTTACTTTTTGAACGCACCTTATAACATTAGGCAAAACATTAACCATATTACCATTTGAAAATTGTCTCCTTTAGTGCCAGGGGGTCGATATATTGACCGACGAAGCTTCTGCTAAAATTATTACGGGCTAATCTATTGACCCTCACTCACTCAGAAGGCTTCTATGGGACACGATGACCGCGCGCCGATCTCATAAAATGTCTCCACTGAACTTTGTTTTGGGCGAGTGTGGAGATTTCTTTCTTCCAGGAACTTCGTGGACTTCCTACTGGCCTTCTTCCTCTTAGTTCTTCTTTAAAGATTTGTAAGACCATCCTATCATCTCCCATCCTTAGTACATGACCAGCCCATTGAAGTCATCTGGAGTTAATAATGTTGAGTATTGGTGCTTGCTGAGATAGTGAGTGTAGGTCTTTATTTGTAACCAAGATGTGTTACTTATTGTAGTTGCTGGTCCTGTGAGGGACATTTTCCAAAATATTTAGGCGTTACTCTCGATAGGACTTTGTCCTTCAAGAAGCACCTGCAGAACACTGCAGCAAAACTAAGATCACGCAATAACATCTTGCAGAAGTTATGTGGAACCACATGGGGAGCTACAGCAACAACATTACGATCTTCTGCTTTAAGACTTGTCTATTCAGCTGCTGAATACTGTGCACCTGTGTGGCTTAACAGTCCACATGTGAAGCAGATTGATGTCAAATTGAATTCAGTGATGAGGATAATATCAGGTTGTATCAGGACCACTCCTCTGTACTGGCTTTCATTTCTAAGTCACATTGCAACACCTGACATACGTAGACAGAACTCTCTACTGAGGGATTATCAACAGATAATTTCCACTCCAAAGCTTCCTATTCATTCTGACATACCTACAGTAAAGCTAAGTCGCTTGAAATCCCGCTGACCACCCATCCTAGCAGCAGAATCTCTACAGTTAATTAATTTTCAGATTGAAAACAAGTGGTCTGAGGTATGGAAACTTTATTGATCCTATCAAGAAACCAGCTGGCATGGAACTACCACGCCATACATGGAAATCACTTAACAGGATTCGAACGGCACATGGGGTCTGCAGAAACAGCTTATACAAGTGGAATAAGGCTTCCTCACCTCAGTGCGACTCTGGATTTGAAAGACAGACCATCCAACATATTGTGGAGGACTGCAGCCTTCGAGCCTATAATGGGAGCCTGAAAGACTTTCATGATGCAACGTAGCCTGCTCTTGATTGGATTTCAAATTTAAATATTACCTTGTAAATCTGAACATTTTATCTGTTGAATATGTGTCTCTCCTCACTCAAGATTTATGTTATTATTTATTGTTCTTTTAGGCTAAATACTAACACTTACCCTGCTGATGGCTTAAATGTTGTTCCTCACCCCTGTGCTGGCTGATTTCCAGAATTTATGGCTATGTTCAGAATGGCACAAACTGAATGTGGTTTGAGTTACAAATATATTAAAAAGTCCGTTCGATTTCCTTACCTTTACACTACAAATTTAATGAAAATCTGACGCGATTGAAAATCCCTATATATATTATAATTGTGAAAATCTGTGTGTCCGTGTGTGTGTGTTAGTTTGTTACCTCTTGACACTAAAACGGCTGGACGGATTTGGATGAAATTTGAAATGGAGACAGCTTATACCATGGGATAACATATAGGCTGCCTTTCGTCCGGAAATAAATCATTGTTCCCGTGGAACGGGCAACATAACTGAAAAGTCACCAAAAATACTCAACCAGGACAAAATATCGAAGTTGTCGCATAAAGACCGGACAAAGCTCATTTTACTCCCCTCGATGCAAGAAACAATACCCGGTATGTCCCTATGGGACACCGAAAACTACATTTTAAGGCCCTAAAACCAACAGTTTTAAAGATATTCGCAGAAAACTATCTTCGCTCTGATTGATGAACTAATCGCAAGTCCGTTTCCATGGCAACACTACCTCAAGGTATGACATCCGATTTTCTATATATTCCTCTAGGAGGCAATGCCAATCCATTTATTATCTTTTTCAAGATATATATAAAGACAATAAGAACAGTGTAGCGCGCCTGCCTCCCGTCTAGAGGCCCCGGGTTCGATTCCCGGCTCCGTAAGAGATTTTAGACACTGACGTGAGGGCTGCAACGGGCTGCACTCAGATTCGTGAGGACAATTGAGTAGCTGTGAGGCAGCGCGTCGGTCACGAAGAACAAGATTAACGGCTGAGGGGACACTATGCACTGACTACGCGTCACCACAATATCTGCAGGCCAAATGGCTGGGAAGCGGTCGCATGATAGGCCTAGGCCCTTCATGGGCTGTAGTACCAGGGGTAAAAGAAATAGGGGAAGCGCCTTCTAATACCACCTTTAATTTTTAAAGACTACAGTAGCGGCTATTAAATATAGGTAGTGATATAGCTTCGTTCAATTTCATAAACACTGGGCTCACAAATCCCGTATAGGTAAGTACAAAATATCAGTCTGGTCATTATTTCAGTAGCAACGAAGCTCTGAGGCGGCTATTGCCGTTTCCTTAACACTTAAGGCATCCCGCTGTCATATACCTCAATGTGCACTTACCAAATTGTGAACCAGTCTATTTTACTGAAAAGAATTTCTACTAGCGAGTATCCACTCCGGCAAAAACCACACTCACTACATTTTCCAAAATTTACACAAAACATGATTTTTAAAGCACTCTTCGGTATGTTGAGGTACTGAGACATACCACATGGAAAGATACAATAAAATGTTGGCAAATCTGAGTTCAAGGAACTGCTGTCCAGAATAGGCTTTCGGTACAGGTTTTGCGGCCCATGTTTGTAACATGGAATGTTTTCCTTTGACAATGCATCTGCACCATGTGCGAGGGCAACGCATTTCAAAGATCTCTAAAAACACAATAATCAGGAAATTGGAGAACAATTTAAATCGGAGTGAAGATTCAAGGAGAAATAATTTCATCTCTGAGATTTGCTGATGACATTGTCATCTTGGCCAATACACCAGAAGATTTGAACGAGATTTTGAATGCTATGGACTCCGTCTTGACGAATGAATTCATGATGAAAATCAATAAATGAAAAACTAAATTATTGGAATGCAGCCGAAATAAATCAGAAACCTCTATGGACATCAAATTGGCAGGTGAAACGCTACGGGAAGTAGGAGACTTCTGTTACCGGTACTCAGGAAGCAAAATAACCAGTAATGGACGAAGCAAAGAGGATATAAAAAGCAGGTTGGCTCAGGCAAGGAAAGCATTTCTACAGAAATGGAATCTGTTGACATCGAATATACATTTAGGTATTAGGATGTCATTTTTGAAAGCTTTTGTGTCACTATAAGGAAGTGAAACTTGGACTAATGGTGCTGCAGAAAAGAGGAGAATTGAAGCGTTTGAAATGTGGTGTTACGGGAGAATGGTGAAGATCAGATGGGTAGATAGGGTAACAAATGAAGAGCTATTAAGACGAGTGGGAGAGGAGAGATGTTTCTGACGACTGCTAACGAAGAGGAGAGATAGGTTGGTACGACACATATTAAGACACCCAGGAATAGCAAGCTTAGTTATGAGAGGGTCAAGGACAAGAACTATAGGAGTAGACCAGGGTTATACAGATTGCCTCGGATGTAGGGTGCGGTAGCTTTGTAGTGATGAAACGATTAGCTCAGGAGAGCGAGGCATGGAGGGCTGCATCAAACTAGTCAAAAAACTGAAGACTCTAACAACAACAATCGGGAATTTTAATTACTTAGAGAGGCATGTGAGGCAAAAGGGTTGTTGGAGAATTTCAATCCCTGGGATGTAACACTGGAAGAGACTGCATAATGTACATCAGCGGCCAAGGTGAGAGATATTTTACTATAGGTCAATTAATAGCGACATGTTGACGTTCAAATCATCAATAAGTGTGGCAAAATTATACCCAGAATAGCTTAAGGAAAAATATTTTTAATATATTTGCCATTCCAGGTGTACGTTTAGACAAAACCATTTTTTCCCATGGACAACTGTATGTGGCGTGCTGGCGAGTATCCGGACAACAAAATCGTTATGTCTCAGAAGAAGATGGCAAAACCAAAACTAAAATTTTCAAATGTGTTCACAACTCTATAAAATTCCCACTTTGCTGCTCATATCTATATACTGTATGTATCAGAATATTCAGAATTAGAATCGACCCACCTGTAGCCGCGATTGCTCTAATAGAATAAACCAATTATCAGCAATAATGCATCGTCCCCATTGTCTTGATCGCGAGCGATGCCGCGGGTACCTGCTAGTAAAATTATAATGTAAAAAAATGCCGTAAACAGCTGTTGCGCGCGCTCTCGTCCTGGAACGAGCGGGCGCGCTGGCGGAAGTAGAAGGTAGAACTGTCTCTTCGGTTGCGTCAGATTCAGAATCTGTAATGCGAATTATAACCCCAAATATATATACTAGTCATAGAATAAACTCAATGTTTTTGCGGGAGAAAAATCTGTGCACAGAGAATAAGAACAAAGGAAAGGAAAACAGATTTGACCTACTTGAACGTGCATCGTTTGCCTTCGAACAGATAGATATTCTTCCGCTGAACAGTGACGTGGTGCTATCTAGCGATAGTATGAGCAACTTCATGCTTACTGGCACCCACACGCGAGTGCTAGAGCTGTAATATTACGTTCGTCTCCAACACAAAGCGCGAGAAATCGATCAATGTAATATTACGCTCGTCGTAGTTTTAAAAAGTTACCTTCAAACGTAATATTACGGCGCCCACTCTCTAAGTGCTAATGTATATGTTTAATGTGTACCTTATCTTGTAATTATGTAGATGTACTATGCCATACGCTAAATAAATAATAAATGTCTTTATTTGATCGTTTATACATTGTTTGCGGAAAACACGTGCTAACGCCGATACAACAATTTAACTACCTTGGAATCACTATGCAAGTCACAGGGACTTCCTTTATGGTTCATATAAAGGAGAGAAGATTTGCAGCCGCACTTTGAAACTTAAGCGACATCAGGCATCAACAAAGAATGTCAGTAAAATCAGCCATGGAACTTTTCAGAGTTAAAGTGCTACCATCAATCACATATGGGCTAGAGGTCATATGTAATTACCTATCAACCAGGCAATTAAAATACATTGAAAGTCTGAAATCAAAGTATCTGAAGAGGGTATTGGGGGTGTCAAAATTTTCCCTCTCACGATATGTGTATGGATTAGCCAGAGAAACATTTTTGGTAGAAGACCTTAGACTGCAAATGCACTTACCATCTACACAGGCATGCGTAGACCTGCAAAGAGAACTTCAAAAGAAGAGAGACTCCAATCCAGAAAGATTCTTCATAACATATGCAATGATAAATAACGAAAGAATGCAACCAAAGTATGAGCTGAGGTACCTAGTGACCAGATTAGCGATCCATGGCTTCCACCATCGAATCTGCATTAGGAAGTCCTTCCATCAGCCCAGCCAGGAGTGTGTACTCGTATGTCTACAGGGTCTTTCATAAAAAGTAAGAACGGCAAGCGGCCGTTTTGTTATTCGCTGGTGCGGTGGCCTTGGCCGAGCTTGTGGCGTGCCATGGCCCCCTGCTGTACTATTGAAAGCGCGCGCATAGTAAATATGAGGGCTGTTTTTTTTTCTTCAAGTTTCAATGGACTGTATAAAAATAACAGATTGACATACCCAACTGATTTTTTCTACTAAATGTTTGCTTGTTTTATTCGTATGTCTCAACATAATCGCCAAAACGATTGAAACATTTGTCGTATCGTTACACCAGCTTACCAATGCCCTTGGCAAAACATTCTGCCGCCACTCTGGTGGGTACGTCTGGAGAGTCTCCTGAAGATTTTCCTTTTTGGTGAGGCGTTGCCGCCCAAACATACCTTCAATTCTCGAAAAAGGTAAAAATCATTCACGACAGCACTGTGCCAACGTTACGATAGACTTTTTCAAAGAATTCAAGTGTGAAGTTTTGGACCATCTGCCGTTTAGTCCAAGCCGGCATGAAAACTGTTAAAAATGATAAAGAGGAAAGGAAGATCTTCCGGAAAGAAGCTACCTGGAGATGGATACAAATTTCAACTGAGGTCAAACCAAGAACTCTATGACAAGTTTGAAGGGATTTCTGTCAGCATGACAAAGGGAGATTGATGATCTTTGGATATAATAAACGATTGGGGACCTAGCGATTGGCTAACAATATTCTTAATCCTCAGGAGAAATGGAAGGTGCAACCTCAATGGCTTCAGGAAGTCCATCAGGACTTATAAAGGTCAAACTTTGGACCAGCCGAAGTCTGGGACAGGACAGGTTTCAGAACCAAAATTGCAGGTATTAAGGACCCCCCCCCCCCCCAAAAGAAAGACCCACTCTTTCAGCCGAAGAACGATTGAGAAGGAGCCAGAGGCTAAAGGATCTTCGGCAGGAAGCTAAACGACAAGGAAGAAACCTGAACAGTTATTGTGTATTTGCAGTCCATAGGTGGCTGTATCAAATAATAATATTGAATTCAAAGAAAGTCAAAATCAGCTGGTTAGAAGAAATAAAGCAGGACTTAAAAGAAATAAACATCACAGAATATACTATCAGGAATCGCAAGGCCCTTGGAACTGTGGTTGCAAAGCACCCTTTCCTACGGAGAAGGCTAAAGAGACCACTGGAAAATAATGCACAGAAGAACGCAAGAAACAGAATAGTGACTTCGTGAAGAGATTCTGGGAGCAGAAAATACAGTTAGTCCGGGAATGTTCTCCGCAGTGCCTACATGCGTCTGCGAGAGCAAGCTACAGAAGTTACGTTGGCTGCCGCTTGCATCATATTAGTCTTTCACGAAATAATTGCCGGCGGTCGAGATGGAAACTATTCTTTGTTTACTTGTGTCACACGTCAGTCTGCTTCGTTGACAGGTACAGTTGCGCGAGTAGGATATGACTCAGCTCAAGTAGCCTCTGTCATTGTTTAACTGTGTCCGTGGTGACATGAGCTCCTATGACGCGCAATGCTGCTTGACTTATGTGCAGAATGCATTATGTCATCGCTGTGTTCCCTAATAACAAGCAAACAGTATACTTTGTACTCACCACAGCCATTCATAACAAATGCTGGAAGTGCTGATGACACACACGCTCGCTAATTGCAATACACACTGACTGGCTACAGCCCACACGTGTGGGATTCACCCTTTCAGAGACACCGTGCTACCAACTAAACCGATGACGCTACCACTCACAGCAGCACGTAACCACTGCGGAGAACATTCTCGGGAGCCCAGTACCATCAACCCAAGTTACCAAGTTCAAACGCGTTCTCTAATTGAGCATACAAAAGAAAGGAGAAGAAATAAATGCATTAAATAATACTAGTGGACCCGGGCGAGAACTCTCGCATAAGGGGTTGTGCCCGCCCGTCTCTAGTGCTATGCGGGCTGCACGCGACACAGTTCAGCAAGAGGCTATCTGGGCTGTGTGCGCCCCATGTTTACAGACTACCCTCCCGGCTCTAGTGCTATCTGGGCTTTACGCAACACAGTTCTACCAGGGGCTATCGCCTTTTTTATTTGTTTAAAAGCACTGGTATTCAGAAAGGTGTAAGGCAAGGCTGCAACTTATCACCAATGCTTTTCAATCTTTACCTTGAACAAGCAAAGAAGGATATTGGAGAAAAAATTAAAGTGGGAGTAAAGATTCAAGGAGAAATAATTTCCACTCTGAGATTTACCGATGACATCGTCATCTTGGCCGACACGCCTGAGGATTTGAATGAGTTTTTGAATGGTATGGACTCCGTCTTGAGGAAAGAATTCATGATGAAAATTAATAAATATAAAGAAAAAATATTGGAATGCAGACAAAAAAATCAGAAACCTCTATGGACATCAAATTGTCAGGTGAAAAGCTGAAGGACGTAGGAGACTTCCGTTACTTAGGAAGCAAAGAGGATATAAAAAGTAGGTTGGCTCAGGCAAGGAAAGCATTTCTAAAAAAGAGGAATCGGTTGACATCGAATATAGATTTAGGTATTAGGACATCATTTTTGAAAGCCTTTGTCTGGAGCGGGGCGCTCTATGGAAGTGAAACTTGGACTGTTGGTGCAGCAGAAAAGAGGAGAATTCAAGCGTTTGAAATGTGTTTTTACAGGAGAATGATGAAGACCAGATGGGTAGATAGGGTTACAAACGAAGAGATATTAAGACGAGTGGGAGAGGAGAGATGTTACTGGCGACTGCTAACGAAGAGGAGAGATAGGTTGGTACGACACATATTAAGACACCCAGGAATAGCAAGCTTAGTTATGGGAGGGTCAAGGACAAGAACTGTAGGGGTAGACCAGGGTTATACAGATTGCCTCGGATGTAGGGTGCGGTAGCTATGTGGTGATGAAACGATTAGCTCAGGAGAGCAAGGCATGGAGAGCTGCATCAAACCAGTCAAAAAAACTGAAGACTCAAACAACAACAATCGGGAATTTTAATTACTTAGAGAGACATGTGAGGCAAAAGGGTTGTTGGAGAATTTCAATCCCTGGGATGTAACACTGGAAGAGACTGCATAATGTACATCAGCGGCCAAGGTGAGAGATATTTTACTATAGGTCTATTAATAGCTACATGTTGACGTTCAAATCATCAATAAGTGTGGCAAAATTATACCCAGAATAGCTTAAGGAAAAATACTTTTAATTCCCCATATTCAGATAGATTTGCCATTCCAGGTGTACGTTTAAACAAACCATTTTTTCCCATGGACAACTGTATGTGGCGTGCTGGCGAGTATCCGGACAACAAAATCGTTAAGTCTCAGCAGGAGATGGCAAAACCAAAACTAAAATTTTCAAATGTGTTCACAACTCTATAAAATTCCCACTTTGCTGCTCATATCTATATACTGTATGTATCAGAATATTCAGAATTAGAATCGACCCAACTGTAGCCGCGATTGCTCTAATAGAATAAACCAATTATCAGCAATAATGCATCGTCCCCATTGTCTTGATCGCGAGCGAAGCCGCGGGTACCTGCTAGTAAAATTATAATGTAAAAAAAATGCCGTAAAAAGCTGTTGCGCGCGCTCTCGTCCTGGAACGAGCGGGCGCGCTGGCGGAAGTAGAAGGTAGAACTGTCTCTTCGGTTGTGTCAGATTCAGAATCTGTAATGCGAATTATAACCCCAAATATATATACTGTACTAGTCATAGAATAAACGCAACGTTTTTGCGGGAGAAAAATCTGTGCACAGATAATAAGAACAAAGGAAAGGAAAACAGATTTGACCTACTTGAACGTGCATCGTTTTCGTCCGAACAGATCGATATTCTCCTGCTAAACAGTGACGTGGTGCTATCTAGCGATAGTATGAGCAACTTCATGCTTACTGGCACCCACACGCGAGTGCTAGAGCTGTAATATTACGTTCGTCTCCAACACAAAGCGCGAGAAATCGATCAATGTAATATTACGCTCGGCGCAGTTTTAAAAAGTTACCTTCAAACGTAATATTACGGCGCCCACTCTCTAAGTGCTAATGTATATGTTTAATGTGTACCTTATCTTGTAATTATGTAGATGTACTATGCCATACGCTAAATAAATAATAAATGTCTTTATTTGATCGTTTATACATTGTTTGCGGAAAACACGTGCTAACGCCGATACAACAATTTAACTACCTTGGAATCACTATGCAAGTCACAGGGACTTCCTTTATGGTTCATATAAAGGAGAGAAGATTTGCAGCCGCACTTTGAAACTTAAGCGACATCAGGCATCAACAAAGAATGTCAGTAAAATCAGCCATGGAACTTTTCAGAGTTAAAGTGCTACCATCAATCACATATGGGCTAGAGGTCATATGGAACTACCTATCAACCAGGCAATTAAAATACATTGAAAGTATGAAATCAAAGTATCTGAAGAGGGTATTGGGGGTGTCAAAATTTTCCCTCTCACGATATGTGTATGGATTAGCCAGAGAAACATTTTTGGTAGAAGACCTTAGACTGCAAATGCACTTACCATCTACACAGGCATGCGTAGACCTGCAAAGAGAACTTCGAAAGAAGAGAGACTCCAATCCAGAAAGATTCTTCATAACATATGCAATGATAAAGAAAGAAAGAATGCAACCAAAGTATGAGCTGAGGTACCTAGTGACCAGATTAGCGATCCATGGCTTCCACCATCGAATCTGCATTAGGAAGTCCTTTCATCAGCCCAGCCAGGAGTGTGTACTCGTATGTCTACAGGGTCTTTCATAAAAAGTAAGAACGGAAAGCGGCAGTTTTGTTATTCGCTGGTGCGGTGGCCTTGGCCGAGATTGTGGCGTGCCATGGCCCCCTGCTGTACTATTGAAAGCGCGCGCATAGTAAATATGAGGGCTGTTTTTTTTCTTCAAGTTCCAATGGACTGTATAAAAATAACAGATTGACATACAAAACTGATTTTACTACTAAATGTTTGCTTGTTTTATTCGTATGTCTCAACATAATCGCTAAAACGATTGAAACATTTGTCGTATCGTTACACCAGCTTTCCAATGCCCTTGGCAAAACATTTTACCGCCACTCTGGTGGGTACGTCTGGAGAGTCTCCTGAAGATTTTCCTTTTTGGTGAGGCGTTGCCGCCCAAACATACCTTCAATTCTCGAAAAAGGTAAAAATCATTCACGACCGCACTGTGCCAACGTTACGATAGACTTTTTCAAAGAATTCAAGTGTGAAGTTTTGGACCATCTGCCGTTTAGTCCAAGCCAGCATGAAAACTGTTAAAAATGATAAAGAGGACAGGAAGATCTTCCGGAAAGAAGCTACCTGGAGATGGATACAAATTTCAACTGAGGTCAAACCAAGAACTCTATGACAAGTTTGAAGGGATTTCTGTCAGCATGACAAAGGGAGGTTGATGATCTTTGGATATAATAAACGATTGGGGACCTAGCGATTGGCTAACAATATTCTCAATCCTCAGGAGAAATGGAAGGTGCAACCTCAATGGCTTCAGGAAGTCCATCAGGACTTATAAAGGTCAAACTTTGGACCAGCCGAAGTCTGGGACAGGACAGGTTTCAGAACCAAAATTGCAGGTATTAAGGACCGCCCCCCCCCCCCCCAAAAGAAAGACCCACTCTTTCAGCCGAAGAACGATTGAGAAGGAGCCAGAGGCTAAAGGATCTTCGGCAGGAAGCTAAACGACAAGGAAGAAACCTGAACAGTTATTGTGTATTTGCAGTCCATAGGTGGCTGTATCAAATAATAATATTGAATTCAAAGAAAGTCAAAATCAGCTGGTTAGAAGAAATAAAGCAGGACTTAAAAGAAATAAACATCACAGAATATACTATCAGGAATCGCAAGGCCCTTGGAACTGTGGTTGCAAAGCACCCTTTCCTACGGAGAAGGCTAAAGAGACCACTGGAAAATAATGCACAGAAGAACGCAAGAAACAGAATAGTGACTTCGTGAAGAGATTCTGGGAGCAGAAAATACAGTTAGTCCGGGAATGTTCTCCGCAGTGCCTACATGCGTCTGCGAGAGCAAGCTACAGAAGTTACGTTGGCTGCCGCTTGCATCATATTAGTCTTTCACGAAATAATTGCCGGCGGTCGAGATGGAAACTATTCTTTGTTTACTTGTGTCACACGTCAGTCTGCTTCGTTGACAGGTACAGTTGCGCGAGTAGGATATGACTCAGCTCAAGTAGCCTCTGTCATTGTTTAACTGTGTCCGTGGTGACATGAGCTCCTATGACGCGCAATGCTGCTTGACTTATGTGCAGAATGCAATCTGTCATCGCTGTGTTCCCTAATAACAAGCAAACAGTATACTTTGTACTCACCACAGCCATTCATAACAAATGCTGGAAGTGCTGATGACACACACGCTCGCTAATTGCAATACACACTGACTGGCTACAGCCCACACGTGTGGGATTCACCCTTTCAGAGACACCGTGCTACCAACTAAACCGATGACGCTACCACTCACAGCAGCACGTAACCACTGCGGAGAACATTCTCGGGAGCCCAGTACCATCAACCCAAGTTACCAAGTTCAAACGCGTTCTCTAATTGAGCATACAAAAGAAAGGAGAAGAAATAAATGCATTAAATAATACTAGTGGACCCGGGCGAGAACTCTCGCATAAGGGGTTGTGCCCGCCCGGATCTAGTGCTATGCGGGCTGCACGCGACACAGTTAAGCAAGAGGCTATCTGGGTTGTGTGCGCCCCATGTTTACAGACTACCCTCCCGGCTCTAGTGCTATCTGGGCTTTACGCAACACAGTTCTACCAGGGGCTATCGTCTTTTTTATTTGTTTAAAAGCACTGGTATTCAGAAAGGTGTAAGGCAAGGCTGCAACTTATCACCCATGCTTTTCAATCTTTACCTTGAACAAGCAAAGAAGGATATTGGAGAAAAAATTAAAGTGGGAGTAAAGATTCAAGGAGAAATAATTTCCACTCTGAGATTTACCGATGACATTGTCATCTTGGCCGACAAGCCTGAGGATTTGAATGAGTTTTTGAATGGTATGGACTCCGTCTTGAGGAAAGAATTCATGATGAAAATTAATAAATATAAAGCAAAAATATTGGAATGCAGACAAAAAAATCAGAAACCTCTATGGACATCAAATTGGCAGGTGAAAAGCTGAAGGACGTAGGAGACTTCCGGTACTTAGGAAACAAAGAGGATATAAAAAGTTGATTGGCTCAGGCAAGGAAAGCATTTCTACAAAAGAGGAATCGGTTGACATCGAATATAGATTTAGGTATTAGGACATCATTTTTGAAAGCCTTTGTCTGGAGCGGGGCGCTCTATGGAAGTGAAACTTGGACTGTTGGTGCAGCAGAAAAGAGGAGAATTCAAGCGTTTGAAATGTGTTTTTACAGGAGAATGATGAAGACCAGATGGGTAGATAGGGTTACAAACGAAGAGATATTAAGACGAGCGGGAGAGGAGAGATGTTTCTGGCGACTGCTAATGAAGAGAAGAGATAGGTTGGTAGGACACATATTAAGACACCCAGGAATAGCAAGCTTAGTTTTGGAAGGGTCGAGGACAAGAAATGTAGGGGTAGACTAAGGTTAGAATATGTTAAACAGATTGCCTCGGATGTAGGGTGTAGTAGCTATGTAGAGATAAAACGATTAGCTCAGGACAGGAAGGCATGGAGTGCTGCATCAAACCAGTCAAAAACTCGAGACTCTAACAACAATAACAACAACAACAACAACAAACAAATAAATATATTTCCGTTGACTTTTCAAGAAATGCAAGATTTTTCCTGTAGACTACCGTACTATTGAGACGATTTGGAAGATTTTGGTACAAACCACACCTTCTAACTCCCTCTGGTTTAGGAGCTTTTCTTTTGTATACATACACCTTAGCGTATTATATAACAAGATTTTGACATAAAAGGCTGTCTTCAACAGTACACACCTTGTGAGGAAATATATATATCTGTCAGAATCCTTCAAGTATGTCTTATTGAGTGAAAACAAAGCCCACTGGAACTTTTTTTCCACGTCAAAAATGATGTTGAATTTCAAGTAATATTCAACACGTTGTCCAGCTAGAGCTCTTCGCTCCCTTTTTCCATCTCGCCAGCTGCCTTCTCGATTTGTAACGCTCGTATGGAAACTGGAGAGGCCCCGCGTGACACGTCAGAGTGATCGCATCGCATCTTCTTCTTCGATTGATCCTTTCGGACTACTGGCCACAAATATCCCATCCCATCCCATCCCTATCCCGGTTACGAATGCCCTCAAAAAATATTCGTAGGCTCCACGTCTACAGCGGGATTAGATTCTATGTGGTGAATCACAAGAATTTTCACAACTACATCTCCTCACCATTGTTAGCCAATTATCATTTTATGAAAAAATAGGGTTATGAGACACCTTATGTCCGTGTGTCTGTGTGTGTCCCCCTTCAATAATTCTAAACGGCTAAAGTGATTCCAATGAAACTCGGTAAGGCTATAGTACTATTACGGTCGACCTTGACCGTGCCCTTCAAATGTAGTTACGTCTCACTAATCTAACATGGCGGCTGTGCGAAATATTTCACCGGCAATCAATTTCTCCGAAACTATTACTGATATCACCCTGAAATTTTGTACGGTGATTAAGAGCACTACTAGTAGTTCAGCAATGAGCCTTCCAAAAACCAGTAAAATATAAAACGAACATGGCAGCTAAGCGAAAATGAAACACTTTAATAGACTTTTCTCGCGATTTAACCATCTGAGCGTAGTCACATATGGTACATTGTAATGCACTGGCATCTAATTTAGTTCAATTGTTCACATAAACTCAAGGTGGCGTCTGTGCGCAATTTTAAAATTAAGTTTTTATTCCTTGTAAATTAATCATGCGATCGAAGTGAACGTTTGCATAATGAACATACGTAATAATCTTCATCTAATAGTACATAACTTCAAGGCCTACATATATAAAATCCAATATGGCGACCATCCGAAGTATTTAGACGGTTCTCAATATCTACGAATCTATTACATCAATCAAACTGACATTTTGTATTTTGGCCAAGGCAATTATTATAAGTAGGACTTATGAAAATATGCTGTTTAGTTCTTCACGGAACCACTTGTGTATCTGGAATTATCCATTCCATTCCTTATCGTTTCCGTTATCCCTTCTATAGTCCTGTATATTCAATATAATTTTTATTATTATCATCAATATTTTAATGGACACAAGGTCATCTACTGCGTAGCGCCACCTTTTAATAGACTGACTGAAATGTACACAAATTTTGGAACAAAAATTGCTGTTGCTTTCATGAATGAAAGCTGATTGAATGTCACTCTAACACACCCCACAACATTTCCAACTCAGAGGACAGTTATTCTTTCCCATTTGACATGTTTTCATATTTGTAACTTTTTAGAACGAACCATTTGGGGATTAAAAGCTTTTCACTAGAGCACGCATACATATTAGTTCAAACATGTTCACATGGCATTAATAGGGATTGTTTTACCCTTTGAATGAGAGTGACACGCGCGGATTTGAACATGGTGCATAATTTGTTTACTTTCGTCCATTCATTGGCGGTTGAGGTCTGGATTTTGTGTGCCTGGAGTAATATTCGCACATTACTCATAATAGGTCATTGAATATCCATTCAATAAAGACTATCAGAAACGCGTATAGAGTTTGATTATTTCTAAGCTCTTTCATTTAGGACACAGGGCATCAATAATAAAAATAATAATAATAATGATAATAATAATAATAATAATAATAATAATAATAATAATAATAATAATAATAATAATAATCTCCTGTACTGATTACATGAAATGGCACAACCACGTGGCCAAAATAATGCACCTACACCTTGCTCAAAAGCACTTATTATCTGAAAATACTTTGCCTTATTATCAGTATGTTTCTGACGCTGTTTTGGAAAATCCTAGTCACAAGTTGTTATGGGACCGATCAGTTATTACTGATAAAACCATACCAGCAAACCGGCCAGATGTCGTTCTTGTGGACAAGGTGTAGAAGAGAATCTTCCTCATTGATACTGCAGTGCCCAATTCCCATAATCTGCAACAAACTTGCTGTGAGAAAATCACCAAATATCTACCCTTGGCTGAGGAAATACAGCAAATGTGGAGACAGGAAAGTGTAATGAATCTGCCCATAGGCATTTCTTCTACCGGTATCATCCCTGAATCCTTGTGTCGTAATCTGGAAATATTGGGAATACATCCTGGTCTTCATATCACCATGCACAAGGCCGTCATCTTGGAGACCTGTTCCATTGTTCGCTCGTTTCTCAATGTGCCACCGTCTTGCAAACAAGCTGACAATATGTTTATTTGTTCCACTTATGTGATAAAATGAATTTGATTACAATAATAAAAACAAGAAGTTCCGTGACGAAATAAGGAACCTACTTTTCTTAAAATTTAAGATTCATGCCAATGATTAATGACGAAATTAAGTTGGTAATATCGAAATTTCTAATTACTTCGAAATACTGTATACCTGGCATAATGTAGCCTAATAAAGCACTACAGTTGGCAGCCCTGGTGACTGAATGTATTCTTAGATCCATTTCTTTGGGTACAGAATACAAAATTGGGTTGAAGTCCAATGGATAGCATGGACGTTACATGCAGTTAAACATTGGATCTAACAGCGCGCGTAAAATCATGTTGGCAACAATGCCATGCATGTATTGGTCAGAAATAATCTGAAATAATATGATCTATTGTTGTGCCAATTTTGAATGAAATCCATTAGTTAGTATAGAAGTTACATGAATTAAAATTGGACGTCTCAGCAGGCTTAGAATCATGTTGGTAGCACTGACGTATATAAGTTACTCCAAATTAATATAGAATGTCAGGTATTATACGTGTGCATAGTTTAAAACTGTCGGCTTGCATACTTTCTGATATATGGGTATTTGGATTAAAACAAACTGAGAGAATTTATTAACAGTTGGCAGCCCTGGTGGCTCTTAAAAATACGCTCAGTCATACCTGTTTATGTACACATAACACATACGAAATTTGGCTGAAATCCAATTGATAGTGTAGATGTTATATGCATTTAAAATTTGGACCTATCAGCAGGCTTATAATCATTTTGGCAACACTGCCATGTATGGCCTCCTGGAAATTAAACTGCAATATTATTATCTATACGTGTGCTAATTTTGAAATAGCTCCGATTTATACCTTCCAAGATATCCAACATGGAGCTCAAATTTCAAATGCGATTTTTCAGCAGTTTGTAGCACTGACATCATTTTCAAATATGGCCGTGAGATAGTCAGGTATAGGTCTTTACTCCTACCAAATTTTGTTTCGTTTGCTGCAGCCGTTTAGGGGTTGATAGGGGGGGGGGGCACACACAGACAGACAGACAGACAGACACACATTTGCATGATCTCATAAGTCTACTTATTCCTCATTTTTGCAAAATGTGAAAAGTAGGCTAATAATAATTTGGACTAGAAAAGTGAAAGACCATAACATTTCGCCGGTAACTTTGGGGGGAAATAACACTATAAAAATAAATTGCTTAGCATTTGCAGACAAATTTGCTATACTGACAAGCAAACTTAACAGATGCAACAATGAAAATCAATATCTTGGAAGCAATAGGCAGTAAAATAGGTTTGAGAATCTCCGTAAAAAAACAACATCTATTACAAACAACCAGAACGCTCCAAACGTTTTGACAACTGATATTGATAGAGTCGAGAAAAAAAGAAAATTTAAATATCTAGGAGAATTCATTCAAGCAAATGTTTTAGACAAATGTGCAATAGAAGAAAGGGTACATAAGATGGCAAGAGCATATGGTATTACTAATAATAGCAGCTTAGGCATTCACGGCCGGCGTTAATAATTAAGTAAAAGTTTTTCGGGCTTGTAGGCCATGGTCCCGACAGGATATCTCCCGACGTTTCACCGGAAACTGCGTCCAGCATTATCAAGCCAAGCGTTCTCTGCGCAATCCGGCTAGATCGTCTGGTCTCGCGTACATGTTGCGGGGTGCGGTGCGTTATCCGGCTTCGGCGACCGAACTTGTGGGAGTCAGGTGTTACCTGGGCGACACCAAGGCCAAGATATAACGCACACGCCAACCTGAAGAACCTTCCCGCTACAGCAGTTTCATTACTTTCCGATAGGTGGCAGCACTATAACCTGCCTTGAAATTGGCGTCTGTAACAGAGGTGCCTACCAAAGAGAGAGCAATGCAGGAAGGGCTGCCTATCTTTTGGCGGAAAACCAGGGCATCACAGTTATTCATAGGCGCTTGCAGAATGTCTAAGGAGACCAGTTAGAGTATTAAAATCTTTGTTCCAGCTGGGTTCCTCGACACCTAACGAAAGACCATAAAGAGCAAAGAAGAAACATCTGTGTGGAACTGCTTGCTCGTTATGAGGGTGAAGGTGACAATTTATTTTCAAACATTGTCACAGGTGATGAAACATGGATTCACAACTTCGAACCGGAAACAAAACGGCAATCCATGGAGTGGCACCACACCAACTGTCCAAAGAGGAAAAAGTATAAAACCGTACCCTCAGCTGGTAAAAACATGGCTACGGCCTTCTGGGACTCTGAGAGGGTTATTCTGTTCGTTGGCTCCGACATCCATCGCCCAGTCGAGTGGTACCATGCAGGCATACAGGCTTTCACATTACGGTGGCATAAGGCCATAGCATTGAAAGGAGACTATAATGAAAGGAAGCTTGTAGTTTAACGTGAAGAATTATCCAGCCTATTTTCATATATCCTACTCATGTTAATTGCCTCTATCAACATACCAAAATGCAGTGTGATGGTTGTGATAGATTCGTAGATATTGAGAACCGTCTAAATATTTCAGATGGTCACCAGGTTGGATTTTTATTTATGTACTATTACATGAAGATTATTGTGCACGTGTGGTATTCAAACTTAAATCTCATGATTAGGACACAAGAAGTAACAAGATGTTCAGGAAAAAACATATAGCATACTTTCTCCTAAATGCATGGGTATTGTTATATCTCTTTGTCCTTTTCAAGGAGTATAATTGAATGTTGGTTGTAGTAGCTTGTTGAAATACAACGTGCTATAGTGTGGCCGTTTAGACCGGAGTCCGCACGACCACATATGCATTTTACCAAAAATCAGTCAGCACGAGAATCAAAATATCCCGGAGCGCCAGATGGGTTAAAGCAAATCGCAAAAACGACATCAAATTTATAAAAATGCTTTGCTGATTTTTGGCTCAACGCAACAATAAGGATAGAAGGAGATTTAATTGGGTGAAACACATCTGGTAAAATTATCTCAGTTTATTTAAAGTTAAAATCTGACTGCAAGAATAATGCTCAAAGCAGCATCATCCACGTGTGGCGATCCACACTCTTATTTACACACAATATACAGAAATCTTCCAAACACATTTGACAATCTTTTTGAAACACAAGTCCGATTGTTAGTCCTGTGGACTGTGTTCCAAAATTATTAACATTTTATTCCAGTGCAAAATGAATTGTCCATACTGGAAATAACGTAGATCACTGTTTGACTATTTACATGGTATTAACACTCGTAGAATAAATGTTTATAGAATTTCTTAGACTTTCATTTGTTTTTCCAGTTTTCCAAAATATATCGTTGAAACTATTATTATCATCGTAGCAACACAAATTATTAACACATATTAACAACATCTGAAAAGTATTTGACCATTGAGCATAGCATCGAAGAACTGTGCGAAGCACAACAACAATTAATTGTTCTTCTGACATTAAACATTCGAGAAGTGACTCGATTATGAACTTCAAGTTCCAAACAAAACATATGATTTCTGAATCATTAACTTGATCAATAAATGGTTGAACCATTCAACTATTAGATTTTTCCACTTGGAATTATTATGAAAAAAATGTTTATATTTATGGCCATTTTAAGCAACTTTCACAACTTGCAATTCTTCGACAGAATGCGGAAATTAGAATTGTAGTCTTATAATGAATTCATTTGGTTCATGGCACTAGGATTGAAAATATCCTTCAAATTATTCGTGGTTAAAGAATTATTTTAAATTGGCAGTGGCCCATTCTACTATTTGTGTAAGAACACAATATTATAACAACAACAACAACGGCAAAGGTCTTCCTCTGAAGAAGAATAAACTACTATCATGACAAATCCGGGTTCTAGCAACATCAAAGTCTAAATGGAATTCGGAAACAAGGTTGAAATAAGAACTAATGGTTTCAAAGAAATAACCTTCGGGTTATTCATACGACGAAAAGTGTGGCTCCAATACTCCAACTATAAACCTGAGCCATCGAACCTGCTATTTGATTGATGCTCGAAAAAACCTTCATTCCTGCGACTTAATATGCGCACCTGGGAATGGCATTTCAACTACTCCACACACATAAATTATCTTCCCAAAATTTATACAATAAATCAAGCCTCTGCTTGTCATCAACACTGGAAGATTAATAAACTTACAAGTTTATTTTATTTTACCATTCAGTTCAACCCGTGAATTTACCATACTCATGAAAAGCTTCATTTCACTTTCGAAGTGTATTTACGTCATGATTTTATATAAATACAAAAATCCTATTTGATACAAATATCAATTGCTTCCCGTTTCATGCCTCTCCGTGTTATATGAAACATATACTTTGCTCATAGCAAATATCAACTGTTCAACCAGAACTGAAATGTAGGTTGAATGCGGGCTTGCGCTAACCACTCTCCTTCGGAAAATCTCCTGTTCCATACTAGAAATGTTTCAACTACTTCATAGGCTCTTTCTCTCAATACATATGATTATTATAAAATATAATATCCAAGAATTATTTAGAAAAATTATGAAAATTATTATTATTATTATTAGTGGATTATTATTATTATTATACTTTCAAATATGTTTAATTATCATCTCATTATGTGAGAATCCACATGTTCGAACCTTCGAATATGGAAAAAATATCCAGTCCTCAACAAAAATAAATTTAACTTTTACAGTTACATCGGCTGATTACCGTGATTTCCCAAAAATATGAAAAATTCAAATAAATGCTCGAAATGCTCGGTCATCGATCCTAAACTGTTCTGAGTGCTGGAAATGCTCAGAATAAATCTAACAAGTCTTGCGTAAATCATTACAAGCTTTAAATATGACGAAAAAAATGTGTTGGTCATCTGCAGAAAAATAGTTTGTTCCAATTAGCTAAGCATAAAATAATTCAAATGTGGCTTACATTTCTTGATGTTCTTGAAGTGTAGTAAACCTGGTCTATACCAGATTTATCCGTAGACATGCCCTAGCGGACAAGCATGTATAATCCTTGTATCGGCCGCCATTGTAGACCCACAAATCGTCTAGTCAGACATAGTGGTAGTATCTTTCGACGTTTTAAATGACTGTGGTTCCATTTTAATATGTGCTTCTAACAAAGCCATAACAGTTTGTTTGAAAAGGGTCAGATCTAAGCGATCTCTTCTTAAATGTGTCAGTTGTAACCTAACTCACTGTAATCTCATCAGTACAAGAAAAACATTGACAGTCTAAGCAGTTAACGGCTGTTCTGAAGATCGTTCCCTGGGCATGGTTTGTATATCACCATCTGCCATGCGCTAGACAACTTGCAGTTTCCCTTGCGTAGACTAATGAACACCACCGTTATAGACTATTCTTCAATGTACTGACGGATCGAAGTGATTAAATAGTTACAAAATATGAAAACTGACTTTAAATGGATTTAAACATCCAAGTATTAATTTACTATTGGACTGTGACAAATACTACTTTCTAGACCAAGTCTAGCATATGTCCTTTAAGAAATATAAATATTTCCACCAATGTCTGTAGAAATACAATCACCTCAGTGATTCTCCTCACCAGAAACTTACTAAGTTCCAACTCGTTTGCGCAGCACTTCTCGTGACTATCACGATTTGAAAAGTACTTCTTCGTAGACGTGGCAACCATGTGCCTTGGCTCAGCGTAGACGCAACTTGTTCGCCAAGTGCTTGTGATGAATTGAGCTAACTAAGCCTGCTCCAGCTTGCTTTTATAAAAAAACGGTCAGGGTCATGCGTCATCGCCTGATATCTAAAAATCCTCATATCTCTTGAATCCCTGGTCCGATTTACTTGATACTAATTGCATTCTCTTTTATTTGGCCGTGCCAGTAATCTGATCCCAGTCTCAAGTCTCTGCTCCATAGTTAACTATTTAATCAATAAATAGTCTCCACCTCTGCGGTGACTCGCTACGTCATTTACCATCCAACTATCGGTAATTTCCTTCGAATGGCTTCGAGAAGCAATGTAGCGCGATATTCAAATATCCGAACTTTCAAAAGCTGCTACAGCCTTTCCCTGGATATCTAGGTGTCTGAAACTTGGAATACCCATTCCTAGATTTGGGCACATCCACCCCACACCTAGCAAAAAATAAAAATTGAAAAATTTTTATTTTTCCTATCTACACATTAAATTATCTGGTTCTTGAATAATAGATCTTCAAATTCGAAGCATTATAAGTTCCCACGATGTTACCAGTTCGTGTATTAGCTACTTCATAGCTTCCATTATTGTTTACTTCCACAATACGATAGGGTCCAGCGTAAAGGCTTGCAAATTTCGAGTACACTCGATTTTGCACGTCAGAGGGTGTAGGTCTTCTCACTAAAACAAGAGTTCCTACGCGCAAGGGTCTGCGAAAACGCTTTCCTCTCACTCTGCGCTCTCTCTTCTCAGCTTGAATCCTTAACTTGTCTAAAGCTAGAGTTTCCCTCATCTGACGACTTGGTTCAATCTCAGGTGGAACAGAGATGATTCGATCCCATAATCGTGTTGGTTTAACCCCATGATGTAGCAACATAGGAATCTGTCCAGTACTCTCATGAATAGTAGAGTTGATGGATTCGGATGCTAAAGAAAGAACATCCATCCATTTCCAATGCTCATTTGGACAATAGAGGCGGCAAAATTTTGCTATCTCAGCCATCACGCGTTCCGCTGGATTGCTCTCTGGATGTCTAATAGAACAAAACAATTGTCTAATCCCAAGATTATTCATGCTGGTTCGAAATTCCAAAGATGTGAATTGAGGTCCACGATCTGATAAAAGGAATTCCGGTTTGCCTGCTTCCGGAATCACGCTGTCTCTAATTCTCTTCGCACAATACTTTGCGTTTGCCTTCTGAATTGGATGTAACATGGTGTATTTGCTGAAAACATCCATAGTCACCAAAATATATCGGTTACCTCTTTTAGACTTTGGGAGAGGACCATATAAATCAGTCGCGAAGATTTCGCAAGGCTTAGAAGGAATAATAGGCCTTGGTAATTCTCTCAATAATCTAGAATTATGTTTACTCCTTTGGCATAAGTCGCATTCTCGAATAGTGTTTCTGACAGTTTGTCGCATTCGCTCCCACGAAAATTTCTCTTGAATCATGTTGACTGTCTTATCTACTCCAGCATGACCTGCGATTCGATGTGCCATCCAAATAATGGGTTTTTGCAATCGTGGAGGTATCACTACTCTCAGCTTCGTATGGTCGGGATCTGCAAACTTGTAGATTAAACCATCTAACATCATAAAATCTCTGGAAATTCTTTCAGTTTCCACAAAATCATCATCATTGGGATCCATGTTTCCCTGTAGAAAACGAAAAATGTTCCTAAGACGTCGGTCTCTCCTCTGGGATAAATGCAATAACCGTAACCTTCTCAAGGTATCTTCATCCTCTTGCGTCAGGTTAACTAGAAAAACCTTAGATGTAGACTCTACTGCTCTACCCAACAAATCAGCTCCCACATTCAACTTTCCAGGAGTGTGTTCAATAACTAGGTTGAATTGCTGAATAAAAAGTGACCATCTAGTTATTCTCTCGCTGGCAAAATTTGTTCTCAAAATGAACTCCAATGCGTGGTGATCAGTCCTCACAATGACTGAATGTCCAATTAACATTTTCTTCCACGACTCCAAAGCGAATATTACAGCAAGTGCTTCTAACTCTGTGGTGTAATAATTCCTCTCTGATGGACGAAGTTTCCTGCTAATGAACGCCAGGTAATGTCTCTTGTGGTCTTCATCCTCTTGAAGTAGAATTGCTCCAATCCCTACGGTGGATGCATCAGATTCTATGATGAAATTCTTGGTAAAGTCAGGATACTCCAATTTCACACTGTTTACCAATAACCTCTTGGCATCTTGAAATGATTGTTCACAATCTTTATCCCATTTCCATTTATTACCTTTCTTTAACAACTCCTGCAATGGCGCAACTGTCTTTGTGAAGTTCGGACAATGCCCTGCAAAGAATTGGCATGTCCCGAGAAAACTGCGGACATTCTTCACTCTAGTAGGTCTAGGGAAATTTGCAATAGCTTGTATCTTCGTCTCATTGGGACGGTATCCTTCTCCATCCAAAATGTGACCCAAAAATTTTATTTCCTTTCGAAAGAACTGACATTTTCGAAGGTTTACTTTGAAGTTCGCTTTCCTCAAATCTGCGAATAACATTTGAAGATGTAGCAAATGTTCCTCCTTAGTCTCAGATGCAATTAAGATATCATCAATATAACGAATTGCTATCTCCTTTACTTCAGGACTCAAATTTTGTTCTAGGGCTCTGATCAAAACGGATCCAGATGTTTTAACTCCAAATGGTAAACGGCGGAATACATATGTCTGCTGGTCAAACATAAATCCTGTAAACTTCTTAGAATCTTCACTAAGCCTAATATGATGGTAGGACGAAGTGAGATCAATATTAGAGAACCAGACCTTGCCTTGGAATTTCCTCAACAGTTCCCTAATGATTGGTGGTCTGTCATACTCTGGCAGTAATCTTGAATTTAAATTTCGCGCGTCTAAACATAGTCTCAGACTTCCATCTTGCTTAGACACTACTGCTAATGGATTGACATAAGATGTAGTATACTTTTCAATCACATTATTACTTTCCATTTCCTTGATAAGTACTTTTACTTTTTCTCGATGCTTTTCTGCTACTGGATACAATTTAGCATGAAAAGGTGCATCATCATTTACACGAATATGATATTCAAAATCCTTAATTTCACCAGGTTTAATGTCAAAAATATCTTGATACTCTTCCAAAATTTTCCCTAACTCTGGGGACTCCTTTTCAGTGTAGACTTCTCTTCCTTCAGCTTCATGAAAAATCAGAGACCATTGAGCATCTCCCTCGATGTCTTCCTCTTCTTTTCCCTCGAAGTTTATCTCTTCGGTATTCTTGAATTTAATCGTCTCTGTCTTCATATCTATCACTGCTTGATATTTCTGAATGAAATCTGCTCCCAATATCATGTCAAAAGCCATGTCCTTCATTACAACAAATACATGTCGGAAATCATGTCCTCCAATCGTAATACATAAGTATAATTGTGTTTTACACAGAGATATTTTATTGGGTATTATTCCTTGGATCTTAATTCCTGATACTGGAATCTCTTCTAAATTCTCTTTGAGCTTCCACAGAATATAAAGCTTCTCACTCACCAGACAAAGCATAGCCCCAGTATCGATCAAAGTATCGACAGGCATACCAAATACTTCGCATGAAATGATTGGCATTCTAATCCTGGTACCCATTTCTTTTCGTTCGTCATTCTGTTGAATTAAGTCATCATCCTCTGCTTGCCATTTAATTATTCTGGAAGTGAAAGTATTCAAAATTCTATCTTCTACTGTGAATTCGAAGTTTTGTTTTTTTCATTACCATTCCCCCGGGATTGTTGTGTTCCCGATGGACCTGGATCATTGGGCCTCTGCTCCACAAATTGTAAGTTATCTTGGTGTCTTGCTTCCAAGTTTTTCCTCGTCTCCTTGTTAAACTCTTCGTTGGACTGACGAGTATCTACATTCCCTCTGTTATTATAGTTATTACCATAGGATCTTCTTTCCTGGTACCTTCCTTGAGTATCTCGTGGTCTTCTCCATCGAGTGTTGTATCGATTACCACCATCCGGTCTTGCATATGGTTTGTAACTGTATCTGTTACGGTATTGGTTCCATCCTCTCGTATTGGAATCTTCCCTCGGCGATTTCTCTTCTCGCTCCTCTCGAATCTCTCGAGGTGTCTGAGAATAACTGTCAGCCATAACAGCATACACAGCGTTATTACTCTTTACTCCCTTCTGATGAAAGAATTGAGCGTTTGTATGATCTAGCTTCTGCAATACTTCATCAAACTGTTCCATATTGTAGATATCAGCAGCGATCAAAGTCCTCTGGACGTCTGCTGGAAATTGTCGTATCAAAGCAGTAATCAACTCGTTATCTGGCATTGGCGGATCTAAATGTTGGAGTTTAGACAGCTGTCCAGAAAAGTATGTAGAGTATCGAGTAGGTTGTGACGTCGAGAATCTCTTCGAATACAACTCTGCTCTAACTTGCTGTTGGGTTTCAGGGGACCAAAACTTCTTCAATAACCCACGAGAAAACTCCTCAAAAGTATTTAGAGTGGATCTAAATGCTCTAAACCACAAAAGTGCGGGACCTTCCAAGAACTTCCCTATTACCCTGATCTGTCTTTCTTTAGGGATCTTAGAATCTTTCAGATAATCACCTGCTTCTCTCAAAAATTCCACGGGTGTTACAGAATCTCGCCCTGAAAATTTAGAAGGCTTGTCTTCTATATTCTTAAATACTGTTATGGGGTTGGATTGAAATACTGTCCTAACCTCATCCTGTCTTTCAGTCTCTCTAGCTCCTCCTAGATTTATCTGTATCTGTTCCTTTCCTTTTACATTCGGCACTTTCAAAAGATGATCAGACTGTTTCTCATCCTTTATTTGAGTTTTCATAGCCTCAAGTTCTTTCTGGTTTTCTTCTGCCATCTTCTTGATTGCTTCAGTCTCTTTACTATTTTCTTTAACATCAATGGATATCTGGTTCATAACAGCCTCATGACTTTTCAATGACCCTGTCATATCTGATATGTCCTTCTGAGTTGCTTGAATATCCTTGGCAATTACTTCAATGTGGGATGACAAAGATTCCCTAATCTCCTTGATTCCCTCTTGATTCTCCAGCTTGAGTGTGTCTTTTATTTCATTGACAACTGTGGTTTTAATCTCAGTTTGCAATTCATGAATCACTCCTTCTCTTATTTCTCCCATGACAAGTTCCTTGAATTGTTCCGTTAAACGCTGAACAACTAGAATTCCCATCTCGTTACTCTCCTTCTTCACTCTGACTTCCAGGTTGACCATGTCTTCACCAACATTCCTAAGACCATGTTCTATCCTATCAGCTAAGCTTTGGGATCGAAGATCGGCATCGCGAAATTTATCGTCCATTAAACTAGCGTTAGTAGCTAACGAAGTTTCGAGCTCATGTGTTTTATCGCATAATTTATTCATTTTACTTTCAAGTGTCATTTTCAAAATTTCAGAATTCTCTTTAAATTTACTTTCCATTGAATTAAATTTACTATTTAAATTTTCTTTCAAGTTACTTTTTAACCTGCTTTCTAACAAATCGGAATTTTCTGTGAGTTTATCAGAACTTTCTTTAAGCTTATTTTCCAAATTTTCTTTAAGTTTATTTTCTAAAGAATCAGAATTTTCTTTAAGTTTATCATTCAAATTTTCTCTAAGTTTATTTTCTAAAGAATCAGAATTTTCTTTAAGTTTTTCATCTAAACTTTCTTTCAAATTATCTTTTAATTTATTTTCTAAAGAATCAGAATTTTCTTTAAGTTTCTTTTCTAAAGCCTCAGTATTCTCTTTCATAATGGCTGCTACACGCAGTCCAGCCTGTTTTGAACTCTCCTCCAAACTCCTCATCATTCTCATCATTTCTTCCATAATTTCAATTATTCAAAACTTAGGGGTATACAACAGTGGCAAACACAAGCTTATAACTAGAACAAGAAATATGAATAGCTAATTGGAACACTATAATAAAATGAGATTTGTCCTAATATCGACGTGATGGAAAAACAAAATTCTTTACTTTTACGAATTACATTTACCATAATATCACAAGAAAAATATGCTAGTTCTCAAATATCCTCCACCTGGATTCTAATAATGTGTATCTCCAGTCATCGAACGTTTACTACTGAATTTACTTGACGCCCTAATGGTTAAGCCATTATCAAAAATAATCAAACCCATTCTAATTATTAACCAAGTTAAATTTTTAATTTTCCCACTAATTGGGTTTCCTACTAATTTATTCATCCAAACCAGACATCTCTCAACTCCCAAAATATTTCTATAAAAATTATCACAATTTCAAATCGGCATGCGATTGACCATGTCTAAATCGGGACCCACGTTCGAAGCCATTTCTCTCTCTATCTTATTTTATGTGCCCGTTTAGACCGGAGTCCGCACGACCACATATGCATTTTACCAAAAATCAGTCAGCACGAGAATCAAAATATCCCGGAGCGCCAGATGGGTTAAAGCAAATCGCAAAAACGACATCAAATTTATAAAAATGCTTTGCTGATTTTTGGCTCAACGCAACAATAAGGATAGAAGGAGATTTAATTGGGTGAAACACATCTGGTAAAATTATCTCAGTTTATTTAAAGTTAAAATCTGACTGCAAGAATAATGCTCAAAGCAGCATCATCCACGTGTGGCGATCCACACTCTTATTTACACACAATATACAGAAATCTTCCAAACACATTTGACAATCTTTTTGAAACACAAGTCCGATTGTTAGTCCTGTGGACTGTGTTCCAAAATTATTAACATTTTATTCCAGTGCAAAATGAATTGTCCATACTGGAAATAACGTAGATCACTGTTTGACTATTTACATGGTATTAACACTCGTAGAATAAATGTTTATAGAATTTCTTAGACTTTCATTTGTTTTTCCAGTTTTCCAAAATATATCGTTGAAACTATTATTATCATCGTAGCAACACAAATTATTAACACATATTAACAACATCTGAAAAGTATTTGACCATTGAGCATAGCATCGAAGAACTGTGCGAAGCACAACAACAATTAATTGTTCTTCTGACATTAAACATTCGAGAAGTGACTCGATTATGAACTTCAAGTTCCAAACAAAACATATGATTTCTGAATCATTAACTTGATCAATAAATGGTTGAACCATTCAACTATTAGATTTTTCCACTTGGAATTATTATGAAAAAAATGTTTATATTTATGGCCATTTTAAGCAACTTTCACAACTTGCAATTCTTCGACAGAATGCGGAAATTAGAATTGTAGTCTTATAATGAATTCATTTGGTTCATGGCACTAGGATTGAAAATATCCTTCAAATTATTCGTGGTTAAAGAATTATTTTAAATTGGCAGTGGCCCATTCTACTATTTGTGTAAGAACACAATATTATAACAACAACAACAACGGCAAAGGTCTTCCTCTGAAGAAGAATAAACTACTATCATGACAAATCCGGGTTCTAGCAACATCAAAGTCTAAATGGAATTCGTAAACAAGGTTGAAATAAGAACTAATGGTTTCAAAGAAATAACCTTCGGGTTATTCATACGACGAAAAGTGTGGCTCCAATACTCCAACTATAAACCTGAGCCATCGAACCTGCTATTTGATTGATGCTCGAAAAAACCTTCATTCCTGCGACTTAATATGCGCACCTGGGAATGGCATTTCAACTACTCCACACACATAAATTATCTTCCCAAAATTTATACAATAAATCAAGCCTCTGCTTGTCATCAACACTGGAAGATTAATAAACTTACAAGTTTATTTTATTTTACCATTCAGTTCAACCCGTGAATTTACCATACTCATGAAAAGCTTCATTTCACTTTCGAAGTGTATTTACGTCATGATTTTATATAAATACAAAAATCCTATTTGATACAAATATCAATTGCTTCCCGTTTCATGCCTCTCCGTGTTATATGAAACATATACTTTGCTCATAGCAAATATCAACTGTTCAACCAGAACTGAAATGTAGGTTGAATGCGGGCTTGCGCTAACCACTCTCCTTCGGAAAATCTCCTGTTCCATACTAGAAATGTTTCAACTACTTCATAGGCTCTTTCTCTCAATACATATGATTATTATAAAATATAATATCCAAGAATTATTTAGAAAAATTATGAAAATTATTATTATTAGTGGATTATTATTATTATTATACTTTCAAATATGTTTAATTATCATCTCATTATGTGAGAATCCACATGTTCGAACCTTCGAATATGGAAAAAATATCCAGTCCTCAACAAAAATAAATTTAACTTTTACAGTTACATCGGCTGATTACCGTGATTTCCCAAAAATATGAAAAATTCAAATAAATGCTCGAAATGCTCGGTCATCGATCCTAAACTGTTCTGAGTGCTGAAAATGCTCAGAATAAATCTAACAAGTCTTGCGTAAATCATTACAAGCTTTAAATATGACGAAAAAAATGTGTTGGTCATCTGCAGAAAAATAGTTTGTTCCAATTAGCTAAGCATAAAATAATTCAAATGTGGCTTACATTTCTTGATGTTCTTGAAGTGTAGTAAACCTGGTCTATACCAGATTTATCCGTAGACATGCCCTAGCGGACAAGCATGTATAATCCTTGTATCGGCCGCCATTGTAGACCCACAAATCGTCTAGTCAGACATAGTGGTAGTATCTTTCGACGTTTTAAATGACTGTGGTTCCATTTTAATATGTGCTTCTAACAAAGCCATAACAGTTTGTTCGAAAAGGGTCAGATCTAAGCGATCTCTTCTTAAATGTGTCAGTTGTAACCTAACTCACTGTAATCTCATCAGTACAAGAAAAACATTGACAGTCTAAGCAGTTAACGGCTGTTCTGAAGATCGTTCCCTGGGCATGGTTTGTATATCACCATCTGCCATGCGCTAGACAACTTGCAGTTTCCCTTGCGTAGACTAATGAACACCACCGTTATAGACTATTCTTCAATGTACTGACGGATCGAAGTGATTAAATAGTTACAAAATATGAAAACTGACTTTAAATGGATTTAAACATCCAAGTATTAATTTACTATTGGACTGTGACAAATACTACTTTCTAGACCAAGTCTAGCATATGTCCTTTAAGAAATATAAATATTTCCACCAATGTCTGTAGAAATACAATCACCTCAGTGATTCTCCTCACCAGAAACTTACTAAGTTCCAACTCGTTTGCGCAGCACTTCTCGTGACTATCACGATTTGAAAAGTACTTCTTCGTAGACGTGGCAACCATGTGCCTTGGCTCAGCGTAGACGCAACTTGTTCGCCAAGTGCTTGTGATGAATTGAGCTAACTAAGCCTGCTCCAGCTTGCTTTTATAAAAAAACGGTCAGGGTCATGCGTCATCGCCTGATATCTAAAAATCCTCATATCTCTTGAATCCCTGGTCCGATTTACTTGATACTAATTGCATTCTCTTTTATTTGGCCGTGCCAGTAATCTGATCCCAGTCTCAAGTCTCTGCTCCATAGTTAACTATTTAATCAATAAATAGTCTCCACCTCTGCGGTGACTCGCTACGTCATTTACCATCCAACTATCGGTAATTTCCTTCGAATGGCTTCGAGAAGCAATGTAGCGCGATATTCAAATATCCGAACTTTCAAAAGCTGCTACAGCCTTTCCCTGGATATCTAGGTGTCTGAAACTTGGAATACCCATTCCTAGATTTGGGCACAATAGGGATATTAAACATGAATATGAGGTGCACTTTGCTAGTGCTACTTCTGTACCAAATTTCGTTCAATTCGGTTTCACCGTGTTTGAATTGATACGGGGAATCAATTTTGACATAAAGATGGCCGCCATCCGCAAACTATTATGCTAATAACCTATTAGATTGGTCAAAGGATGCTCCCTCCATAAAGGTATGTTGTTGCAAAGTTTGGTAGAGATCGGATGGTTATGTTAGTCGTAATTTAACTTAAGCTTTGAACATTTATGTGGCCACCATTACGTTTCCGTCAAGATGGTGGCGATATAAAACATGACACTGAGGTGCCCTTTGCTAGTGCTACCTCTGTACCAAATTTCGTTCATTCGGTTCCACCGTGTTCGAATTAATAGGGGGAATCAATTTTGACATAAAGATGGCCGCCATCCGCAAACTATTAGTCTAATGACCTATTAGGTTCGTTAAAGGATGCTCCCTCCATAAAGGTATGTAGTTGCAAAATTTGGTAGAGATCGGATGATTAGGTTAATCATAATTTGATTTAAGCTTTGAACATTCGTGTGGCCGCCATTACGTTTCAGTCAAGATGGCGGCGATATAAAACATGACTCTGAGGTGCCCTTTGCTAGTGCTACCTCTGTACCAAATTTCGTTCCATTCGGTTCCACATTGTTCGAAATAATAGGGGGAATCAATTTTGACATAAAGATGGCCGCCATCCGCAAACTATTATGCTAATAACCTATTAGATTGGTCAAAGGATGGTGCCTCTATAATGGTATGTTGTTGCAAAGTTTGGAAGACATTGGATGGTTATGTTAGTCGTAATTTAATTTAAGCTTTGAACATTTGTGTGGCCGCCATTACGTTTCTGTCAATATGGCGGCGATATAAATCATGACACTGAGATGCCCTTTGCTAGTGCTATCTCTGTACCAAATTTCGTTCCATTCGGTTTCACCGTGTTTGAATTAATAGGGGGAATCGATTTTGACACAAAGATGGTCGCCATCCGCAAACTATTAGGCGAATGACCTATTAGATTGGTCAAAGGATGCTCCCTCCACTTAGGTATGTAGTTGCAAAATTTGGTAGAGATCGGGTGATTAGGTTAATCGTAATTTGATTTAAGCTTTGAACATTCGTGTGGCCGCCATTACGTTTCAGTCAAGATGGTGGCGATATAAAATATGACACTGAGGTGCCCTTTGCTAGTGCTACCTCTGTACCAAATTTCGTTCCATTCGGTTCCACATTGTTCGAATTAATAGGGGGAATCAATTTTGACATAAAGATGGCCGCCATCCGCAAACTATTATGCTAAAAACCTATTAGATTGGTCAAAGGATGGTGCCTCTATAATGGTATGTTGTTGCAAAGTTTGGTAGACATTGGATGGTTATGTTAGTCGTAATTTAATTTAAGCTTTGAACATTTGTGTGGCCGCCATTACGTTTCTGTCAATATGGCGGCGATATAAATCATGACACTGAGATGCCCTTTGCTAGTGCTATCTCTGTACCAAATTTCGTTCCATTCGGTTTCACCGTGTTTGAATTAATAGGTGGAATCGATTTTGACACAAAGATGGTCGCCATCCGCAAACTATTAGGCGAATGACCTGTTAGATTGGTCAAAGGATGCTCCCTCCACAAAGATATGTAGTTGCAAAATTTGGTAGAGATCGGATGATTAGGTTAATCGTAATTTGATTTAAGCTTTGAACATTCGTGTGGCCGCCATTACGTTTCAGTCAAGATGGTGGCGATATAAAATATGACACTGAGGTGCCCTTTGCTAGTGCTACCTCAGTACCAAATTTCGTTCCATTCGGTTCCTTCGTGTTCGAATTAATAGGGGAATCAATTTTGACATAAAGATGACCGCCATCCGCAAACTATTAGGCTAATAACCTATTAGATTGGTCAAAGGATGCTCCCTCCATAAAGGTATGATGTTGCAAAGTTTGGTAGAGATCGGATGGTTATGTTAGTCGTAATTTAACTTAAGCTTCGAACATTTGTGTGGCCGCCATTACATTTCTGTCAACATGGCGGCGATATAAAACATGACACTGAGATGCCCTTTGCTAGTGCTACCTCTGTACCAAATTTCGTTCCATTCGGTTTCACCGTGTTTGAATTAATAGGGGGAATTGATTTTCACACAAAGATGGCCGCCATCCGCAAACTATTAGGCTAATGACCTATTCATTTGATCAAAGGATGCTTCCTATATAAAGGTATGTTGTTGCAAAATTTCGTAGAGATCGGATGATTAGGTTAATCGTAATTTGATTTAAGCTTTGAACATTTGTTTGGCCGCCATTACGTTTCCGTCAAGATGGCGGCGATATAAAACATGACACTGAGGTGCCCTTTGCTAGTGCTACCTCTGTACTAAATTTCGTTCCATTCGGTTGCACCGTGTTCGAATTAATAGGGGGAATCGATTTTCACACAAAGATGGCCGCCATCCGCAAACTATTACGCTGATGACCTATTAGTTTGGTCAAAGGGTGCTCCCCCCATAAAGGTATGTTGTTGCAAAATTTGGTAGAGATCGGATGATTAAGTTAGTCGTAATTTGATTTAAGCTTTGAATATTTGTGTGGCCGCCATTACGTTTCCGTCAAGATGGCGGCGATATAAAACATGACACTGAGGTGTCCTTTGCTAGTGCTACCTTTGTACCAAATTTCGTTCAATTCGCATTCACCGTGTTTGAATTGATAGGGGGGGGACAGACATTCAGAGTACACACACTCACACACACACACACACACACACTCACAGACTCACACACACACACACACACAGACACACTTTTTTCGCCCTGTATTGATCTCATAAGTCTACTTTCATTTTTTGCAAAAATCGAAACTGGGCTAAAAACGAGATTTTAAAATTTCACACAGCCGCTCTATTGACGTTATGTTAACAATTGAACTAAATTAGATGCCAGTGCATTACAATATGTATAATCATTTACTGTATCACATTTCACTGCGCTCAGATGGTTAAATCACGAGAAAAGTCTATTAAAATGTTTAAAATTCGCTTGGCCGCCATGTTCGTTTTGTACATTACAGGTGTTTGAAAGTTACATAGATAAACTTGTAACTGTGCCTTTTATCACCGAACAAAATTCCACGGTGATATCTGTAATAGTTTCGGAGATATGGAATTTCAGTGAAATATTTCGCACAGCCGCCATTTTGAGGTTATGTAAACAATTGAACTAAATTAGACACCAGTGCATTGCAATGTGTTTAAACATTTGCTGTACCAAGTTTCATTACGTTTGGAATCTTTAAATCGTGAGAAAAGTCTATTAAAATTCTCAATTTCGCTTGTCCGGCAGGTTGGTTTTGTATTTACCAAGTCTTTGAACGTCTCATAGGTAAACTTCTAGTAGTCCCCATTATCACCGTACAAAATTTCAGGATGATATCGGTAATAGTTTCGGAGATACTGAATGCTGGTGAAATAGTTCGCACAGCCGTCATATCGGATTGGTGCGACATAATAAAATTTGAAGGGCGCGGTCAGGGTCAACCTGTATGGTGCTATGATATTACCGAGTTTCATTGAAATCGCTCCAGCCGTTTAGATTTTATTAGGGGGGGGGGGGGTACACACACACACGAATCTCTCACACACACACAGAGAGTCACACGGACAAAAGGTGATCTCATAAGGATATTTTGTCATAAAATGAAAATAGGCTAAAAATAGGGCAGTGTACCAAAATATTGGGGAATAATATGGTGTATTTGAATCCTCAATAAAACAACGTGCTTTTAGAAAGAAAATGTGTTGCATTATACATAGAACGCCCTTCGTAGATGGAAAACCCTTAATGATTAAATTTTGAAATAATCATCAAGTAAATACATTCAAGATTACTTAGTAATTAAGCCATCAGAATTGAATCGTGAGCCAAACAAAGAGAGAATATCAAAATTACAGAAGGTTTATAGAATCAACTGGAATAGATACAACAAAAAATCAACATCGACGAATGCAAAATTAAGATATTATACCACAGTAATCAAACCTGAAGCACTATACGCCTAGGAAACCTTGGAGGCTGATCTCTTATTAAAGACGTAGTGAAACAAGACAGGGAAATCCTTGGTCCAGTCTTCTCAGAAGGAATCTGTATGAAGCGGATGTCTCAGGAGTTTAACAGCAAGCTGGAGAGATCACTGACACTTTCAAGAAAAGGCGATTAAAGTTCTACGACCATATTCTCAGAATGAACAATGACAGGCTCAAAAAAGGAATTTTCATAAAATGGGGGACTATTGGAAGAAGAAAGCAACAACTTTACCGAAGAGTAGATACGAGCCCCGTGGTCCTAACTAGGCCTAAACGATAAAGAAAGAAAGAAAGAAAGAAAGAAAGAAAGAAAGAAAGAAAGAAGATGTATTTATACATTTTATGATTTATCTAATCGTCTATGCTTCACAAATTGTTAATCTTCCTAGATTTTGTAGAATAATGCAGCTTCTATTTGTTATTAATCACGATGGTATCCCTGACAAGAATGCTTTTAAATGATTGTAATTACCTGAATTATTTCCCCTGTTAAGACACAGCCCGACTCTCATTTCAAGACGTGAAAGCACAGTTACCCCATTTAGTTAGTTACCCTACTTGTTACCTCGTTCAGCAGTTGAGATGTAATTGCCAGCAAGCAAATACCACTCCTTCTCTTAGGTAATCTGTTTCAATTACTGTGCGTCCTTCAGTTGTTCATTTCCTGTAGCCGACAAGTAGCAAGCGCTTCCTCTGTGTATGTTGCTGGCAATGAAGACGTAAGATTCATGAAATTACTCAAGGGTAAAGCTCTCCTTTAACTGTTTGACGCATGACTCGTGAAGGAAATGCGAGAAAATTTCAAAGTAGATTCAAGGAGAAAGAATTTCAACATTTGCTGATGACATCTGTAACATATTGGTTACAGAGCTCACATTTTAGGGTAAGAAAATGGCGCTTCCTGGGAGTGCTGTGCATTATCCGAATTTAGATCTCTATGTAATTTGGTAGGAGGTGGCTTTGCTTATGGCAGGTTAAAATTAAGTTCTTTTTACGTAGGTGTATTGTTTTTCTCTGAAGCTGATTGTCAAGAATGTAATGGTTATGTTTTAGATTGTGGTCGATATGATATGGAAATAAATGATATGTTATGTTTTGAAGGAAAGAGATTGATCTTAAGAAGAGAATTGGTTATTGATATATATTAAAAAATAGATCAAAGAAGGTAGATTCTCTTATGTTTGAAATTGATGGTGAAAACAATAATGAACGACTAACAAAGGAATGCCCATCACATATGGAATATCCGGTATGGAATGTCTGTTTGATCTGCACTGAAAATAAAGCTATCCCTTTTGTGAATAAAAACCCACCACTCATGTTAAAAAATACACTCCTTTGTGTGTTTAACACCGAAATCAGTCCCCATAACCCCCCAAAAAACCTTGTCTGGTTACACATCGTTACCTTAGCCGACACACCAGAGGATTTGAATAAGTTTCCAAATTGTATGGACTCTGTCTTGAGGAAGGAATTAATGATGGAAATTAATAAATGTAAAACAAAAATATTGGAATGCAGCCAAAGAAATTCTGAAACCCCTATGGACGTCAAATTGGCAGGTGAGAAGCTAAAGGAAATAGGAGACTTCTCACTTAGGAATAAAAATAACCAGTGATGGACGAAGCAAAGAGGATATAAAAGGTATGTTGCCTCAGGCGAGGAAAGCATTTCCATAGGAAATATTTTTTTGGCATCAAATGTAGATTTAGGTTTAGGAAGTTATTTTTGAGACGTTTGGAGCGTTGCACTGTATGGTAGAGGAATTTGAACTGTTGGCGCAGCATAAAAGCTGACAATAGCAGCGTTTGAAATGTGGTGTTACAGGAGAATGATGAAGTGACAAATGAGTCGTCAAGTTACAAAACTCGTTTAATCCACTTGTGAATAAGGATCATTTTCATGAGAAACGTTGCTCTGGACTTTGCCTCGCGTATCTTTTGTGTTTGTTGCTTTCTACTTTTTGCTTTGAGTTTTTGGTTTTTGGTCTTGTGTTTGTTTTCTGCTTTTGCTTTTTTTGAATTTTTCTTTTTACTTAGTGTTTTTTGCTTTTGTTTTCGGCTTTTGTTTTTGTTTTTTAATTTTGCTTTTAGCGTCGTGTTTTTTGTTTTTGGTTTTGTGTTTGTTTTCTGGAAAATCGAAATAAAAGAAAACAAAATAAAATAAAACAAAATAAAAATAAAAATCAAAATAAATATAAAGAACAAAAAATAAAAATTTAAAATAAAACAAAACAAAAAACAACACAAAAGATTAAACACAACATTTCAAAACAAAATAAAACGAAATAAAATTAAACAAAATAAGCAAAACAAAACAAAATCAAAAACCCAAACCGAAACGAAACGAAACGAAACGAAACGAAACGAAACGAAACGAAACCAACAAACAAACCAAAGAAAAGAAAAGAAAAGAAAAGAAAAGAAAACAAAAGAAAATAAAGTAAAATAAAATAAAATGAAATAAAATAAAATAAAATAAAATAAAATAAAATAAAATAAAATAAAATAATAAAATAAATAATTTTACGACATGATTCTTATTCACAAGTGGATTAAACGAGTTTTGCAACTGGACGACTCAATATAAGAGGTATTAAGACAAGTTGGAAAAGAGAGCTGTTTCAGGCGACTGCTAATGAAGAGAAGAGATAGGTTGGTGAGACACATACTGAGACACCAGGAATATCAAAGTTAGTTACGGAACGAAGGTTCGAGGACTAGAACTGTAGGGGTAGACCAAGGTTAGAATATGTTAAACAGATTGCCTCGAAAGCAGGGTGTGGTAGCTATGTAGCGATGAAACGATTAGTTTAGGCTAGGGAGGCATGGAACGCTGCATCTAACCAGTCAAAATACTGAAGACTCAAAGAACAACTATGCATACCACGGCCATCGTACGATCTAGGATAGGTCGATGTATTTAAAAGCATGGTTTTATGACAAAATAAGGTAAATGCGAATTATTTCAACAAGAATTATTTATTTATAGACAGTCCTATTCATTGTTTTGTCCCCCCAGGGGCTCACAAATAGTGGGTCGTGGGTTGGTGACCACGGGACCTCAGATGAGTCCGGCATTGCATCCACACTCCGCTTTAGTGAGCGTAGCTACCACTGACAGTAATTTCCTTGGTTTAGGGAACACCACTCGATATGATTTGGGAACAATCCTGTTGACCAACTGAAAAGCATTTAAATTTCACCTCCAATCTGCAGCTTTCCCACTGGTGATCCTAGGCCCAAATACAGTTTACTTCGTAGTCTTGGAAGTCTAATGCTACCCTTACAAAGATTAATACCATAGATTTCACTATATAAACTTGTATTCAAACATTGGCGTGATGGGTAATGACACATGCTAGTAACTATGACACTTGGCGCCTGGCTCTCCCTAGTGATTATGCAAATCACACGTCACCTTAACACGAGGGGCTGCTTACACTCAAGGAGCTTCATTAGCATCGAGAAGGAGGTAAGCTAAGTGGAGAGGAGACGTACTGTATTACCTCCAGTGGGGGTGGTCGGTCGCCCTGCCTTGCACTAGTGGGAGTAAGTCTTGACAAGACAGCCTATGTCAACACATTAAAGGGGATTATTACACAATTTATAAGTCACAAACAATCTTGTTCTACCTAGCTTACAAGACCTGGAAGGATTGGCCGTGTGGCGCAGTGGTAAACTTCTCGCTTGCTGTGCCCAGTGGCGTAGCGATATTTCTTTACTTGAATCTTTCATTGTCCCATCTATCACACGTTTTACGCTACCACTATTGAGGCTTCTTCCTCCTGTATATATAAGGTGCGTTCAGAAAGTAACGAGCCGGAGGCATAATTACAGAAACCAGTACCTGTATGTTAAAAGTATTGGCCCTGGGTGTTGAGGCACTTGTCCCACTGTGACACGAGGCGGTGAATGGCTGTCTAATAAAATTCCCTGGGCTACGATGTTAACCAGTTCCGCAAGTACAGCTGGATGTCGGTGACCGAGGTGAATCGTTGGCCCCGCAGAGCCCTTTTCAGGGGACCAAACATGACGTAATCACAGGGAGAGAGGTCTGGACCTTATGGAGGGTGGCCGAGAACCTCCCATTTGAATTTCTGCAGGAGTGCCGCGACTGTGTTGTCCGTATGAGGCCGTGCATTGTCGTGGAGCGACCACGGCGGCTATGGCATTCACTGTCACTCGGTAGTCCTGGGTAATGAGTGCATCAACCAGCTGGACTTTGTCATCGGTAATGCAGGGGGGTGCCCCAGACCGGGCATCATCGGCTAACGACACCCGTCCTTCCCTGAAGCGCTTGTGCCAAGCCTTGACCCTTGCAAGGGCATGAAGTGTTCGCCGTACATTTGTGACATTCGGCGATGAATGTCCGTTCCCCCCTACTTCTTCCACTGTCAGAAACCGAACAACACCTCTTTCCTCTTCGGTTGACGCCTCCATGTCACTGTTTGCAGTGCGATTGGCAGCGTTGGACGATTGATGCATGCTGTTGCTCGCTTTGTATCGTCACGTGACGTGCACGCGTGCTCTCTAGCGACGGGCTATGACCTTCCACGCTCTGGTCGGAAGCACCCCTCGTTACACACGCCACGATTAGCCGATGTCGTCACCGGTTTGCGCATTCCAGCCTCAGGCTCGTTACTTTTCGAACGCACCTTATATTTTAGATGAGATCACGTTCCTCACTTGGTGAACTGCATTCTACTCGCAGCGAGACTCCTCATCCAGCGTTGGAGCTAGCCGTGGAACAGTTTGGCTGTTCATGTGTGCGATCGGTAACTGTTTTTACGTCTCTTCGGGTTGCTTTAATTGTGTGTGCCCGTTTCGTTAAAGATAATTCAGTACATGAGGAGTTTCTACAATTTATTCCAATTAATGATACTGAAAAATTCATCAAGATAGTTGGATTTTGAGGGTCAGTAGTAATGGCAGTAGGAACACGGTGAACAAAACATTATTATCTCTTGCATAATATCAATATCATAAGCAACCACGTTATTATGGTCATGATGATACCACAGCTTCGTTTCAGTTTTAATATTTAGTTATTGTTTTCCATATATTATTTTTCTTTTTTAGCTTATTTTCATTTTATGAAAGAAAAAGTCTTATGGGATCACATTTTGTCCGTGTGTGTATGCGTGTGTGATAGACTTCTAAACGGCTGGAGCGATTACAATGAAACTCGGTAAGATAATAGCACCATTCTGGTTGACCCCGACCGTGCCCTTCAAATTTTATTGTGTCTCACCAATCCAACACGGCGGCTGTGCGAAATATTTCACCAACATTCAGTATCTCCGAAACTATTACCGATATCGCCCTGAAATTGGGTACGACGATAAAGAGCAGTACTAGAAGTTCACCTATGAGACTTTCAAAAACCTGGTAACTACAAAACGAACATGGCGACCAACCGAAGTTGAGACTTTTAAATAGACTGTTCTCGCGATTTAACCATCCAAACGTATTGAAACTTGGTACAGCAACTGTTTATACACATTATATTGCACTGGAGTCTAATTTAGTTCAATTGTTTACATAAACTCAAAATGGCGGCTGTGCGAAATATTTCACTGACATTCCATATCTCCGAAACTATTACAGATATCACTCTGAAATTTTGTACGGTGATAAAGGGTACTGATACAAGTTTATCTAGTTTTTCATTAACATGTAAAGTACAAAACGAAATTGGCGGCCAAGCGAAGTTGAAACATTTTAATAGACTTTTCTCGTAATTTAACTCTCTGAGAGCAGTGAAATGTGGTACAGTAAATGATTATACATATTGTAATGTACTGGCATCTAATTTAGTTCAATTGTTTATAAACACAAGATGGCGGCTGTGCGAAATTTTAAATTAAGTTTTTATTTCTTGTGTCGTAATCATGCGATCTAAGTAAAAGGTTGCATAAGGAACCTTCGCAATAATTTTCCTGTAATGGTTCATAACTCTTTGGCCTATATATATAACAATCCAAAATGGCGAGCATCCGAAATATTTAGTCAGTTCTCAATATCTACGAATCTTTTACAGCAATCAAACTGATTTTCTTTATGTTCATAGAGGCTATGAACATAATGTTCACCTATAGGACTTTCAGTAACCTGGTGAGCACAAATCCATCATGGTGGCGATGCGAATTATAAATATTTAAATGGATTTTCTCGCGATTTAACTATCCGAGTGCAGTGAAACTTCGCACGTTAAATGCTTATACAAATAATGTTAATCCACTGGCACCTAATTTATTTCATTTTTTTCATAACAACAAGATGGCAGCTGTGCAAAGTTTTTAAATCTCGTTTTTACTTCTTGTGTTCTAATCATGCAATTGGAAATCTGAATTCCACACGTACACAATAATCTTAATGTAATAGTACATAAATAAAAATCCAACCTCGCGACCATCTGAAATTTTCAGACGGTTCTCAAGATCTACGAATCTATCACAACCTTCAAACTGAAATTTTGTATGTTGATAGAGGCAATTTACATAAGTAGGATGTATAAAAATAGGCTGGATAGTTCTTCACGGAACTACTTGTTTTAATTGTGTCCAAAAAATTATGAGGCCTAAAATAGTTTTCATGCAAAGAGAACGGTTATTTAATTATTGTTTTTTATAAATATTAATCGAAATATCATTTCAATTATGATGACTATCGTTTTAAGGGGCAGAACAGCAAGGTTATCTGCCCCTTTAATAATGTACGCAATTACCGTATTATATTAATGAACCCCCCCAGAAGGAAATCCTGCGTACGCCACTGGCTCTGCCCAGGGCTACAGGATCGAATCTTGGCAAAGCCAATCGACATTAAGGACATGGAAATACAAGGAAGCCGTGTCATTGGATTTACTGGCACTTTGAATGTCCCCTTCGAGTCAACATTCCGGAAACCCGGCATCTCTAAGAGCTGTGGTAGTTAAAAGGGACGCTACCTCGTGTCTCGCTGGCATCGGGAGAGCGTGGGTTCGGATCCCACCTCGGCCGTCCTGAAAATAGTTTTCGTGGTTTCCCATTTTCAGTACCAGGCAAATGCCGGGACGGTTCCTTTCAATAGGTCCATGGCCGATTTCCTTCCAATATCCCTACCCTGACCCGTCCTGAAAAGAAAATTGCATGGCCATTGGCTGCATTAATAAACAAGATGTTCAGTAAAGAACATATAGCCTACTTTCTCCTAAATGCATGGGTATAGTTATAACTCTTTGTCCTTTTCAAGGAGTATAATTGAATGCTGGTTGTAATAGCTTGTTGAAATACAACGTGCTATACGGATATTAAACATGAATATTAGGTTCCCTTTGCAAGTGCTACCTCTGTACCAAATTTCGTTCAATTCGGTTTCACTGTGTTTGAATTGATAGGGGGAATCGATTTGCACACAAACATGGCCACCTTCCGCAAACTATTGGGCTGATGACCTTGTAATTTGGTGAAAGAATGCTTGCTACATAATGGTATGTTGCTGCAAAATTTGGTAGAGATCAATGGATTAGGTAAGTCGTAATTTAATTTAAGCCTTGAACATTTGGGTGGCCACCATTACGTTTCCGTCAAGATGGCGGCGATATAAAACATGACACTGAGGTGCCCTTTGCCAGTGCTACCTCTGTACCAAATTTTATTCAATTCAGTTTCACCGTGTTCGAATTGATAGCGGGGGACAGACATTCAGAGTACACACACCACTTACACACACACACACACACACACACACACACACACACACACACACACACACACACACACACAGACAGACATACCATATTTCGCTCTGTGTTGATATCAAAAGTCTACTTTCATTTTTTGCAAAAATCGAAAGTAGGCCAAAAACTTAAAACTAATAACATTATTTTTATTATTATTATTATTATTATTATTATTATTATTATTATTATTATTATTATTATTATTATATCATTTGTGCCCTTATGGACAGTGTTTGAACTTAAATATCTCATGATGACACAATTTTCACTTCTCTCCCTTCTTCCTCTTCTCTTCCCAGAATCTCTTCATCCTTAGACTGTTTCCTGTTTCCATTGTTCTGTTTTCAATGTTCCCGTCTTCTTCTTTTCACTTGCATCAAAATATTTTATTCTTGATTTTGTTTCTGAATTAATAACATCAATATTTTATTTTATTTATTTCCTTTTTCAAAATCTGTTCCTTCTCTCTCTATGATTTTCCTTAATTTCTTCTGTCCATGCAATGGTGGTGGCCCTGATTCGGGGGTTTGCAGCAAAATGATGTTTGCTCACCAACTATCTGCTTGCAACGGTGGGTGAGTGGTTATCGTGTCGGACTACCAACGCCAAACTTGCAGGTTCGTTCCTGACCATTGTAGGTGATTTTTGAAAGGCGACAAAAATCACGACACGAATGTCATAAGTTGTTGGCATGTTAAAGAACCCATTTGGATTCAGTAGACCATGTTCATAATGGCAATATTAATCTCGTAAGTTTGCGCCAACATTAAAATATTCAAAGGTTAATTACAGTATTTAATTATTTACTGTATTTTGCCATCTTTTGAAATCCCCTATTTGTTGTTGCTAAGTGTGTCTACGTTGAACTAATGGCAAAAAAGGCTGGTACGGAACGGAAATATTTTTAAAAATCGCACTTTCTCGGCGCGGTGTTGCCGATATCCTCGTTGAAATTTAACGTCGCACAGGTTTTTAACGGTTCGTTTCCGGCCAAAAGTGCCCTTTCTCAAGTTGCTTCAGATAAGGGCCGGAACCTCTGGTTTCTGTTTGTCGACGTAATTTTGCGACACCCTGTATACAGGGTGAACAAAAAATGCCGCACTTGGAGGCCGGCATGCGATTCCTCATCCGATTGCAAGACAAAATAAGCAATAGCAAAATCGGATCGGGTGCTGTTTGAAAACACAAGCATGAAAACAAGAAGCTGGCAATACTGTTACGTCCTACAGTGCATCGGATTGTACAGAGAAATTTCCGGCAGAGCGCCGAGTTCTTGCGCCCTGCTTTTGGCCACGCTGCATGCAGTTACAGCGTTTCTTAACACGCATTTCTGTCAAACCTATTGGCGGGACTAGGTTTTGCAACATAAACTTCTGTCGTGAATTTCGACGAGGAACCGCATGCCGACCTCCAAGTGCAGTATTTTTTGTTCGCCCTCTTTATAACTTTATTGTGGACACGATAACTTCCGTCATTTGGTACCAATCACTTTCAATAAATGCAAACTTCAAACATTTCGTTCAAGTACGTTAATGGTTAAAATCGGACAACGCCGGTGGAAATGGGAGGCCTTTTACAAAAACATGAAAAATTGCCTTAAGTTTCTTAGTTAGTGAAATATTCAATCTATTCAATGTTCGTACAGTCCTTCCGTTAAGGGCCAAAAACGTATCTCAGTAAAGATTTTTGATATCACCAACCATTGACCAAAAGGGTGGGAATAATTGAGTTTTGAAAGCACAAGAATCATACCTCACTTAATAGACGCAGCATCAATACCGTATGAAGTGCCCAATAGTCCTCTAAAAATTACCAAAAACCTTTGTCTGAACGAATTCTTTATATGACACACCCTTACGCCAAGGGATGAGCGAAATATATTCGGAATTATAGCTAGATATTTGCAATTTTAGTGAATTTGAAATATATTTCTTTGCCCCATGTTATCTACCACCGCCTTCCAGCGTGCCAATAGATATTTTTAGCCTACTTTTCACATTTTGTAAAAATGAGGAAAAAGTAGACTTATGAGATCAATCCGGGAAAATTTGTGTGTGTCTGTGTGTCTGTCTGTCCTTCTGTCTGGCTGGCTGTGTGTGTCCCCCCCCCCCCAACAACTCCTAAACGGCTGCAGAAATCGGAACCAAATTTGGTACAGTATGAGTAAAGATCTATACCTGAATATCTCAATGCCGTATTTGAAAATTATGTCAGTGCTACTAACTGCTTAAAAATCATACGTCCGGGTTCGATTCCCGGTCAATACATGTGAGATTTTCGAAGGGAAATGCCATGTCCTGTGGTTCGGATTCCACGTAAAATGGAGGTCCCGTGGCTCATGATCCAGAGATTAACGGTCACGTTAAACTACAAGCTTCCTTCCTTTTTTTTTAAATCATAATTGAAATTTGAGCTCCATGCTGGATATCTTGGAAGGTATGTATGGGAGCTACACCAAAATTGGCACACATATAGATAATAATATCTCAGTTTAATTCCCAGGAGGCCATATATGACAGTGATGCCAAAATAATGTTAAGCCCTCTGATAGGTCCAATTTTAAATGCATATAATTTCTACACTATCAATTGGATTAAAACCAAATTTTGTATGTAATATGTGTACATAAACACATATGACTGAGCGTATTCTTAAGAATCACCAGGGCTGCCAACAGTTAATAATTGCTCCCTCTATTTTTTTTATCCAAATACCAATCTATCAGAAAGTATGCAAGCTGACAGCTTTAAAATATGCACACGTATAGTACCTGACATTTTAGATTAATTTGGAGTAATTCATATAAGTCAGTGCTGCCAACATGATTCTATGCCTGCTGATATGTCCTGTTTTAAAATACATGTAACTTCTATACTAACAAATGGATTTTATACAAAATTGGCACAACAAAATATCATAATATTTCAGATTATTTCTGACCAGCGCACGCATGACATTGTTGCTAACATTCTTTTACGCGTGCTGATAGATCCAATGTCTAACTGCGTGTAACGTCCATTCGACTTCAACCAAATTCTGTATTCTGTACATTAAGAGATAGAACTAAGAATATATTCAGTCACCAGGGCTGCCAAATGTAGTGCTCTATTAGGCTACATTATACCAGGTATATTTCTAACTAATTAATCATTTCGATATTACTAACTTAATTTCGTCATTATTCTAGATAGGTTCATATACTGTATATTAATCATTGGCATGAATCTTAATTTTAAGAAAAGTAGGCTCTTTAGTTCGTTACGGAACTTCTTTTTTAGTTATGAGAGAGAGAGAGAGAATGTGTTGGATAATGTTCTAATTACCCCATGCTGAGACTACCCCGGGTTGCCCTATTGAAGGTTTTGTTGGAGCGGTATGATTTTGAAATTCAAAGCTATTCAGAATTCCAATGTACATGTTTATATGTTCATATATGTGTGTGTAGCTGTTATTTATTTCCGATGGGTCAGTTTGATCTGTAATACTTCACAATTTGTTTATCCGGCTGTTAATTTATTTACAGCTTGTGTGAATGATCACTGCGTGGCAGTCCAGTCGGATATTTCATTTAGTTTTCATGTTTTCCACTTAACAAGCTTTGTGTGGACCCTCTCGATAAATCATTGTGACTGCATCACTACTGACTGAAAACTACAAAGAATTCTTCACACTCTAGGACAGGCAAAAAGAGAATGTTTGGAGCGTCTGGTATCAAAACAAGACTCATCACTTTAATAAACTTTTTCCAGGAGACACAAAGAACTGAATATGTTCTTTGTTTACTGACAAATAAATATGTCTATTTTTTGAAACCTGAAAACATGGCTACTAGATGCCACCACAAGCAGCACCTGGCGACGAACGTTGGATTAAATAGAGCGATAATCAACCCTAACCTAAAAATTTCAGTTCACACAATTGTAGTTAGTGAAAGGTTATTTTACATGCCATAAATCTATGACATGGGACCGCCGGCTTTACTTCCCCTCCGAAGGAAGACATACTGAAGGATTTCTAACGCTCTTAAAAATTACGACGACTATGGCCGGGTTTGAACCCGCAATCTTGGGCATAGAAGCTCAGAATGCTACCAACTACGCCACCGAAACCGCCGAGAGACAAGTCTTACATTGGTGTTATATATTAATCTAAAATGAATAATCAGTACCTTCCAGTTCGTAAGGAGAATGATTGCCAGAGAACGAATGGAAGAAAGTAAGAAAGAAAGGAAGGAAGGAAGAAAGAAAGAAACAAAGACAGGAAGAAAGGAAGAAAGAAAGAAATGAAGATAGAAAAGGAAGAAAGAAATAAAGAAAGAAAGGAAGGAAGGAAGAAAGAAAGAAAGAAAGAAAGAAAGAAAGGAAGAGAGAAAGGAAGAAAAAGGAAGAATGAAAGACAGAAAGAAAGAAAGAAAGAAGAAAGAAAGAAAGAAAGAAAGAAAGAAAGGAAGGACGAGAGAAAGGAAGAAAGTAAGAATGAAAGAAAGAGAAAGGAAGAATGAAAGAAAGAAAGAAAGAAAGAAAGAAGAAGAAAGAAAGGAAGAAAGAAAGAAAGAAAGAAAGAAAGAAAGGAAGGAAGAAAGAAAGAAAGAAAGAACGAAGAAAAATTGAGAGCTAAAAGAACAAAAGAAAATGATGATAGAACTAAATGAAAAAGAAAAGTGAAAGAAAACTAGATATCATAAGAGAATTAAGGTAGGGAAGTTGAAACTGAAGAATCCAGGATAAAGAGTAGCGGAAAGAAGCACGGAAGAAAGAAAGAAAGAAAGAAAGAAAGAAAGAAGGAAAGAAATAAAGATGAGATAGGAGGAGAGAATGAAAGAGTGAAAGGAAGAAAGAAAGGATAGAGAGGATAAATGCAAAACGGAAAGGAAGAATAACAAAAAGGAAGAATGAAAGGGAATAAAAAAAATGAATTAATTAATAAATCAATGAATAAGTGAATAAATCAATCAATACATAGATACATGAATATATAAACGATTGGATTAATTAATAAACCTTCAATGAAACGCTTTAAGTTCATAGCACTATTCCGGACGACCCCGACCGTGCCCTTCATATTTTGTTACGTCTCACCAATCCAACATGGCGGCTGTGCATTCAATATCTCCGAAACTATTACCGATATCAGCCTAGAATTTTGTACGGTAATAAAGGGAACTACTAAAAGTTCACCTATGTGACTTCAGAAAAACTGGTTACTACAAAACCAACATGGCGGCCAAGCGAATTTGTGACTTTTAAATAGACTTTACTCGCGATTTAACCAACCAAACGCAATGAAACTTGGTACAGTATATGTTTATACACATTGTAATGCACCGACACTAACTTCGTTCAATTGTTTACATAACCTCAAGATGGCGGCTGTGCGAAATATTTCACCGGCATTCTATATCTCTGAAACTACTAGCGGTATCACCCTGAAATGTTGTTTGGAGATAAAGCGCACTACTGGAGGTTCATTTATGTGACTTTCAAAAACTGGTTAATGATCAAAACGCAATGAAACTTGGTACAGCAAATGTTTATACACATTGTAATGCACTGGATCTAATTTAGTTCAATTATTATAACCTCAAGATGGCGGCTGTGTGAATTTTAAAATTAAGATTTTTTTCTTGTGTCGTAATCATGCGATAAGTGAATTAATTAATAAGTTAATGAATTAATAATTTAATAAATAAAAATGAATTAATTAATAATTATTAAAAATATCTAAGTTAAAGCAAGAACAAATATCAAGAGCATTGAAAGAAAAAACAAAAGGGAATGAATAATGCAACAAAATAACATAATAAGACCTAGACTTAAAACCCAACACAACAATAGAAAACATATAAAACAGGTTATGTCCTATAATGTAAGTACAGTCCTGGAGAAGACACGTAACATCTGAAGAAAAATTGTTGCAAAACAACTTCACCCTTGTAATAAAATGGTAAAATATGAACTTCATACATAAAATGGATTATCGTTCACGGTTGGGTAATTACGGTGATTAAGTTCATCCTCCAGATATTACATTTATAAAACAGCATAAAAAGAGAACACGTTCCCGTCAAAAGATATTAAATGAGATTACATCCCTTTCCGACAGCTGTCACTGGAAGGAATTAATTGCTGTGTTAACAGAGTGGATGAGGGAGTGAATGGTATAATTAACACGGTTATCGTCTTAACGTCAAGATGACGAAAATATTTTGAGTTCATTAAAGCAATTTCTCATCATATATAAGAACTTCATTTTGCCTCGTAATTCCCAAATGTCTGTGTTGCCTCAAAGAAAAAGAAATGTACCGTCTCTATTTGAAGACTATTAGTAAAAAGAGGATGATCGAGGTCCAGCAAAAATTACCTGTAGTGACTGCCATCATATTACTAAGCATAAGAAATTAGCTTCCGAGGAACACATTGTTCAAAATTAGCGTTGATTGAAAGATTGATGCACCGTAATACAATAGTCACCTCTACCTGATGTGATTTCATGTTGTTGAATTACATATTTAGTAGCCTACTGAGAGAATGTGTATCATGAAATTTTGTTAGTTTTGAATTACAAGAAAGAAGCAAACATTGTTTATTTTTGTTTGTTTATTTATTCGTTTATTCAGTTATTCCTTTAATCGTTTAAACGTTTATTCGATAATTCATTGAATCGTTTCTTGGTTTAATCGTGTATTCTTTAATCGTTTAAACGTTTATTCGATAATTCGTTGAATCGTTTATTGGTTTAATCGTGTATTCTTTAATCGATTAAACGTTTATTCGATAATTCGTTGAATCGTTTCTTGGTTTAATCGTGTATTCTTTAACCGTTTAAACGTTCATTCGATAATTCGTTGAATCGTTTCTTGGTTTAATCGTGTATTCTTTAATCGTTTAAACGTTTATTCGATAATTCGTTGAATCGTTTATTGGTTTAGTCGTGTATTCTTTAATCGTTTAAACGTTTATTCGATAATTCGTTGAATCGTTTATTGGTTTAATCGTGTATTCTTTAATCGTTTAAACGTTTATTCGATAATTCGTTGAATCGTTTATTGGTTTAATCGTGTATTCTTTATTCGTTAATGCGTTTATTCGTTTATTCGTTTATTGGTTTATTTGCTTAATCGTTTATTCGGTTATTCGTTTATTCGATTCTTTGTATATTTAATTGTTTATTCGTTTATTTGTTTATTCGTTTATTTGCTTAATCGTTTATTCGGTTATCCGTTTATTCGATTCTTCGTATATTTATTTGTTTAATCGTTTATTTGTTTATTAGTTTATTCGTTTATTTGCTTAATCGTTTATTCTGTTATTCGTTTATTCGATTCTTTGTATATTTATTTGTTTATTCGTTTATTCGTTTAAAACGTTTAATAATTTAATCAATTATTTGTTTATTCGTTTAATCGTGTATTCATTTATTCGCTTAATCGTTTATTCGTTTATTTGTTTATTCATTTAAAACGTTTAATCTTTTAATCAATTATTAGTTTATTCGTTTAATCGTGTATGCGCTTAATTGTTTATTCGTTTAATCGTGTATGCGTTTAAACATTTATTCGTTTATTCGTTTAATCGTTCATTCATTCATTCATTCATTCATTCATTCATTCATTCATTTGTATATTTGTTTAATTGTCTATTTGTTTAATTTTATTCGTTTAATTGCTTATTTGTTTAATTGTTTTTGATTATTTATTTATTTATTTATTTATTTATTTATTTACAACGCAATGCCCAGGTAAGGAGCGCAATTTAACCTATTTAACTGATATTTGCTTTCTTCTTTCCCCAAAACCTCTTCATTGTCTCACCATGAAGTTTCTTCCTCTCTGCTGTCCATGCAGTGGCGGCGCTCATCCGGGGGTTTGCAGCAACGATCTGAAGCTAGACCTGTCCCAAAAATGTTTGTCTCTTACGTGGAATTCTTGAAGGTCATTTTCAATTTCTATCATCCAGTTATTCTTGACTTTTAGGGGGACAAAGACTGTTCGCGTCCGTAGCATCCCTTAAGCTACACGTGTCCCCTGGGTGGTGCTAAAGAACGGTCACTCCGTGGGAAACATCTACGCCAAGGAGTTTAGGCAGCCAGACAATCCCAGTGATCTCCTGGCTTGATGTCACAAAACGTGAATACAAATAGCCTTTCTCAGGGTTTTCCAGCTAAGAACCATAAAAGGCATAAGCAGATCAAAATGTCAAGTACTACAAAAAATCCTATTACAAAATGAAATCGAATATTTGTATATAGATTTCTGTAGATAGTTGTACCTTATTAGCTGGAATTTGTTTCAAATTTCATGTATTTGATAATTTAATGTTTTAATGTGCCATACGGTAAATAAATAAATCTTGACTCTTAGTGAGGAGGTATGAATAAATATCCTATTAGTAAGTCTTCATTGTCCATTCTTTGAATTGTGTCAACCTAATTGTTGTGGAGAACTAGGTTCGCACTTAACTGATTACAGGAAACACTAGATATGGCATCAATCTTCCTCAGAAGGGTGTTAAACTGGCAATGTAAGAGGGTGGTATACATTCGTGCTGGGTCCATTGTTTTGCGAAACTACCGTGCCAGAACGCAAGAAGAAGTTTAGCGAGGCACACCAGGGTCATGAACGAACGTAAATAGAGTAAGTTCAACCAAGTCCCCTGAGTCAGCGTTTCGCCAAACATGAGCCGAGAACGAGAACAAAGAAAGGCAGCGAGTTTCAAAACGCAACAAGGTATAAGTCAGTAATTGTCAAAACGACATATATTAAAATAATCAAAAGGTTAAGTAGTGAGAGGAACGATGACTTTCTAGGACGATAAGTTAATTATAATATGTGGAGTATCTACAGTGTCATTATCAATGTGCGCGTCAGTAAACGCGGCAAGCTAAGTCGGCTGTGACTGGCGCGCGTATGCGGATCAACCGGAGGTGGCGCGCTCCGCTGACTCATATCGTTAGTTTACACGTGTTTTATCATTCATATGGACGTGTATCTGCATAGCTTAGACGTTAGTGTTGCACGTTTAGTGACTATTGTGATTACTCTGATTGTTGATCATACCTAGACACCAATTCATATTGTGCTATCGTGTGTATATCCATAATTCGTATATGAAAAGCAGAAAATCTTGTTCTGAAACGAGACGAAAATTTCGAATCATGTTTCCAGGGAGACCTGTGCCTAATGTCAGTAGAATTAGGAGGCTCGCTAAACGATTCAAGGAAACAGGCTCCGTAAATAATAAAAGAGTTGACAGATATTATTTCATCAGAAGATGTCAGGTGTGTGTTACAAGAGAGGGAGGACATTTTCAGCATCACCTATGGGCACTGTAAGTACACATTATTGAACATGTTTGGCAAAAGTGTGAAAGTGCGCGCCAACCACGCGCACCCGCAATCTGCGCCAGTCACAGCCGGCTTAACTTGCCGTGTTTACTAGCACGCACATAGATAATGTCCCTGTAAATACGCTCACTGAAGCAAGGGAGTAGGGTTTAAAAAAATGACGTTTGGTAAGATAGATGAAGAGGAGCTGACGTAGAGTCTTGTGAAACTCTGAACCGTAACAAAGTAGGCATTATGGTCCCATAAAGGAGACCCTGGGGTAGATAGAGATGGAAGAAAGATATAAGAATGCAGTCATGTTCATCTCATACGGAACAATCTTTCGGAAACAAACTTAAAATGACTAGGTACTTAAAACGCATGCTGCAGGTATACAAGTTTTCAGGAAATTAAATATCATATCTTCGAGGCAAAGAGAGAGCCACACAATCACATGGTACAGTGATGACTTGACCAGGAAGTCGGTGGTCGACTATATACTGTATGAGAAAGAACTAAATAAGAACATCACGGACATCAAGGTTATACCATCGGAGAACCTGGATAGCGACCATCGATTACTGGTAATGAACCTGAGAGGGAGTAAGGAGAAGAAAGGGACTGAGAACCAGGAAAGACGTATAAGGATATGGAAACTGAAAGAAGGGGATAGAAGGGTCGAGTACCTCAAAATGGTAAAGGAAGGAATTCCAACAGATGAAGAAAGAGGGGTGGAAGAGGAATGGGCTAGATTTAAGAGGACACTAGTGGGTGCAGCAGAAGCAGTATGTGGGAGGACAAGTAGTAAGAAGAGGTGGAAGGAAACACCATGGTGGAATGAGAAGACAAAAGATATAGTAAGGGAAAAGAATAGAGCCTTTAGGAGGTGGTATCAAAATAGGACGGTAGAGACAAGGGAAGAGTACCAGGAAAGAAAGAAGGAGGCGAAGAGAGTGGTGGCGGAGGAGAGAAGGAAGTGGATGGAAGAGTGGACAAAGATGATGGAGGAGGATAGTGAAGGTACAAAAAAGGTCCTGTATGGGATGGTGAAAGATAAGAGGCGGAAGGATCCTACGGATTATGTTAGAATGGTGAACAAAAGGGGACAAGAGATAGAAAATAGGGAAGAACTGAAGAAAATGTGGAAAGAATATTTTGAAGAACTTCTGAACCCAAATGGAAAAGATGGTGAGGAGGAAGAAATCGGGGAAGAGGAAGATGAACTGCAAACAGAAAAGGACTTAACATGGAAAGAAGTGGAAGATGCAGTGAACAAGATGAAAGGAGGGAAGGCACCGGGTGTGGATGAGTTGAGTGTGGAGATGGTGAGAGCAGCAGGAGAGGTGGGGATACAGTGGCTGTACCGAGTGATGAGGACAGCATGGAAGGAAAGGAAGACCCCAGAGGACTGGAAAAAAGGAATCATTGTCCCGATCTTCAAGAAAGGTAGTAGAACAGATTGCAGAAACTATCGGGGAATAACACTGATGAGTCATTGTGCAAAGATCTTCGAGAAAGTTTTGGAAAAGAGAATTAGGACAAGGATAGAAGGAGGGATGAGGGAAGAACAACATGGCTTCAGAGCAGGAAGGTCCACAGTGGATTTGATTTTTGCTGTAAGGCAGTTACAAGAACAGCACTATGAATATGGAACAGATCTACTGATGGCCTTCCTGGACATTGAGAAAGCATATGACAGTGTATGCAGAAACAAAGTATGGAAGTCCCTGGAGGATAGAGGAGTAGAGAAATGGACTATAAAGAGGATAAAGGAGATGTACAAGGGAAGCGTGAGCTGTGTGAAAGTGGGAGGAGAGAGATCTGACTGGTTGGAACAAAGAAACGGCCTGAAACAAGGAAGTGCACTGTCACCGTTACTTTTCATTGTGGTGATGGATGACATAATGACCCGAGTGGCACAAGTAATTGGGGACGGAAAGATGAAAGCAATGGTGTTTGCAGATGATTTGATGATTTGGGGAAACAAGGAGGAGGAGGTACAGGAACAGTTGGACGTGTGGGAAGGAGTAATACAAGGATATGGGATGAAATTTAGCATAAATAAGAGTGAGATGGTGATCACAACAAGGAAGAAGGAAAGAACCACAACGGGAATAACAATTGGTGGGGAACAGCTGAAGAAAGTGGAGAGTTTTAAGTATCTGGGAAGCCTGATACAAGATAATGGAAGAAACGATAGAGAAATAAATGAGCGGGGGAGGCAGGCAGAAGCATTTCGGAGGAGTGTGAGAAGCATGTTATGGAGCAAGGATGTCCCTCAGAACAGCAAAAAGATCATATATCGGACGTACTATGTCCCTATCCTGACGTATGCCTCGGAGACCTGGGTTATGAAAGGAAGGGAGAGGAGCAAAATACAGGCCAGTGAGATGAGGTTCTTGAGAAGCAGTATTGGAGCTACAAAGATGGACAGAATAAGAAATGAGAGGACCAGAGAATTAATGAAGGAGGAACCATTACAGGATGGTATAGAGAAATCTAGACTTAGATGGTATGGACATGTAAAACGAATGGAGGAGAAGAGGATACCCAGGAGAGTACATGAGACGAAGTGGGAAGGAAAGAGACCGAGGGGAAGACCGAGAGACAGGTGGCTGAAGGGGGTGGAAGAAAGCGTGAAGAAGAGAGGAGAAGACTGGACAAGGGTGGAGGCTGAGAGATGGTGGGAAGACAGAAGACGTTGGAGAGGCTTGTGTTCCAAACAGACCCGGCCAGTGGCTGGAAACTGTGCAAGATGATGATGATGATGATGATGATCTTCGAGGCAATGAAACATACTTTCTGGAAGATATCAACATATACGAATCTCGGAACTGTACATACATACAGCTGACTGGAGCGTTCTGCTGCTTCCCAGCAGCCTTGAAGGCCTGGGTGGTCAGGGCTGCCCCTTCCAACATGTATGGAACTCGCTAATTCCCATTGATTTATATGAGAGAATCGCCACATGATTTTGGAGCCTTGGGGTTCAATATAAAGGCTGATTTTCCGCAAGTTATCCTCTTATAGTACAACGATTGCGTCCACAAAGTTTCAAGGTAGGTTTCGACCTGTCTTAACTCATAATTCCCTTGTAAGTATTCTTATTTCCTGTTTTTCTAAATTTTTAGTTAGTGACCATTCCTCTAAAGAACAAGGTTTCGAATTCGTATAATGCTTCAGATTGAATTGCCGTGCATAGTGTTTTAAATTTGGCTCCAATATCCTCGCCATCAAGCACCAAACAGCTGTTGTTGACACAGTTCTTAGAAGGCTGACCTCGACAATCAAGCAACTCGAGCTGTTAAACTACGCGTTTATATTTAGCCAGCCCATAATCTGCTTTATGGCGGAGCAAACGATCATAAACTAGCGACTTAAGTCGTGTATCGACCTACTTTGCTACGAGTGAGGAGAGCACAAGAACACAGGCCTTGCCTTCGCGAAATCAAGGAAGGATGAAATGCAAAAAAGAAGCTAATAAAAGGTCAAGGAATGTAAAAAGGAAAGAGAGAAGATAAGAAGATGAACGAGAGAAGGAAGAAAATAGAGAGGAAAGATAGAAAGAAAGTGAGAAGGACACAAAGTACGAGAGATAGAAGGATAAATAGAGAAAGAAACGCAGAAGGAAAGAAGGAAATAAAGAGAGAAGGAAAGAAATATAGAGAGTAGGAAAGAAAGCTAGAAAGAGAGAGAGATGGAAAGAAAGATAGAAAGAGAGAGAGATGGAAGGAAAGATAGAAAGAGAGAGATGGAAGGAAATAAACTTAGAGAGAAGGAAAGAAAGATAGAGAGAAGGAAATAAAGAGTGTGTGAAGGAATGAATGAAAACAAGAAAAAAGAAAGATAAAAGGAGAAAAGAAGACAAAAAAGAATCAAAGAAAGATTGAAAGAAGGAATGATAACCAGAGAGAAGGATGAAAAGTAGAACGGAAAGAAAGAAACAGAGAAGGGAAGAAAGAAAGAAAGAAAGAAAGAAAGAAAGAAAGCGAGAAGAACACAAAGTACGAACGATAGAAGGATAAAAAGAAGGCTAAAGTAAGAGAGAAGAAAAAAATAAATAAAAAGAGAAGGAAAGAAGGATAGAGAAAAGGAAATATAGAGCGTGTGAAGGAAAGAATGGAAACATGAGAAAAGAAAAGGAAAACGAGAAAGGAAGGCAAAAAATAAGAACGAATCCAAGAGCGAAGGAAAATAAGAAGAATAGAAAGAAAGAAACAGAGAAGGAAAGGAAGAAAGAAAGAAAGAAAGAAAGAAAGAAAGAATGAAAGAAAGAAAGAAAGAAAGAAAGAAAAAAGAAAGAAAGTGGGAAGGACACAAAGTACGAAAGATATAAGGATAAAATGAAGGATAAAGGAAGAGAGAAGGAAAGAAGGAAATAAAGAGAGAAGGAAAGAAGGATAGAGGGAAGGAAATAAGGAGTGTGTGAAGGAAAGAACGAAAACGTGAGGAAAGAGAAGGAGAACGAAAATGAAAGACAACAAAAGAAGAATGAATCAAAGAAAGAAAGAAAGAAATAAAGAAAGAAAGAATGAATGAAAGAAGGAATGAAAACCAGAGAGAAGGAAGAAAAAAAGAACGGAAAGAAAGGAACAGAGAAGGAAAGAAAGAAAGAAAGAAAGAAAGAAAGTAGTATCTGTTGTTGTGGATCCTTTTAGGTGCATTGTGACATGTTGCCTCGTGTATTTGGGTGTGAGTGGGATTTGTCTGATAACCTGTGTTATTGTGTTATCTCTACTAGGGTCTGTATATTTTGTAACTGGAGGTAAGATTTGAGTAAGAGGTAGCCTTGATCTTAATTTTGGTATCGACACAGCATTGGTCTGTTGTAAAAGTGAGAAACGAAGGAAAACCACTTCCAGAATTACTGAGGTGATAAACGAAAACCATACATTCTTAGTTCTGTCTGATGGGATTGTATGAACCAGATTTCGGACCAGAATCGAATTCCTTGGCAGAACCGGGATTCAAACACGGATGCCCGTGATGACAGCAAAGAATAACAATATAACGAGGAGGACCATCTTCATTGTACATACACCTTGACGCATCGAGAGTCCTCTGTGAAAAGCCATGTTATTTTTTGAAGCACGTAGCTGTGTTAATAAACAGGTCTTCAAAGAAAAGAGGTTTGTACCAGTTTGATGCAGCACTCCATGCCTCCCTGTCCTGAGATAAGCGTTTCATCTCTACATAGCACCACATCCTAAATCCGAGGCAATCTGCTTAACACATTCTAACCTTGGTCTACCCCTACCGTTCTTGTCTTCGACCCTTCCTACCGTAACTAAAATTTCTATTTATGGGTCTCTTAGCTTGTGACCTTTAAAGCTATATCTTCTCTTCATTAACACTTACCAGAATCATTTCTCATCTCCCATTCGTCTTTATATCTCTTTATTTGCTACTCTATCTACCGACGTAACCTTTTTTTATTTTCCTGTACACCCCATTTAAAATCCCCTCTTTGTGCTGCACCATCCCCCCAAGTTTCACTTCCAGAGAGCTCTATGCTGCACGGAAAGAGTTTCAGAATTTCCCTTCGAATACCTAAATCCATGTTTGATGTCAGCTCAATGCTTTCCTTGCATATGAAGACCTATACCTTCTTTTTATATCGTCTTGGCTTCGTCCATCAGAATTCTCTTACTTTAGCATTTTATGTGCCAATTTGAAAAATTACCGAAAACGTTTCCTACATAGAAGTTTCTAATTTATTCAGACTGTATTCGATTCTTTTTAATGTTGGAAACATGTCTTATCAGACAATGTAGAGGTCCCCATCTTAGCAAAAACGTTAAATTAAATAATTTCGTAAATTATTGTGCCAAAACGTTGAAGGGCTAAAGGGCCCGGAAAGATTTCAAATTGTAAGCCATAGACAACTCTATCAAACTCAAAAAGCAAATTTCGAGAAACGCTCCTGGCCTAAATGCAGTTCTGGTTTCTTTACTAGTTTTCTTTTTGATTCAGATCGCAGCCAAATTAACTTATTATTTATATAACAAGAAAGAAAGAGAGGAGGAAAGAAGGAAATAAAGAGAGAAGGAAATAAAGATCGAGAGAAGGAAAGAATGAAACAGAATAACAGATGTCATAGATTTATGTGTTTCGTGGTAGAATACTCTCAGGTGATTTTTGTTTTTAGTTTTTGAAGAATCTTCACACCCGAATTATTTATAAGGGCTTAAGTGAAACTCTGCATTGACTTACACTAGCGCTCGTAGTGGTAGAAAAGGCAAACTGCTAATCTAATATATCTGATATGGTTGAGTTTCCGGTGAAGAATCATCAGTCTACCGCGTGTCATCATACCGGCACCTCGTAAGAAACCTTTAGTGTGTCCTTTATGTTTGGAGAAGTGGAGAAAACAACGTAAATTAATTACAAATGCACCATAAGAAACGGAATATTGTTCATGAAAGGTCTAGTCTATGATATTATGATGATGATGATGATGATGATGATGATGATAATTGTTGTTTTGAGAGGCCTAACATCTAGGTTATCGGCCCCTAATGGTTTGGGTAATAGTGAAAGATGAGATGAGAATGAAAACTATAACTAATACTAACTACAAACTTACATACAACAAGAAGAAACGGTAAACAAATTAAGGATAAGTCAAATAAAGGACAGGAATAATAGAAATGCCCTCAACCCTCGAAGAATGAGGACTGAGGGACTTTGCAGGAAGGAGAGCCATGAATGTTAGATAGGAAAGGGGAAAGAGGAGAGGGCCCGCCCCAAGGTCAGAGAAGAAAGGGGACAAAACGGACTCAGCTCAGGAATCCCTCGGGGTCGCCAACCCCCAAAACTCACCAGTCGTGAGCCCTTGAGGGTGTAGCACTATCCAGTGTACACCAGAAGTGGTGAGGCTACATACACCCTGACACCTTGAGGGCCTTGAGCAGAAGGCATGAGATAACAGGAAAGAAAAAGAAGGCTGACCCCTTGCAGAAGGAGGGTATCGGGAAAGATGATACAAGAGCCAATTAAGGCAGGAAAGTGGAAGACTCCCTAGGCCTCGGATATCCTATTACCGTCGGGGTCGGAAGAGAACAAGAGTTGACCAAGAGCGGTCGACAGGAAAGAAGACGGCGGGGAGCCTGGCTCAAGTAAGTGGAAGCTATGCCGGACTCAGCTGGGGTCCCGTGGTCGCCAATCCACGTGCCAATGGATGTGAGCCCCTGGGGGGTCTAGTCTATGACATTAAAGGATGTTTTGAACATTGAAGTTTTTGTCTGAAGAGCTACAACTGTGGATTTACCAGAGATAAAAGTCCAAAGACTGTGTAGAGGGAAGCAATGACACATCTTCCTATTTTCGACGTACTTTCTTGTCGTGTGTGAGTTTCATTGTACTGTGAAGCAACAGTCTGTGGCCATCTCTTTGTAGTTGCTATGCAGCCTAGCTTCCATGAGTGCAGTGTGTTGTATATTAGTGACCAGAGGCTAATTGCTTTATATGGAGATTATCTGCTTCAGGTCGTGGCTGATGAGGCGTGTAGCATACAGCCGATCATGTTACCCTCGCCTAGAAGGTGAGTCAATAATTACTGTAGCAGGCCAATTCTCCATCCTCCTAGCGTTGCTGAAACACGGTTCTGTGAGCTGAATGTCACCAACACTCTTCAATATATATGCAGAAAAGCTAATCAATAAGGCCTTGAAAAATCAAAAGGACTGGTAGGGGGAGGATAAAGAATTTATTTATTTAGCGAATGGCTATTAGTACCGGGAGTGTCCAAGGACATGTTCGGCTCGCCAGAGGCTGTAGCTGCTTCAAGCGGACACCCATGGGGTGAGCTACAAGTAGAATAAATAAGCCGGTTCTGGGGCAGGGGCTAATGGGCAAGATGGCCGCCGCGCGCAATCACTCTATGTTATTCTTATGGAGGGGTCAGTCAGAGCTGGGGCAGGGGGCTAATGGGCAAGATGGCCGCCATGTCCTGAGACCGTGCATGATGTCACAGGGGAAGTTCGGCCGTGTAGTTACTAAATGGAATATTTATTATTATTAATTTTATTTGGTAATTATTGATTAATAGCTTGCCACAGTGGGTGAGTGGTTATCGTGTCAGACTACCAACCCCCCCCCCCAATCTTGTAGGTTCGCTCTTGGTCGTGGTAAGTGATTTTTGAAAATTGGCAAAAATTAAGACACGCATGTCATACGATGTAGGCATGTAAATGAACCCAGGGAGAGGTCGGCTATGTAGTTGCCAAATGGAATATTTATTATTATTATTATCAGGTAATTATTAATTGATCATGTATAATAAAGACCAGCCTTATATTGTCCACCTCTTGGTGTAGTGGCTAGCATTCTTGGAGGTCATTCCTGAGGTTCGAATCCCGGCTCTGCCAAGAAATTTAATTTCTGGTCTCAGGAGTGGAACGGGGTACATTCAGCCTTGTGAGGCAAAACTGACAGGACCTGGCTTTTAATTCATACCTCAACCATTCTGCCTAACCCAACTTCACCTAACCTAACCTAACCTAACATAACCTAATCTAACCTAACCTAACTTCAAAGTCAGAGCAAATATAAGAGCAAATGTAATAGCACACATAATAAACTAAGTTATAACCTAACCTAACTTCACCTAATCCAGCCTCACCTAACCTAACCTAACCTAACATAACCTAACTTTAAAGTAAGAGCAAAAATGTAAGAGCAAATAAAAGAGCACAAATAATAAACTTAGTAATAATCTAACCACACCTAACCTAACCTAACCTAACCTAACATAACCTAACTTCAAAGTGAGAGCAAAAATGTAAGAGCAAATGAGAGAGCACAAATAATAAACTTAGTTATAACCTAACCTAACCCACAGAAACCTAATTTAAAGACTTTAGATTTTATATTTTAACATTTTAGATTTTTGATTTTTTTCATTTTACATTTTTTAGATTTTACATTTTACATTTTAGATTTTTTGTATTTTAGATGTTAGTTTTTTTTTTAGATTTTACATTTTAAATTTAAGATTTTTTGATTTTAGATTTTATTTTTTACATTTTCCGAAAAGAGTAAACTACAAGGCTACATACCTAACCTCACCAAACCTAACTTTACCAAACCTAACTTAAGCTAATCCAAAGGCTAATGCACATCCACTAAGTATATAAGGGCACAAGCAACTATCCTTATGCTAGTCATATAGGCTACTGTACAACATGATCACTACCCCCCCCCCCCCCCACTGGGTATTTCTTTTTTCATTTTTGTTGTTTACACATTTATCAATTTTCCAATTTTCAATTTTCAGTTTTTTTAAATGTTAGTTTTTAAGTTTTTCAATTTCATAATATGGAAACATGGATTTTGCATTTTGTTGTTTACACATTTATCAATTTCACAATTTCCCAATTACAGTTTTTAAAATGCCAGTTTAAAGTTTTTCAATTTCATGATATAGAAACATGGATTTCCCATTTGTTGTTTACACATTTGTCAATTTACCAAATTCCCATTTACAGTTTTTTAAAATTTCAGTTTAATGTTTTTTCTATTTTGTCAATATGTAAACATGGATTTTCCAATTTGTGTTTTACATGTTCATTTTGCATTAGGAGTGGAGAGAGGTGGGTAGTAATTAAAAATGTACAAGCAGTGTCCATACAATATTTTTATTTTAAATACATGTACACTATTTACACATTATACATTTTTACATATATTCTTTTTTTGTTATAAATTGTACAGTTTTTTTATTGTTTTCTATTTTTTATTTTCTTATTATGAATACCATTTTTTGTGTGTGTTCTATTTTTGTAGTGCTATTGTTTTAATTTTTTAAATTTGATTGTTTTATGTATTTGCTAGGCTCATGCAGAGGATTTTGATATTCATAACTTAACTCTTTAAGCATGGTCAATGATTGAGTAATGACCATAGGCATGTGTACCTATACCATCAGCATCAATCACTCTTTTATCATCACCAGGACACAAAGCAATTTTGTTTAGTCTTATAGATGATATGTCATGTTGTTTAGAAGCGATAATGTTCATTGGTATTCTTTTTACATTGTTTTTCATGACACAATCCTTATAATCTTGAAAGCTTATACTATTTTTGACAACACTTCTGTTAATACCTTTAATCTTTTTGATTTCTTTACCATTTATGTCTAAAGCATACATTTTAGCTCTAAGTCCAACAAATGCTTTTATAATTTGTCCACAAGCCTCGTCTTTAAATTTCCCCAACGTTTTCTTGTTTGATGTAGAGTAACATATGTGATTAGTAGGATAATCTGATGTGTCCAGGTGTTGTAGGAAATCCAACTTGTCTTGATATACATCTGGGGTGTTAACCAAATATATGAACGAGTCAGTATCCATATACATGAGTTTAAGATTGTCCATGCCATAATAAGGTAGCAGGAAATCATAGTGGTGGGAATACATGAGAGTTTTTGAAATATCCAGTATACACATTCCAATATATATAGGCTTATTGAATACAATGTTACGTTTAGCCATGTGGAAAGCAGCTAGGTTAGGGCCATAATTTGTTCTGTCGATAAATGTCGGCTTTGCTATTAGCTTTTCTGCCTTTTTGCTGTCAGTCACAAGACGTATGTCTATTCTTTTACGGATATTTTCCATTGTTTTCCCAAAAATGGCATTGTTGAATAATTTGTACAGATTTTTCTCAAAATCATTTTTGGCTTGTTTTCGAAGGTTGTTATTAAAATCAACGTATGCCTTTAACCAAGGTCTTTGTTTAAACTTTAACACACGATGAATTTTTATCAATTTTATTCCATGATCTAAAGCCTGTTTTAATGCCATGTAGTGAACAACATATCGCCTTCGATTTCCAAGATGAGGAATTAGTTTTTTCAGAGACGAATCCTTAGGTTGTGTACACTCTGGTAGGAAAGGTATATCGTTGTGTAGATCATGAAGGTCAGATGGGTAATCAACATCAACGTCTAGAATGTATCCCACAGGATCGTCTTTCTTTAGTTTTTCTAGATCAACAGTATCTGGAGAAACCCACTGAAATCCACCATAAGGAAGGGAGTGGCACATAGCCCACCCGTATTGGTTGTTGGCATCATCATAGGTAATAAACTGCGATGGTTTCTCAGAATCATAGGTTTCCATGTATTTATTGTTAGCTTCAGCATACCGATGAGACACTTGGCATATGCCTCCACGTATTCCAGACTCGATTAGAAGAATCTGATCGTAATCCTGTAGCAATTCCAGTTCAATTCCTGTGTAAAGGAGCATTGCCTCGAAACTTAAACCAGGCGAAGTAAAAAAGTGTGCAGCATCCACTCGGTGTGTTTCCAGTGTTTTGTTTCTAAACGTTTCAAAGCTGTCTGCAAGAAGGAGTACATCTGAAGTTAGGTAGAGGTCACTATATTCCCCTAGAGTTTTAATGTTGAACTGATTCCACACATTTTTGGCATGTTCATAGTCTTCTTGACTAACATCTTCTTGACTTAATTTGTTAAAGAATAGCTCTTTTGGAGGTAAACACGTTTCACTTAACTTTTCCCATGAATCAATGTAATCATAACAAAATACCCCTTTACGAGTCATGAGCGTTGCATTTTCTTTTCCAAAGTACTTGCTTGTTTCAGGGTGTGATGTTAAGTTGGAAACTAAGTTTTCCAAACTACTCGGCATTAACCGAAACGTGTCCACAAATCGAAGCTTAACATTTCCTACATATTTGGTGAAGGAAATGTACTTTTCTTTGGAGTTAGCGATAACATCCACTCTCTCAGTAGTACATCCCAATTGCTTTACAATGAAATTTGCGTCGTAGCCACTCATATTATGTAAAAACACAGGAACGGGGTTACGTGTTTTACACCTCAAATTACAGTTATTGTGAGCACTTCCACGGTATTCCCCTGTAATATGGCAGTGGTCTCGAACTTTCCAGTCCTCTTTGGTGAATGGTTTTCGACACAAATAACAGGTTTCAGAACATTGGAACTCTGCTTCTTGATCCTGAGTTAAGGCCTTTGGAACATTTAAGCTGTAAAGGCGATCAATTTCATTAGCTATTGAGATCAAACAGTCCATAAACTTTTCTGCAGCGTCAGGTCCACGATAAATAACAGGTTGGCTTGGAAGATTTGTCTTTATGTGTTCCACAGCGGGTGATGGTTTAACGTATATACCAAAGCTCATAGGAACATGACTCTGGTATGGCACTGTATAACTTGCTTCAGGATTGGGCAAACATGTTTGATATGGTAAGAGTATACTTTCGAAATCTGCATAGATAACGTAAGGTATTCTTAGCATTTTTTCAACATTTAAAAATTTGACAATGGGGTTTTTAATAGGCATTTCAACCCTAGCAATGTCATGCTGGACACACAAAGCTCTATGTTCTTTTAATTTTTCCATTCCTTGTTGTCCATATTGATTATCAAAGTGAGTAAAACACCGTTTACACGTATATATCTTATGTTCACGGCGGGTAATCTGATGTGCTACTAGTTTATCAAAATCTTTGATAAAGACGTAGTGGTTCTGTCCGGATAATGAACTTAGCAGAAGGAGGTCGCGATGGTCTTGCAGCTCTTGATCCACAACCTTTAGAGGGAACAGTTTATTGTCTTCTTCCAATCCAAATACATTAATGGATATATCGTTAGCTTTTTCAAATCTGGGAATGTCTGCTAGCGATGTAGGAAATGATATTGTTGAAAAATCATACTTGTTTTCCAGATCCTTGTATTTACTAATGCGTTTAGCATCAGTTTTAACCAGTTTTGCTAAAATGGCATACATAAAACACCTCTCATCCTTAAAGTTTTGAGGATTAATGCAGGCTTTTCTTGCTTGTATAACTGCTGGTAATGGAATATATGTGCTTCCACGCAAGGGATTATACTTATTTATTTTTAATCGTACTCCTTCCACTGCTAACAAAGCCCAATTACTGCCTTTTAGCTCAGATTCCTCCATTTCCGTAGTTAACTTTGTAAATTGTGTTTCCAAGAAACTACTTAAGTCCGTTTCCAAAAATAGGGCCTGATTTCGTGTTTTAAAAGCACGATCTGTAATTTCATTGGTAGATGTATGAATGAATCTACATTCAGCCACAAGATTAACTTTTATCGACTTGTGCATTGCTAGTTCTTTCTGCATAGCTTGCATTATTTGCTGTTTGGACTCTTTAAGGTATGAATTTAAATCCTTGCACGTATCGCAACGAATGAAATAGGATTTAAGTCGGCCTTCAAAAGATGTCTCATATTCAATAAGTCCATTTTTGTCAGGGACCAATGACAGTAGGTAATGTTTTGTAGGCTCTGCCTTTTGTCTTTTAGCTGCCGACACAACATTACAACATTCTTCATGACGACGTCCATTGTAGGCATTGTTGAATGTACTACCACAGGTCTTGCACTCATGAAATTCACCACACGATACTTCATGTCGCTTCCTATGATAGTCTCGAAGAAAAGTCTTTCCACACTCTTTACACATATAGCTAGGAATGGCTTCTTCCATTAAGAATGATGATTTCTGCAAACAGCTGCTTACTGCGTATCACAGGGCTAGAGGTTGGTCGGTGAGACGGTCTTTCACGATGTGAACACCGTGAGAGGTAGTAGTCAACTGGTGATATTCTTGTGAAGGGTCCTCTAATATGCCCCTAGTCTAGACCAACAGCTCTTTACAGCGTATGACAAGGCTGTATACTGGATAGTGAGACGGTCTTTCACGATGTGAACACTGTAACAAGTAGTAGTCAACTGATTATATACTTGCTAAGGGTTCTCTAATATACAATAGTCAAGACCAACAGCTACTTACAGAGTAGTACAAGGCTGTACAATAGTTGTTTTAACAGTCTTTCACGATGTGGTCACTGTGAATGGTGGTAGTCAACTGATGATATTCTTGATAAGGGTCCTCTAATGTACCCCTGGATAAGGGTAACAGCTGTTCACTGCTTATGACAAGGCTAAAGACTGGTTGCTTCAACGGTCTTTCACAATGTAAACACTGTGACAGGTAGTAGTCAACTGAAAATATTCTTATGGCCTACTCAAGGTTATCAGGTACTTACTGCATATCAAAAGGCTGTACACTCATGTGTGTTAGGCACTCTTTCTTGCTAAGGACCCCAATATTCCCTACACAAGGCTATACATGTTAGTTCTAAACACTTAGTGGTTAATTGTATATTCAATTTTTGTACAAAGCTTACACAAGCACGTTTTTTATGAGGTAAAACTTTGTTAAATAGCTGCATGCGACACGCAAAGTATGTTGCCGCTATCTAGCGGTGACTATGAGAACTACTTGACCGACCAGCATGCTACCTAGCGCTCCATTTCAATACTCGCTCACTGAACGAACAGCATACTATCTAGCGGTCGATATCAATACTCACTCAACTACCAGCCTGCTACCTATCGGTCAATATAACAACTCACTCAACTACCAACATGCTACATGGCTCTTTTGGTCAGTTTTTTTTGTTGGCTTTTTTTTGGTCAGTTTCTGTTGGCTTATGTTGGCTTTTGTTGGCTTTTGTTGGCTTTTTGTTGGCTTTTTGTTGGCTTTTGTTGGCTTTTGTATTAGCTCTTTTATATTTGCTCTTGCTTGTGGGGGTTTATTTGGTCTTGGAAAGTATGTCAGTCCTTCTTTTATGGCTGTAAAATGCTTACAGCCATGTTTGTAAGCAGCAACAACAACAACAACACACAAAATTCCAAAAAAAATCGAAAGTACTCTAAGTTTTATCAATGACTCTCAACTCTTACACTTACCTCTATCCCATGCCTAGTCAAAAATAGTGTATTTTTCAAATTTTTCAAAAAATATTTGGAAAGTAGGCTATATCATTAAACTAAAAATCCTGAAAAGACATATGTTAACTCCAACACCTACCTCTATACCATTCTTAGTCCAAAAATAGTGTATTTTTCAAATTTTCCAAAAACATATTTCCAAAAAGGGTTATATTTCCGAAATTAAAAAGTTAACAAAAATGTTTGTTTGACATAAATGAATGGCCTTTGCCTCCTCTACCACTATACCAAGTCCCAGGTCTCCAGGACAAAAAAATTAAAATTTTCAAAAAGGGTTTTATTTCCAAAATTAGGAATTTTACAAACACATTTGTCTGACGTAAATCAATGGCCTTTACCCCCTCTACCCCCCACACTAAGTCACATGTCTCTAGGACAACAAAAATAAAATTTTGAAAATGGGCTTATATTTCCAAAATTAGGAATTTTACAAAAACGTTTGTCTGACGTAAATCAGTGGTCATTACCCCCTCTATCCCCATACCAAGTCTCAGGTCTCTAGGTCAACAAAAATAAAATTTTGAAAAAATTGTCACTATTTTGGAAACTAGGAATTCTACGAAAAAGTTTGTTTTACATAAATGAAAGGTCTCTATCCCCTCTACCTGTAAACCAAGTCCCAGGTCTGTAGAACAAAATGAAAAAAGTTCAACTGGGAAAGTAGGCGATTTTTCATAAAACTAAACATTCTAAAAAGTGTTCTATGGGCTTAAAAGAATGGCCTCAATGTCTTTTATTTTTTATAATAAAACTTTTTTATTTTTTACATTTTTTTGAAAAAAGTTCAATTTTGAATTTTTTATATTTTGGAAACTAAAGAGTTAACAAACAATTTTGTTTGACATAAATGACTGGCCCTGACCCCATCTACCTCCAAAATAAATTTCAAGTCGCTGGGACAAAAACTGTGCAGTAGGGGGATGGTAGGTGTTCTGGCCCCGCCCCCGAAATGTGACGTCAGAGGGAGAGGTGGTGGGAGGGGGCAGAACCCCTACCATCCCCCTACTGCACAGTTTTTGTCCCAGCGACTTGAAATTTATTTTGGAGGTAGATGGGGTCAGGGCCAGTCATTTATGTCAAACAAAATTTTTTGTTAACTCTTTAGTTTCCAAAATATAAAAATTTCAAAATTGAACTTTTTTCAAAAAAATGTAAAAAATAAAAAAGTTTTATTATAAAAAATAAAAGACATTGAGGCCATTCTTTTAAGCCCATAGAACACTTTTTAGAATGTTTAGTTTTATGAAAAATCGCCTACTTTCCCAGTTGAACTTTTTTCATTTTTGTTCTACAGACCTGGGACTTGGGTTACAGGTAGAGGGGATAGAGACCTTTAATAATCATTTATTGCAGCAAATAGCCATGCAGAGATACAAAACTAATACTAATAACTTAAATCTTACTCATCAAAGTGTCTATATACAAAGTGTCTGACAGGTTCTTTGCTATATATATAGTTATTCGCAGCAGAAGCGTGTTAGCGATACTTTCCTCTGGGCGCAGGAAATGGCGTGATATCTATCACAAGCACTACCACACAGAGAGCAGGTGCATTGGGGGCCTGGGTCATGAAATCCTCTTGCTGTGCATATCTTAAAATGAAAACCGTGGACTGCAAAACGGGTGATCGTATGCCGCAGTTCAAAGTTGGCATTCATCCAGTCCGTCGACATAAGAGCTTCTGTGGAATAGAAATCAGGCCATATGTCATTACGCTTGAGGTTTAGTTCTTCGATCAGTCTCTGGTATTGCACTGTTGATGGTAGGGAGTTCTCCAAACGCAGGTCTTCTATGAAGAAAGTCTCCCTTGCTAGTACGTACGTTAGACGAGATGGCGTGTATTTTGATAAGTGCAGAATTTTCTTTAGAAAAGTAGACTTAACTCTTTCTATCTCTCGAAGGTTACTTTGTGTCAAATGATCCCAAGTTATTTGAATGCCGTATGTCACTATTGGAGTTATTTTCGTTCTGAATAAATTCATTGCGGTTTGTAAAGATAGATTTCCCAGTTGCATTATGTCTTGCATTGCTTTTATGGCGGATGTTGTTCTATCCCTGACATGTCGCGTGAATACGTTCCCTTGCATTTGCATTACTACTCCTAGGTATTTGAAATGATTTACATTGACTAGGGGTTCTCCATTTAGTAGTATATGCTCATCTGCGGATAGTTTCCCGCCTTTACGGAATGCCAGCATTACTGTCTTGGTGCAGTTTATCGTCATATCATTTTCTTGAGCCCATGTGGTAAGTTTATCAATGGACGATTGCAAGGTTTCCTTTGATGTCGATGCCACAACCATATCATCCGCGTAGATGTAAATTTTCGCTCCCTCAAGGTAAATAGCCTCAATGACATCAGCTGTAGCGATGTTAAATAGTAACGGACTCAAAGGGTCACCCTGAAGTACACCATTTGTTTGTTCTATTCGTTCTGATTGAACTATACTGTCATCTATTTGTAGGCTGTTTTTGTGGAGAATGTCCCTTATTATCCCAAAAAGGTAATGTTCTTTTCCGATCATATTTTCAAGTTTCCTGAGCAAAGTGTTTCTACTCACTAGATCAAACGCCTTGGTGTAGTCGACGAATACTGCATATAGCTTTCCTCTTTTCTGTCTTAGCGCGTCTTCTACATTCGTTAAAAGACAGTTAACGGCTTGTAGTGTATTCCTTCCTTTCCGGAAGCCAAACTGTTCTTCAGGTATCTTGTTGTCAACTAAATCTGTGAGTCTTCTAGTGAGTATTTTCGTAAAGATCTTAAAGATTGTGTTTTCCAAAGCGATACCACGATAGGAATTTGGGTCTCCTGTATTACCTTTTCCTTTATATAGCATCTTCAAAGTCGAGGTTCTCCAGTTTGACGGTATGTGACCTTGAAGTAAACATTCGTTCATGAGCTCTGCCCATAGCCCTTTTAACAGCGGAGCTGTCATCTTCAGGTGCTCGTAGTGAATAGTATCTGGACCACATGCTTTCTTTTCTGCGCAGTTGTTTATCTCAATTAGGACATCTTGTGCCGTGATCGGCACTGGTAGTTGAGAAGGGTTGCTAACCTGAATAGGTCTGGTGTCCCGCGCTTGTAGGGTTGCTGTAAGATGCTGAATCCACGTTGTCATAGGAATGTCCTTTGGGAATTTGGGTCTTCTGGGATTTAGGGCTGAGAAAGGGTTTGTTTCAGCCTCCTGTATTAGTTGAGCTTCCTTCAATTGTTGATAGCTTTCCTTTGCTCTTTAAACTACCTCCTTATAATATCTTCTTTTCTCGACATACTCTTGTAGTGCTGTATGTGTACTTGCCCTTTTTATCTTGTGTAATGCTGCTAGCGTCTCCTTCCTCCGTTGGTAACATTCGGTAGTGAACCATGGTTTTGCTCTTCTTGTATTTTGACCTATCTTAGGAGTTGCGTCCTTGATATGATTCTCGATCAGTGTTAGCGCGGCGTCTATGTTTCCAGATTTGATTATGTTCGTGATTCCTTCCATGTCTATAGTGCTCAATTTGTTCATGTCTATTTTCCGCGAAATAGGGGTTCTGGAGCTTTTTTGAATGTTTATATTGTTGTTAACTGAGAGGGTGGTTGCTAATGGGAGGTGTTTTCTTGCTACAACATTGGATAGTACTTCTTGATGCAATATTTCTATGTCGTTGCTTATGAATAAGAGATCTATCGTGCTTGTGCCATTGAAAGCTATGTATGTCTTCTCATCACTTTTGTTCGTTAAGGAAAAGCCCTCTTCTTCTAAGTATTCAAGTAACGCGTTTGTTTTCCTGCATGGGACATCAATGCGGCAGTTGAAGTCTCCGGCTATCAATATCGGATTTGTGGTAGGTACTATCGACATTACTGTGCCTAATTCGTCTATAATGTCTACTTCTGTTAGGTCTGGTTGGAAGTATGCACACAATATTGATAGCCTGTTCGTTAGCACCAGCATCACATTGTCAGTTTCAAACGGTTTTGTGAATGGTGATAGAGACGGTTTGAGTAGGCAAGAAATGCCGCCTTTAGGCCTGCCTTTGTCTCCCTTTGATGCGTACCTGTGGAGGCAGTAAAAATTATGCGTTTCCCAATGTTTTGTGTGGTAAGTTTCATTAAGAATCACAATGTCGTATCGTTGTAGTAGGTTGTTCGGGGCAAGGTCTAGCGCACTAGTAATTCCTTCAATATTCCATAGTAATGTCTATAACCTGATTGAATTAGTCTTATCTCTCAGTTCGCTAATACTTGGATTAATATAGTTTACTTGACTTGAATTTGTATCCAAATTCATTTATGTAAAACAAACTTTTTCGTAGAATTCCTAGTTTCCAAAATAGTGACCATTTTTTCAAAATTTTATTTTTGTTGACCTAGAGACCTGAGACTTGGTATGGGAATAGAGGGGGTAAAGACAATTGATTTACGTTAGACAAACTTTTTTGTAGAATTCCTAATTTTGGAAATATAGCCCATTTTTCAAAATTTTATTTTTGTTGACCTAGAGACCTGAGACTTGGTATGGGGATAGAGGGGGTAATGACCACTGATTTACGTCAGACAAACGTTTTTGTAAAATTCCTAATTTTGGAAATATAAGCCCATTTTCAAAATTTTATTTTTGTTGTCCTAGAGACATGTGACTTAGTGTGGGGGGTAGAGGGGGTAAAGGCCATTGATTTACGTCAGACAAATGTGTTTGTAAAATTCCTAATTTTGGAAATAAAACCCTTTTTAAAAATTTTAATTTTTTTGTCCTGGAGACCTGGGACTTGGTACAGTGGTAGAGGAGGCAAAGGCCATTCATTTATGTCAAACAAACATTTTTGTTAACTTTTTAATTTCGGAAATATAACCCTTTTTGGAAATTTGTTTTTGGAAAATTTGAAAAATACACTATTTTTGGACTAAGAATGGTATAGAGGTAGGTGTTGGAGTTAACATATGTCTTTTCAGGATTTTTAGTTTAATGATATAGCCTACTTTCCAAATATTTTTTGAAAAATTTGAAAAATACACTATTTTTGACTAGGCATGGGATAGAGGTAAGTGTAAGAGTTGAGAGTCATTGATAAAACTTAGAGTACTTTCGATTTTTTTTGGAATTTTGTGTGTTGTTGTTGTTGTTGCTGCTTACAAACATGGCTGTAAGCATTTTACAGCCATAAAAAAAGGACTGATATACTTTCCAAGACCAAATAAACCCCCACAAGCAAGAGCAAATATAAAAGAGCTAATACAAAAGCCAACAAAAAGCCAACAAAAAGCCAACAAAAGCCAACAAAAGCCAACATAAGCCAACAGAAACTGACCAAAAAAAAGCCAACAAAAAAAACTGACCAAAAGAGCCATGTAGCATGTTGGTAGTTGAGTGAGTTGTTATATTGACCGATAGGTAGCAGGCTGGTAGTTGAGTGAGTATTGATATCGACCGCTAGATAGTATGCTGTTCGTTCAGTGAGCGAGTATTGAAATGGAGCGCTAGGTAGCATGCTGGTCGGTCAAGTAGTTCTCATAGTCACCGCTAGATAGCGGCAACATACTTTGCGTGTCGCATGCAGCTATTTAACAAAGTTTTACCTCATAAAAAACGTGCTTGTGTAAGCTTTGTACAAAAATTGAATATACAATTAACCACTAAGTGTTTAGAACTAACATGTATAGCCTTGTGTAGGGAATATTGGGGTCCTTAGCAAGAAAGAGTGCCTAACACACATGAGTGTACAGCCTTTTGATATGCAGTAAGTACCTGATAACCTTGAGTAGGCCATAAGAATATTTTCAGTTGACTACTACCTGTCACAGTGTTTACATTGTGAAAGACCGTTGAAGCAACCAGTCTTTAGCCTTGTCATAAGCAGTGAACAGCTGTTACCCTTAACCAGGGGTACATTAGAGGACCCTTATCAAGAATATCATCAGTTGACTACCACCATTCACAGTGACCACATCGTGAAAGACTGTTAAAACAACTATTGTACAGCCTTGTACTACTCTGTAAGTAGCTGTTGGTCTTGACTATTGTATATTAGAGAACCCTTAGCAAGTATATAATCAGTTGACTACTACTTGTTACAGTGTTCACATCGTGAAAGACCGTCTCACTATCCAGTATACAGCCTTGTCATACGCTGTAAAGAGCTGTTGGTCTAGACTAGGGGTATATTAGAGGACCCTTCACAAGAATATCACCAGTTGACTACTACCTCTCACGGTGTTCACATCGTGAAAGACCGTCTCACCGACCAACCTCTAGCCCTGTGATACGCAGTAAGCAGCTGTTTGCAGAAATCAACATTCATAATGGAAGAAGCCATTCCTAGCTATATGTGTAAAGAGTGTGGAAAGACTTTTCTTCGAGACTATCATAGGAAGCGACATGAAGTATCGTGTGGTGAATTTCATGAGTGCAAGACCTGTGGTAGTACATTCAACAATGCCTACAATGGACGTCGTCATGAAGAATGTTGTAATGTTGTGTCGGCAGCTAAAAGACAAAAGGCAGAGCCTACAAAACATTACCTACTGTCATTGGTCCCTGACAAAAATGGACTTATTGAATATGAGACATCTTTTGAAGGCCGACTTAAATCCTATTTCATTCGTTGCGATACGTGCAAGGATTTAAATTCATACCTTAAAGAGTCCAAACAGCAAATAATGCAAGCTATGCAGAAAGAACTAGCAATGCACAAGTCGATAAAAGTTAATCTTGTGACTGAATGTAGATTCATTCATACATCTACCAATGAAATTACAGATCGTGCTTTTAAAACACGAAATCAGGCCCTATTTTTGGAAACGGACTTAAGTAGTTTCTTGGAAACACAATTTACAAAGTTAACTACGGAAATGGAGGAATCTGAGCTAAAAGGCAGTAATTGGGCTTTGTTAGCAGTGGAAGGAGTACGATTAAAAATAAATAAGTATAATCCCTTGCGTGGAAGCACATATATTCCATTACCAGCAGTTATACAAGCAAGAAAAGCCTGCATTAATCCTCAAAACTTTAAGGATGAGAGGTGTTTTATGTATGCCATTTTAGCAAAACTGGTTAAAACTGATGCTAAACGCATTAGTAAATACAAGGATCTGGAAAACAAGTATGATTTTTCAACAATATCATTTCCTACATCGCTAGCAGACATTCCCAGATTTGAAAAAGCTAACGATATATCCATTAATGTATTTGGATTGGAAGAAGACAATAAACTGTTCCCTCTAAAGGTTGTGGATCAAGAGCTGCAAGACCATCGCGACCTCCTTCTGCTAAGTTCATTATCCGGACAGAACCACTACGTCTTTATCAAAGATTTTGATAAACTAGTAGCACATCAGATTACCCGCCGTGAACATAAGATATATACGTGTAAACGGTGTTTTACTCACTTTGATAATCAATATGGACAACAAGGAATGGAAAAATTAAAAGAACATAGAGCTTTGTGTGTCCAGCATGACATTGCTAGGGTTGAAATGCCTATTAAAAACCCCATTGTCAAATTTTTAAATGTTGAAAAAATGCTAAGAATACCTTACGTTATCTATGCAGATTTCGAAAGTATACTCTTACCATATCAAACATGTTTGCCCAATCCTGAAGCAAGTTATACAGTGCCATACCAGAGTCATGTTCCTATGAGCTTTGGTATATACGTTAAGCCATCACCCGCTGTGGAACACATAAAGACAAATCTTCCAAGCCAACCTGTTATTTATCGTGGACCTGACGCTGCAGAAAAGTTTATGGACTGTTTGATCTCAATAGCTAATGAAATTGATCGCCTTTACAGCTTAAATGTTCCAAAGGCCTTAACTCAGGATCAAGAAGCAGAGTTCCAATGTTCTGAAACCTGTTATTTGTGTCGAAAACCATTCACCAAAGAGGACTGGAAAGTTCGAGACCACTGCCATATTACAGGGGAATACCGTGGAAGTGCTCACAATAACTGTAATTTGAGGTGTAAAACACGAAACCCCGTTACTGTGTTTTTGCATAATATGAGTGGCTACGACGCAAATTTCATTGTAAAGCAATTGGGATGTACTACTGAGAGAGTGGATGTTATCGCTAACTCCAAAGAAAAGTACATTTCCTTCACCAAATATGTAGGAAATGTTAAGCTTCGATTTGTGGACACGTTTCGGTTAATGCCGAGTAGTTTGGAAAACTTAGTTTCCAACTTAACATCACACCCTGAAACAAGCAAGTACTTTGGAAAAGAAAATGCAACGCTCATGACTCGTAAAGGGGTATTTTGTTATGATTACATTGATTCATGGGAAAAGTTAAGTGAAACGTGTTTACCTCCAAAAGAGCTATTCTTTAACAAATTAAGTCAAGAAGATGTTAGTCAAGAAGACTATGAACATGCCAAAAATGTGTGGAATCAGTTCAACATTAAAACTCTAGGGGAATATAGTGACCTCTACCTAACTTCAGATGTACTCCTTCTTGCAGACAGCTTTGAAACGTTTAGAAACAAAACACTGGAAACACACCGAGTGGATGCTGCACACTTTTTTACTTCGCCTGGTTTAAGTTTCGAGGCAATGCTCCTTTACACAGGAATTGAACTGGAATTGCTACAGGATTACGATCAGATTCTTCTAATCGAGTCTGGAATACGTGGAGGCATATGCCAAGTGTCTCATCGGTATGCTGAAGCTAACAATAAATACATGGAAACCTATGATTCTGAGAAACCATCGCAGTTTATTACCTATGATGATGCCAACAACCAATACGGGTGGGCTATGTGCCACTCCCTTCCTTATGGTGGATTTCAGTGGGTTTCTCCAGATACTGTTGATCTAGAAAAACTAAAGAAAGACGATCCTGTGGGATACATTCTAGACGTTGATGTTGATTACCCATCTGACCTTCATGATCTACACAACGATATACCTTTCCTACCAGAGTGTACACAACCTAAGGATTCGTCTCTGAAAAAACTAATTCCTCATCTTGGAAATCGAAGGCGATATGTTGTTCACTACATGGCATTAAAACAGGCTTTAGATCATGGAATAAAATTGATAAAAATTCATCGTGTGTTAAAGTTTAAACAAAGACCTTGGTTAAAGGCATACGTTGATTTTAATAACAACCTTCGAAAACAAGCCAAAAATGATTTTGAGAAAAATCTGTACAAATTATTCAACAATGCCATTTTTGGGAAAACAATGGAAAATATCCGTAAAAGAATAGACATACGTCTTGTGACTGACAGCAAAAAGGCAGAAAAGCTAATAGCAAAGCCGACATTTATCGACAGAACAATTTATGGCCCTAACCTAGCTGCTTTCCACATGGCTAAACGTAACATTGTATTCAATAAGCCTATATATATTGGAATGTGTATACTGGATATTTCAAAAACTCTCATGTATTCCCACCACTATGATGTCCTGCTACCTTATTATGGCATGGACAATCTTAAACTCATGTATATGGATACTGACTCGTTCATATATTTGGTTAACACCCCAGATGTATATCAAGACAAGTTGGATTTCCTACAACACCTGGACACATCAGATTATCCTACTAATCACATATGTTACTCTACATCAAACAAGAAAACGTTGGGGAAATTTAAAGACGAGGCTTGTGGACAAATTATAAAAGCATTTGTTGGACTTAGAGCTAAAATGTATGCTTTAGACATAAATGGTAAAGAAATCAAAAAGATTAAAGGTATTAACAGAAGTGTTGTCAAAAATAGTATAAGCTTTCAAGATTATAAGGATTGTGTCATGAAAAACAATGTAAAAAGAATACCAATGAACATTATCGCTTCTAAACAACATGACATATCATCTATAAGACTAAACAAAATTGCTTTGTGTCCTGGTGATGATAAAAGAGTGATTGATGCTGATGGTATAGGTACACATGCCTATGGTCATTACTCAATCATTGACCATGCTTAAAGAGTTAAGTTATGAATATCAAAATCCTCTGCATGAGCCTAGCAAATACATAAAACAATCAAATTTAAAAAATTAAAACAATAGCACTACAAAAATAGAACACACACAAAAAATGGTATTCATAATAAGAAAATAAAAAATAGAAAACAATAAAAAAACTGTACAATTTATAACAAAAAAAGAATATATGTAAAAATGTATAATGTGTAAATAGTGTACATGTATTTAAAATAAAAATATTGTATGGACACTGCTTGTACATTTTTAATTACTACCCACCTCTCTCCACTCCTAATGCAAAATGAACATGTAAAACACAAATTGGAAAATCCATGTTTCCATATTGACAAAATAGAAAAAACATTAAACTGAAATTTTAAAAATCTGTAAATGGGAATTTGGTAAATTGACAAATGTGTAAACAACAAATGGGAAATCCATGTTTCTATATCATGAAATTGAAAAACTTTAAACTGGCATTTTAAAAACTGTAATTGGGAAATTGTGAAATTGATAAATGTGTAAACAACAAAATGCAAAATCCATGTTTCCATATTATGAAATTGAAAAACTTAAAAACTAACATTTAAAAAAACTGAAAATTGAAAATTGGAAAATTGATAAATGTGTAAACAACAAAAATGAAAAAAGAAATACCCAGTGGGGGGGGGGGGGGTAGTGATCATGTTGTACAGTAGCCTATATGACTAGCATAAGGATAGTTGCTTGTGCCCTTATATACTTAGTGGATGTGCATTAGCCTTTGGATTAGCTTAAGTTAGGTTTGGTAAAGTTAGGTTTGGTGAGGTTAGGTATGTAGCCTTGTAGTTTACTCTTTTCGGAAAATGTAAAAAATAAAATCTAAAATCAAAAAATCTTAAATTTAAAATGTAAAATCTAAAAAAAAAACTAACATCTAAAATACAAAAAATCTAAAATGTAAAATGTAAAATCTAAAAAATGTAAAATGAAAAAAATCAAAAATCTAAAATGTTAAAATATAAAATCTAAAGTCTTTAAATTAGGTTTCTGTGGGTTAGGTTAGGTTATAACTAAGTTTATTATTTGTGCTCTCTCATTTGCTCTTACATTTTTGCTCTCACTTTGAAGTTAGGTTATGTTAGGTTAGGTTAGGTTAGGTTAGGTGTGGTTAGATTATTACTAAGTTTATTATTTGTGCTCTTTTATTTGCTCTTACATTTTTGCTCTTACTTTAAAGTTAGGTTATGTTAGGTTAGGTTAGGTTAGGTTAGGTGAGGCTGGATTAGGTGAAGTTAGGTTAGGTTATAACTTAGTTTATTATGTGTGCTATTACATTTGCTCTTATATTTGCTCTGACTTTGAAGTTAGGTTAGGTTAGATTAGGTTATGTTAGGTTAGGTTAGGTTAGGTGAAGTTGGGTTAGGCAGAATGGTTGAGGTATGAATTAAAAGCCAGGTCCTGTCAGTTTTGCCTCACAAGGCTGAATGTACCCCGTTCCACTCCTGAGACCAGAAATTAAATTTCTTGGCAGAGCCGGGATTCGAACCTCAGGAATGACCTCCAAGAATGCTAGCCACTACACCAAGAGGTGGACAATATAAGGCTGGTCTTTATTATACATGATCAATTAATAATTACCTAATAATAATAATAATAAATATTCCATTTGGCAACTACATAGCCGACCTCTCCCTGGGTTCATTTACATGCCTACATCGTATGACATGCGTGTCTTAATTTTTGCCAATTTTCAAAAATCACTTACCACGACCAAGAGCGAACCTACAAGCTTGGGGGGGGGGGGGTTGGTAGTCCGACACGATAACCACTCACCCACTGTGGCAAGCTATTAATCAATAATTACCAAATAAAATTAATAATAATAAATATTCCATTTAGTAACTACACGGCCGAACTTCCCCTGTGACATCATGCACGGTCTCAGGACATGGCGGCCATCTTGCCCATTAGCCCCCTGCCCCAGCTCTGACTGACCCCTCCATAAGAATAACATAGAGTGATTGCGCGCGGCGGCCATCTTGCCCATTAGCCCCTGCCCCAGAACCGGCTTATTTATCCTACTGCTACAAGTTCCGTTCAATTTCACGTAGTTCCAACTTCCGCTACCAGATGCCACTGACACCTAGAAGTGAACGTTGGAACTTTGATAGACCGTTTCAACGAAATCTAACCTAGAAATTAAGCTTCGCACACGTTATGTAAGTGGAAGGATCTTTTACATGCCATGCATCTATGACATGGGACCGCCGGCTTTACTTCCCCTCCAAAAGAAGGCATACTGAAGGATTTTAACAGCGGCTTCAGTGGCGTAGTTGGTACAATGCTGAGCCCACGGTCGCGGGTTCAAACCCGGCCAAAGTCCTCGGAAATTTTAAGAGCGTTAAAAATCCCTCAATATGCCTTCCTTATGAGGGGAAGTTAAGTTGGCGGGCCCATGCCATAGGTTTATGGCATGATAAAGAACCTTCCAATAATGACACCTGTTGTGAAGCTAAATTATAGGTTATTTTTCACAAACGCTCTCGGTTCCAACGTTCATCGCCAGGAGCCGAATACGGTGGCATCTAATAACAAAGTGCAGAACTATAGAGCATCCAGCGTTTAGAAAAGACTGTGGGTCTTATGGGCTTTTACTTTTAACGGAAAACCCCCCTGCACTGGTTTTGTTTCCTCACCTTTTATCATGAAGGAACTCTGAACATTTATATGTTTCGTCATAATAGCTCCCTACAATTATCTGCCAATTGATTACCTTTGTTAGTGCATACAAGTATCGTTTATATTACGTCTTAGTAATTTAAACATTTCCGAGGTTAGCACGCTGGAAAGAAGAGCCTCGTCCAGTGCTGCATGCTCGCCCGGAGTGGAGCACGTGCTCAGTTCCGTCGGCAACATAAGTTCTGAATCACTATCCGTCATTGGTGTTACTGCTGTGTGTCTGTTTTATTTTCTGTTCGATCTAATCAGGGCTGCCGACAGTTGGGTTTGAACCCACTATCTCCCGAATGCAAGCTCGCAGCTGCGCGCCCCTAACCGCTCAGCTAACTCACTACAATATTACAAATATTAATTTAAACAAAACAACAAGAATGGAATTGAAATAAACTAAATTATAGCCTAACTAATAACAAAAAAGTGATGATCAACAATACAATAGCTGACGTAAAAATTGTTAACATCTTCAGCATACAGTACATCCGAGAAGGAAAGAATGGTTGTGCTCTCGACATCTGTCAATCAGTAATGCGTCATATCACAACGAAATGAATGTCGTTATTGGTGCTATTCGCGTACGGTATCTTTAATACTGGTCCAATCAGTTAACACCTACAAAACTGCTCCTTCCTGTGCGTGTTCTACTTCAGGTAGCTGCTGGGGTTGTGTTGTCTCGCTAACTTATGTAAGGTCAGTACTCGAAGTGGGTGAACATAACGTATGACGTCAGCGCTACCTCTGCCTAGAGCTAACAACACTGTCGCCATAAGGCTCCACAGTCTTTTCTAAACGCTGGATGCTCTATAGTTAGTCGTTGACGGTGGCGTTTGGTAGCAGAAGTTGGACCAACTCGAAAATCGAATGTATGCAGTCCCTTCTTATATAAAAAACAGATAACACACGACATCGTCATCTTGGCCGACACGCCTGGGGATTTGAATGAGTTTTTGAATGGTATGGACTCCGTCTTACGGAAAGAATACCTGATGAAAATTAATAATTGTAAAACAAAAATACTGGAATGCAGCCAAAATAAATCAGAAACCTCTATGGACAAAAAAAATTGGCAGGTGAAAAGCTGAAGGAAGTAGGAGACTTCTGTTGATGAGGAAGCAAAATAACCAGTGATGGACGAAGCAAAGAGGATATAAAAAGTAGGTTGGCTCAGGCAAAGAAAGCATTTCTACAAAAAAGGAATCTGTTGACATCGAATATAGATTTAGGCATTAGGAAGTCATTTTTGAAAGCCTTTGTCTGGAGCGTGGCGCTCTATGGAAGTGAACATGGACTATTGGTGCAGCGGAAAAGGGGAGAATTGAAGCGTTTGAAATGAGGTGTTACAGGAGAATGAAGAAGATCAGATGGGTGGATAGGGTTACAAACGAAGAGGTATTAAGACGAGTGGGAGAGGAGAGATGTTTCTGGCGACTGCTAATGAAGAGAAGAGATAGGTTGGTAGGAAACATACTAAGACACCCAGGAATAGCAAGCTTAGTTATGGAAGGAAGGGTTGAGGTCAAGAACTGTAGGGGTAGACCAAGGTTAGAATATGTTAAACAGATTGCCTCGGATGAAGGGTGTGGTAGCTATGTAGAGATGAAACGATTAGCTCAGGATAGGGAGGCATGGAGGGCTGCATCAAACCAGTCAAAAGACTGAAGACTCAAACAACAACAATACAGCCATCACAATTAACACCGGTTATAGGACAGATTCTACACACACCCAAAGCCCACGGGGTTAAATGACCGAGTTGTCGCAGCCCCTAAACTGAGGTACCAACAAACCTGGGATTTTAATGGTCTTAGAAAATCCGACGACTTTGGCCGGGTTTGAACCCGCGATCTTGGGCACAGCAGTTCAGCATGTTACCAACTACGCCACAAAACCCGAGTTAAGCCATGTTTTAGATATTTGAATAACCGTGTTTGAGTAAGGCTACGAGGATGGAGAGTTGACCTGGCTGACTAATTACTGTCTCATTAACTCGGTGGGGGAAACATGATCGGATGTGTGCTATACGCTTCATCGGCCATACTCCTCGCACAAGGTAATTGGCTTAAGCTCACTAATATTCAATACTCTACTACAAGCGAGCTATGTGCCCTTCCTGCCTTCCTTTAAGTTTTTATTATTTCTCTCTCCCTCTCTGTTACCAACTTGGGACTTATAAAGGGCACTACTTCATCTTGGAACGGCCGCAGCGGTCGAGAGTGCTAACGCACTCTCTAGTGCCTCGCTAGTATCGGAGGAGCGTGGGTTCGAACCCCACCTCGGCTATTCTTAAAGTGGTTTTACTGTTGTTTCACCGCAGTCAAATGCCTTTACGGGTCCTTTCAACAGGTTCACAGCCGACTTCCATCTCACTCCTTGACTTCCCCCCTTACATCCTTACTTCCCACCTGCCTCCTTCCATTCTTTCCCCCCTTCCATCTTTACTTCCCATCTGCCTCCTTCCATTCTTTCCCCCCTTCCATCTTTACTTCCTACCTGCCTCCTTCCACTCATTCCGCCTTCCATCCTTACTTCCCATCTGCCCTTCCATTCCTTCCATCTTTAATTCCCATCTGCCTCCTTCCAATCCTTCTCCCCTTCCATCCTTACTTCCCACCTGCCTCCTTCAATTCCTTCCCCCCGTCCATCTTTACTTCCCACCTGCCTCCTTCCATTTCTTCTCCCCTTCCATATTTACTTCCCACCTACCTCCTTCCATTCCTTCTCCCCTTCCATCTTTACTTACTACCTGCCTCCTTCCATTCCTTCTCCCCTTCCATCCTTACTTCCCACCTGCCTCTTCTATTCCTTCCATCTTTAATTCCCATCTGCCTCCTTCCACTCATTCCCCCTGCCATCCTTACTTCCCACCTGCCTCCTTCCATTCATTCCATCTTTAATTCCCACCTGCCTCCTACCATTCCTTCTCCCCTTCCATCCTTACTTCCCACCTCCTTCCATTCCTTCTCCCCTTCCATCCTTACTTACCACCTGCCTTCTTCCATTCCTTCCATCTTTACTTCTCACCTGCCTCCTTCCATTCCTTCTCCCTCCTATCTTTTCTTCCCACCTGCCTCCTTCCATTCTTTCTCCCCTTCCATCTTTACTTCCCACCTGCCTCCTTCCATTCCTTCTCCCCTTCCAACTTTACTTCCCACCTGCCTCCTTCCATTTCTTCTCCCCTTCCATCTTTACTTCTCACCTGCCTCCTTCCATTCCTTTCCACCTTCCATCTTTACTTCCCATCTGCCTCCTTCCATTCCTTCTCCCCTTCCATCCTTACTTCCTACCTGCCTCCTTTCATTCCTTCCATATTTACTTCCCACCCGCCTCCTTCCATTCCTTCTCCCCTTCCATCCTTACTTCCCACCTACCTCCCGTTCCTTCTCCCCTTTCATTCTTACTTCCCACCTGCCTCCTTCAATTCCTTCTACACTTCCATCCTCACATACCACCTGCTCCCTCTCTTTCTTACTCCTTGCCTCTCTTCCCTGATGCCCCTCTTCCGACCTCCCTGCATATCTTCCTCCTTTCCTCCGTGCATCTCTTCCTTCCTCCCCTCCTCGCCCTTCATCCCTCTCTTCATTTCTGCCTCCCTTCCTTCCAATCCTCACCAGACATTCAAAGCAAATTATGCCCAATAACATTAGGCGGCGTAACAAGTATTTACATGTCCTAATATGAAAGTAATGGGATATTATAACAAAATAACACGCTTTTATGTACAAAATGGGATCCTTAATTGGAAGACAAGTTTCGAACGTCAGCGTTCATCCTCAGATCCTGTTCACTTAGTTTTAATTAGTATACGATAGTTATGAATTACACTTAATCACAAATATATATATATATATATATATATATATATATAAACAATGTTTATGTTCGACCCTGACTATTATCTGTCAGAAAACTGTACTATAATGAGGCTCATTATAACACTATTTTTCATTATGAAACAGTTTCTCCCACCAATCAGAGCTCAAGAAACAGTTGTTTGACCAATTAGATAATTAGATGCGCTGAGTTCCACGGCCATCTAATGTAAATCACACTGCCTGGTCTAGTGTCATAGTAGAGTAATCGAGGTGGCCATGGTCAAATACGAGGCATTCTCTGCGTCTCATGCGCTGTGTTCAGTACATAAAACTGGCGAAATCTCGACAGATATTTAAGAATATTTTTTTTCGAACATAAAATAGTTATAATAATTATCGTCGAACATAAACAGTCGTATGCAACTCGCCTATAATGGTAATTAAGACACTCGTATGGAAATTATAAAACTCGCATACGCTCGTTTTATAAACATACTTGTGTCTTAATTAAGCCTCCGTGGCTTAGGCGGCAGCACGCCGGCCTCTCACCGCTGGATCCGTGGTTCAAATCCCGGTCACTCCATGTGAGATCTGTGATGGACAAAACGGAGGCAGACAGGTTTTTCTCCGGGTACTCCGGTTTTCCCTGTCAAAAATTTCATTCCATCAACACTCTCCACTATCATTTCATTTCATCTGTCATTCATTAAATCATTGCCCCGGAGGAGTGCGTCAGGCCTCGGCAGCCGGCACAGTTCATATCATCGCCGCTAGATGGGGGCATCATTCATTCCATTCCTGACCCGGTCGGAGACTGGAAGCAGGCTGTGGATTTTTCACTTGTGTCTTAATTATTGCCATTATAGGCTCGTTGCATAATGTACTATTAGATTACATGGGATGCAAAAGCTTGTATAACCCGTCCAACTTATTTACAGATAGTGCACTTGACTTCTATGGTTGTTGCGTTATTCATCTTCATCTTAATTTTCCGTTTTCAGCTTCCTGGGTCGGGTTGTCAATTAAAGACCTCCATCGTTGCCTGTCTCTCCACCACTCCACTCCCTTTTTAAGTACATCTTCAGGTTTTCTTCCCCTTCTTCTCTATGCACATCCAGACTATATCCGTCCATCTCTTTCGTGGTCTTCCTCGTGGTCTCTTCCCTGTCATATTTTTGGAAAAATCTTTCTTTGGTACTCTTTCCCCTTCCATCCTCATCATGTGACCACACCACTTTAACTTTGTTGTTGCTATCCTGTCCTGCAGCTTCAAGATTCATGTCCTTATTCTTATTTTTCATTTCTAACTTTATCTCCTCTGGTCTTGCCCCTTATGCACCTTAGAAATGTATTATTATTAGTGTGGTTTTAGTATGTTGCCTATGATCTATTGAAATGTTATTGTGAGTACGGTAACTTAAGTAGTGATGTTTTCTAATCATCGTTAGTGTGTAATAATATCCCGTTTCTTTCCCGCCTAAAGTAATTGATCACAATCTGTGTTGACCGACTGGAAAGCATTCTTTAATTGAATTAGGCAACACTAAAATATGGCTTGTATCATTTCAATCAGCTGTTGAGAGTCAGGGCGCAAAGACTCAAGGGTAATTCCGGGTTTCAATGCTCGTAGATCATAATATTGTTACGTTGAAGAACTTGGCCTGAGTTTAGAAGGCTGTGAAACGTCCTTAGATCAATGTTATAAAACGATCAGCTGTTGAGTATCTTGGCACAAAGTCTCATGGTTAATTTCGGCTTTTAATGCTCGTAGATCAAAATATTGTTACGTCGAAAAACTTGGCCTGAGTTTAGAAGGCTGTGAGAGTCGCATAGATCGAGATTATAAAATGATCAGCTGTTGAGTATTATGGCGCAACGACTCATGGGTAATTCCGGCTTTTAATGCTCGTAGATCATAATATCGATACGTTGAAGAACTTGGCCTGATTTTAGAAGGCTGTGAGACTCACATACTGTAGATCGATGTTATAAAACGATCAGCTGTTGAGTGTCAGGGCGCAAAGATTCATGGGTAATTCCGGATTTTAATGCTCGTAGAGCCTACTATTGTTACGTTGAAGAACTTGGCATGACTATAGAAGGCTGTGAGACCCACATAGATCGATATTAGAAAACGATCTGCTGTTGAGTATCATGGCACAAAGACTCGTGGGTAATGTCGGCTTTTAATTCACGTAGATCATAATATCATTACGTTGAAGAACTAGGCCTGAGTTTAGAAGGCTGTGAGACTCACATAGATCGATGTGATAAAACGATTGGGGCGATAACCTACATGTTAGGCCCCTTAAATCAATAATTATCATCATAATCGATAAAACGATCAGCAGTTGAGTATCATTGCGCAAAGACTCATGGGTAATTCCGGCTTTTAATGCTCGTAGATCATAATACTGTTACGTTGAAGAACTTGGCCTGAGTTTAGAAGGCAGTGAGACACATAGATCGATGTTATACAACGATCAACTGATGAGTATCATTGTGCAAAGACTCGTGGGCAATTCCGGCTTTTAATGCTCGTAGATCATAATACTGTTACGTTGAATAACTTGGCCTGAGTTTAGAAGGCTGTGAGACTCACATGGATCGATGTTATAAAACGATCAGCTGTTGAATTAGGCAACACTAAAATAAGGCATCATTCACTTCAATCTCATCCTTAATTCTTTTTTCCCTATTTCCTTGCAGGGGGATTGTTTTGATAGGGTTAGATAACAGAGTCATTATAAGAAAGATGGTATATTGGCTTTCACGGCGAGTGAATAATAGTACATTATGCAACGAGCCTATAATGGCTATAATTAAGACACGAGTATTTTTTATAAAACGAGCGTATGCGAGTTTTATAATTTCCATACGAATGTCTTAATTACCATTATAGGCGAGTTGCATACGACTGTTTATGTTCGACGATAATTATAACTTTATTATATGTTTTTACATAAATATTCATTAATATCTGTTGAGAGTCAGCTACTGGAATTTTGTGATCGCAGAGCGAGCGTTGGGTGTTATATCTTTGTCTTTCAAGAGCTTTGAACGACCGACGCATGCGCTCTGTGGGCTTGCAATGCCATATGCAGCCATATGTTTACATCAGCCGTCCCTCAGTAATATTGTCACCGCAGTCATTTGAAGACAATGCGCTGTGTAGAAATTAGCGTTGGTGATTTTAAGGTACAGTGCTATTTCTTGTCTCATATTCGCCAGTTTATTTACGCGAACATATGGACGGTGCGTATTCCATGTCGGTAATTTATTATAGTTCGATGTTGTGTTTATGTCCGACATGTTGGATTTTGAGCGCATGCGCGAAGTTATCGTTACCTAATTGGTCAATGAACGAGCTCTGATTGGCTGGAGAAACTGTATCATAATGGAAAACAGTGTTATAATGACCATCATTATGATACAGTTATCTGACACATAATAGTGAGGGTCGAACATAAAAACCTAGAAAAAATTATGAGTTTTAATTCACTGGCCGTGAAAGATATTATACCATCCTTTTGGAAGCCGTCATAGGGAGCCTATGGTTGCTTGAGGTTTTAGTTCTCGCAGTGAAGAGGCACAGAAGTGCTTCACAAAAAGGGAGCTAGCGCGCAGTTCGCTACTCCAGTGGGGCCCGCGTGGGGACACCCAGAACCCGCTGATGAGCCAACCTGGTGTCCTAAGCAAAACCCCACACAAGACCCGGCACAAACCTAGAAAAATTGCTGAATGTTTAATTCATTAGACGTGAAAGCCAATATACCATCTTTTCGGAAGCCTTTATAGGGAAGTTATGGCTGCTTGGGCTTTTAGTTCTCACAGTGACGAGATAGAGGTGCGCTTCAGAAAAAGAGAGGTAGCGCACAGTTCGCTACTCCTGTGGGGTCCGGGTAGGGACGGTTGGGACACCTGGAGCCCGCTGATGAGCCAACCTGGTGTCCTAAGCGAAACCCCACACAAGGCATGGCACAAACCTAAAAAATTGCTGAGTTTTAGTCATTATTAAACTCAATTGAAATAACAATCCATCTTGCCTGATGTTTCAATACTTCTTTCTAAATCATTGCTTTGTCCCATGAAAAGAAGTTGCGTCACCGCGGCCTATTGACAAGACCTGTGCGAGGTCATACTCAACAATGTGTGCCCTATTAAATTTACAACGCACACAGACGGACAGACAGACAGCGTCACTCGTAAAACTCCCAGACTTGACATTTCCCTGAAGGCGAAATGCACAGTAGAGCAGGACAGAAATAACGACCACTCAAGGCTGATCCATATAAGGGGCGCATGCCATATTAATGTCGCATGCTCTATGTAGAAATAGAAGGCCTCCAAGGCTTCACTTTACGAGTCAGCACGTCTATATCAAAACTGTGTAGTTGATTCCTTAACCCTTTACAGGGCAGAATAGTACAGTTGTAAATATATTTTATTTGTATTTATTTACATTTAATTATTTTAGAGGAATTATAACTATTTTTAGCCTATTTTCAATTTTGTAAAAATAGGCTTATGAGATCACCTTTTGTCCGTGTGTGTGTGTGCGTGTGTGTGTGTGTGTGAGGTGTGTGTGTGTGTCCCCCTAATAAAATCTAAACGGCTGGAGCGATTTCAATGAAACTCGGTAAGTTCATAGCGCCATTCCCGGCGACCTCGACCGTGCCCTTCAAATTTTGTTACGTCTCACCAATCCAACATGGCGGCTGTGCGAAATATTTCACTAGCATTCAATATCTCCGAAACTATTACCGATATCGCCCTGAAATTGTGTACTGTGATAAAGGGCCCTACTCGAAGTTCACCTATGAGACTTTCAAAAACCTGGTGACTATAAAACCAACATGGCGGCCAAGCGAATTTTAGACTTTTAAATAGACTTTTCTCGCGATTTAACTATCCAAACGTAATGAAACTTGATACAGCAATTGTTTATACACATTGTAATGCACTGGAGTCTAATTTAGTTCAATTGTTTACATAACCTCAAAATGGCGGCAGTGCGAAATATTTCACTGACATTCTATATCTCCGAAACTATTACAGATATCACCCTGCAATTTTGTACGGTGATAAAGGGTACTGATACAAGTTTATCTATGTATATTTCATAAACCTGTAAAGTACAAAACGAACATGACGACCAAGCGAATTTGAAATATTTTAATAGACTTTTCTCGTGATTTTACTCTCTGAGCGCCGTAAAATGTGGTACAGTAAATGATTTTGCAGTTTGTAATGCACTGCCATCTAATTTAATTCAATTGTTTACATAACCTCAAGATGGCGGCTGTGCGAAATTTTAAAATTAAGTTTTTATTTCTTGTGTCGTAATAATGCGATCGAAGAGAAAGTTTGAGTAATGAACCTAGGAAATAATTATTCCATGAATGGTACATAACTCTATGGCCTATACATATATCAATCCTAAATGGCGAGCTTCCGAAATATTTAGACGGTTCTCAATATCTATGAATCTTTTACAGCAACCAAACTGAATTTTTTAATGTTCATAGAGACTATGAGCATATGTTCACCTATAGGACTTTCAGTAACCTGGTGAGCACAAATCCAACATGGCGGCGACGCGAAGTATAAATATTTAAATGGACGTTTCTCGCGAATTAACTATCCGAGTGCCGTGAAACGTTGCACGTTAAATGCTTATACAAATGTTGATCCACTGGCATCTAATTTATTTCAATTGTTTGCATAATCACAAGATGCCTGCTGTGCGTAATTTTATAATCTCGTTTTTACTTCTTGTGTTCTAATCATGTGATTGAAGTTTGTATACCACACGTACACAATAATCTTAATGTAATAGTACAAACATAAAAATCAAACCTGGCGACCATCTGAAATATTTTGACGGTTCTCAATATCTACGAATCTATTACAGCAATTAAACTGAAATTTTGTATGTAGATAGAGGCAATTAACATGAGTAGGATATATGAAAATAGGCTGTATAGTTCTTCACGGAACTACTTGTTTATTATTTATTTAGTCAATTTTACCCTCCAGGTTGGTTGCTCCCACGGACTCAGCGAGGGAACTCACCACTACCGCCATTCCAGGCAATGTCCTAGAGCTGGGAACATCTGATCGGAGGGGATACAACTGGTGAGGTGTGATCAGCACCTCGCCCAGGCGGCCTCACCTGCAAAGCGAACAGGGGCCTCATGAGGGAAGGAAGGAGGAGAAGATTAGAATGGATATGCAAGGAAGGGGAAAGGAGGCGACCGTGGCCTTACATGAGGTACCCGGCATTTGCCCGAAGACCAAGTGGGAAACCACGGAAGACCACTTCGAGGATGGCTGAGGTGGGAAACGAACCCCCTCTACTCATTTGGACCACCCGAGGCTTAGTAGATCCCGTTCCAGTCCTCATACCACTTTTCAAATTTCGGGGCAGAGCCAGGAATCAAACCTAGAACCTCCGGGGCGGCAGCTAACCATGCTGACAGCTACGCTACGGAGGCGAAATTATAATTATTATTAATTTTAATTTTTGTTTTCTTTAACTTTTTAATGCTCATAATTACTTGTATAATTTTACCATTAAGATGGTAAAATTTTTAGAAATTTCATTTTCATAAGCTTATTTATTTTTAAAATTTAGAAGCATATTAAACTTCATCATTATTGAACAATTAAAATAGTAAACAATTCAAATTTAAAACTAAGGAAAACTAGGTTAATAAAAGTGAAAAATAAAAATGCAAATTTTTCATTACCATTTTTTATCATTTACTTACCGGGTGAGTTAGCCGTGGTCGTTACGGCATGACTGCTGGCAGTCGCTCACATCCGGGAGGCGAGGAGGTTCGAATCCCCCCGCCGGCAACCTTGAAGATGGTCTTCTGTGGTTTCCCATCTTCCTTCCAGGCAAATGCCGGGGTTGGTCCCTAACTATAGGCCACAGCCGCTACCTTCCAACTCCTCGAACTTCCATTCCAACTTTCCTCCCCAACGGTACTTGTAGCTCACCCATCGGGTGTCCGTCTAGAAGCAACTACAAAACTGGCGAGCCGGACATGTCCTCGGACACTCCCGGCATAAAAGCCATACGATAAAAAAAATCTTTTACTTATTTTTTTTAAATTAAAACATTTATCTAGCACCTTAGAAAGCCTCCGTGGCTTAGGCGGCAGCACGCCGGCCTCTCACCGCTGGGTCCGTGGTTCAAATCCCGGTCACTCCATGTGAGATCTGTGCTGGACAAAACGGTGGCAGACAGGTTTTTCTCCGGGTACTCCGGTTTTCCCTGTCAAAAATTTCATTCCAGCAACACTCTCCACTATCATTTCATTTCATCTGTCATTCATATAATCATTGCCCCAGAGGAGTGCGTCAGGCCTCGGCAGCCGGCACAGTTCATATCCTCGCCGCTAGATAGGGGCTTCATTCATTCCATTCCCTGACCCAGTCGGAGACTGGAAGCAGGCTGTGGATTTTCATTTTCATCTAGCACCTTAGGTCAAGGAGATAAACTAATGATATTTGGTTTGCAGAAATATTAACCCTTCCAAGAGAATTAGTTGAAATATCAGTGAAAACTTCAACCATCTGAATCTTCCTTTTGGTAGGTGGTTAATATACTGACCACTAATCTATAAAGAGTGAAAGGGCTGTGCGACATTGTGATCAAGTAGCCTCGTGTACTTAGTTGTGTGAAGAATTTGTCTGATAAATTATGTCCTTGAGATGTCTGTGCTAATGAGTGTATTTGTAAATGAGGGAGGATTTGGTAGGGACCACCGCGGCATTCACCTGGAGTAGAAGTGGAAAACCACAGATAACATCATTCATGATGGCTGAGGTAGGAATGTACCCTGCTACTTTTAATTTTTCCTTCATAGTACTACGTGTGCCCCTTTCCAACAATTCTATACTTTGAAAACAAACAAAACACACTAGTTGGTCATATATTGGGGGTGAAAGGTCACATGACCACCTGGTTTGCTCTAGTATTTCTGGTAAGGGGTTTGCTCTTCAAGGGGGCCATGGTCAAATGTCAGCTGTGATGTGCTTGCCACGGCGGGTGAGTGGATAGCGTGTCGGTCTACTAACCCCAAGATTGAAGGTTCGCTCCTGGCCATAGAAAGTGATTTTTGAAAGGCGGCAAAAATACGACACGCATGTCATACGATGTTGGCATGTCAAAGAACCCATTTGAATTCAGTAGGCCGTGTTCATAACGGCAAAATTAATCTCGGGAGTTTCCGCCAACACAAAGTTCCTCATTTCTCTACTAGAAAGCGCCATAGTGTTTAAGGAACTTAGATATCTAACCTCCTTGACTCTCATAGTGGTTCAAGGAACAACGAAATTTGGCATGCAAGCTACCCTCTGGGTGTCAAATTACAAAGCTTGCACCCGGCACCCGAGGCCATACGATATTATTATTATTATTATTAGCTCTGATGTATCACATCATCGCCTGGTACCAGTGCAACACCATATACATCATCGTCATCAGTTTATATGCGTGATGGCAGGTTTCCTCATGGTCAGTCTCTCCACCATATCCGGTTTTCAGCAGCACCTTTCATCAGCTCATAAGATTTATCAATCTTGATGGAATCCACAATCTGAAACCTTCTTCTTCCTCTTCGGATTTTCCCTTAGACTGTCCCTCCTAATGTACTTTTCACCAAACAATCTCCAGTGTCCAGTCCAATTAATTTTTCTCTTCCTTTTCTTCTTTGGCATCATTCTTTCTTCTCCTACTTTCTTTAACAGTTCCTCATTTCTCACTTTGTCCTTCCAACTTATACACCATCTGCAACGCTCTAAGAGCACTAATGTTTTTATTTTAGGTCTGATTTTTAGCCTACTTTTCACATTTTGTAGACTTATTTGATCGATCCGGGAAAATGTGTGTCTGTCAGTCTGTCTGTCTGTCTGTCTGTCTGTCTGGGTGTGTGTGTCCCACCCCCTATCAACTCCTAAAAGCTGCAGCTATCGAAACCAAATTTGTTATGAGTAAAGATCTATACCGTAATATTTCAAGGCCATATTTGAAAACGACGTCAGTGCTACCAACTGCTGAACTATCGCAATTGAAATTTGAGCTCCATGTTGGATATCATGGAGGGTATGCATGGGAGCTATTCCAAAATTGGCACCCATATAGACAACTAGCAGAAGTACCCGTTCTTCGAACGGTGTTCTGTGTTAACACCAGGCATTATCAATTGAGCTACTGCTGCAATGGTTAGCAGTTTGTCATTCCTTCATAAGTTTATCAGAAAGAAGTTAGGTTTCTGGGAATATCATACACACACTGCTAATATAAGGGCCTTAAAATCTGGTTTTCGGAGACCCTTAATAGACTCCCGATTTTTGTGTCTCACGTTGAGAAGCGCGACATATGCTTTAGTCGTCCTTCTAGGATATTTTTTATATTTCGCCTATTTTAGCATGTATTTTGAGAAGTTTTCCCTATATCCACCCTTCTACTGTATGAAAAGTACGGTGAAGAGTTTTATAAATGATTGGTGTATTGACTCACATGGTTACCATACCTAATTTTACGATGCACCAAGCATCCGAACACGAGTTATAGGCGTACATAAAGATACACAGAAAGACAGACAGACAATTCTATTGTCTACAACATATTACCCAGATATCCAAATATGGGTATTGAACCCGAGGGCTTATGTAAATGTCACGAACATGGTTGTTCGATTTGTAAGATGGAGTTGTGTCGGATTTTGGTAAATTTATGTCAGTGAGAATAATAATAATAATAATAATGAATATAAAAGGTATGAATGAATGCATCAGGCAAAATGTTGTAAACAAGAAATATTTACGCTATAGGGCAAGACTTATCGATCTAAGCAGTAAGATTATACAGTAAGATTACGTTACGGGATTAAGAAAAGAGTTTGATATCAGAATATATTGTATTAATGGGAATATAATTATGCCAGGAAATGGAAGAGCTTTTAGTGAATTGAATTTGCAGCTTATGTGAAAAGCTTATAGAGTAATTGATAGATTTCTCTCGGTAATTATAGGACGCAGATCATAGCATTAGGAGGGACCAGGGTATCTATTCTTCGTATGAAATCTCCTATGCCGTGGGCGTAATGAGAGATGTACTTTATGCCAGAGCGTATATAGTGATATTGACCCTAGCTCTGATGATGGATTTGGAATGTTCCGGGTTCGAATCCCGTGATAGGTGGGAGGAAAACAATGGACACCTTCGCACGCTATCTGATTCCCCGAGAGCTATTTGTTGAGTGATTCGGCTCGTTGAAGCGAATCCCAAGACGGCAGCATGGGCTGGCCGCAATATTGTTAAAGATACCGGTTACCTAATGGACTAATGTGTTATGAATTTGGAGCCAATTATTATATCCTCAGTGTAGGAGTAAATGTGAAAGCTCATCCAGAACCTATTTGCATAAGATTCAGTTAAAATCCATTGAGATATGTGTGTCATTGGGACCACAGTGTTTGTCTTGTAAAATCTTTTACTGCTTGGGGAGAAAGCCTTCAGACAGGAAACGAGGGGGAGGTAATGTGGGACCTCACTCCACTTCTATTGTATACAGGCCGCTCGGGGAGAGGGTCTGAACGGTCATGCGAACCGTGAAAACAAGTTTTAAAGGAACAGATTTTAGACCCTGTTAATGACATGAAATGAAATATTGTTATATTGAGTAATAAAGTCATGTGGTTTTAGAACACATTGATAATTATAGATTATCCTGATGGTTCATGATTTTAGCTATCTAACGAATGGTTAGACGTTGCATTTGTACTGTCACTGACATCTGTTTCTGAAGTGGGTTACCAGATGCCACAGGCTACTCGCGCAAAGGTAGTTTAATAGTACCGTCCGACACAGCGTTAATTAATGTTTTAATATGAAATCACACACGGCATGCAGTGGAACTATATAAATAGTGGAAGTGTAGGGGTAGCTTACATAATTTTGGAGTTGTACGTTGACTGCTGTGCAACACCAGAATAGGCTAATGCATGTAAAGCATTTGGTGGGAAGAGAAAGATCAAAACACACACACGATACACATTATTGTCAAATTAAGACAAGGTTCAAGGAATAATTAATCTTGTAGAGTTAATGAAGTCACATTGGATGACAGAAGAATTAAAGTACAGTTTGTTTCTGAAGTTGTATGTGCACCAGCGCACTAGAGTACTTTGTAAAGTTCACATAAGGGTAAAGGTTTGTGTTATGATATGATTTTATTATGATAATATTATGTTCATATTTGTGGATTGTGGAAATAGTTTTTGTTTGTTTGTTTTTCTGGTTGTGGGATTTGTTTTGTTTGTGTGAAGCCATGAAGTTTATTACAGAATTAAAGTTTTAGAATAGAGTTGTGCCTTATCATTGTAGAGTTGATACCTTTTAGCCTCAAATCCAAAATATGCAACTGCTACAGTGGGAGAACGGTACACGCTCGAGCCCTGATGCTAGCTGGAGGCAGAAGCATATTTTCCATCGAGATTACTCACATGGGTACATGGAAATTGATGTCTTGTACAGTGATTTGAGCTATAGGTACAACTGAAGTCGGTCTAGATCTAATGCACACAACTCTATTAAAGTAACAATTAACATGAAGTAGGGAATGACCGCACCTAAACTCAAGGTAAGCTCCGATACGAACAATATAAATTTTGATAGATCATCTCTTTAATTTATCATGGCCCAAGCAACGTGGAGCGGTATTAACTCAGTATGGAATCGCCTGCGTTAGTGCAATATGAGCGATCTTGGCATTGCGCGAACCGCTCATTGCATTTATTTATCATGTCGCCCGTGTGTGGGCAAAGCATGATAGCATCATATCCCATTTGTATTTATCATGGCGAGACCCAAGTGGGGCATTCGACAGTACAACCGAGACCTTGGAGGGTTGCTGCGATGTCTTAACGTGGACTCCCACTTCTAATTTATCATGGCGCCCAGAGTTCGTGGAGCTTATGGGATTTAGGGAAAACCCATAGATGTTTATGGTATTTCATGGGGAAAACCATAGTAACTGTTTTTTCGCCTCAAACTGTGTTTGAGTGATTTTTTGAGTTCAGTAGGCTTTCAATGTAACGCAGAATCTCTCTATTGAGAAGAGGATTACCCAAGGGTATGAGCGCTACATACCAGATCCACAATTTATCATAATATTGACAGGTTTTGTACGACTTTACAATATGTGTGTAGTGTTTGATGTTTCTCTTCAAAACGTATCCACACATATTTCCAGGAAGCCTGCCTGCATCTCACAGTATATTATTGTAGAAATGTCAGGTACAGAGGAGATCGTGCAGTTGATTGCAGGCTTAAGACAGCATTTTGACGCTGTCAATGAACAAAATGAGCTGGAAGCTAAGGCTTTCCAGGAGGAAATAAACACTCGTTTAGATGCCAATCAGGAGGCAATTAACGCTAATCAGAGCGAATTGAATAATCGTTTAGATGCCAATCAGGTTGCACTGAATAATCGTTTAGATGCCAATCAGGAGGCAATTAGTGCAAATCAAGTTGCAATGAATGCCGATCAGGTTGAAATAAACAACCGATTGGATGCCAATAAGGTTGAATTAAATGATAAGTTAGGTCAAATGCAAGAGGTAATTAAGACCGAAGTGACAGAAACTGTTGTAAGCATTGTATCAGAAATGCAGGTTAAAACAGATAAACGTTTCGAGGCTATAGAAGCCAAGCTCGAAAGTAACTTACAAGCGTGTAAGCATGCTCAGGATGAAACCAACAGTAGGTTAGATGCGCTGTCTAATGACATTAAGGATATTCAAATCCAAAATTAGGCGATTCTCGAACGCCAAGCGAAACAATTTTCAGAATTTACGAGAACGGTAGATCAGAGGTTAGAAGAGAACGACTCTAAATGGGACCAGAAATTGAAAAGCTATGCTAGAGCAATTAACGGTGACCTCAAGAAACAGGATCAGAACATATTAGATCAATGTCAGGAAATAAGCGAGATTAAGGCTATCGCTAATGAAAGTAAAGAGCTAGTAAGCAACGTGAAAGGTCAGATGGGCAAAGTTCATCAAGAACTGGACCAAGTTCGAAGCGACATTGTTATAGTTAACAAAAGGCAAGAGGAGAATAAAGGTGAGATCATCAAGGTCCGGAATGAATTGTCAAAAGTCAATGGACACATTCAGGAGGAAATTAAAGGGCTGAGAGAAGAACTCAACGTAAGAGAAGGCCAGAAGACAGAGGCAAGCGACAAGACCCTTGCTCAAATTAAGGAAGATGTAGAGGATGAAATCTCCCATATCAAACAAAGTCTGAAAGAAGACAAGAAGAAAATATTTCAAGTAGCTGAGGAAAATCGAGATAGACTTACCCGAATCGAGAAGGAGGTAATTACTCGACTTGAAAGAGCGGAGATGCGCCACAATCAAATGGAGACTAGGATAATCGCACAGGAGGAAACCCTTATGAAAAGTCCTAAGTCAAGTGAAGGCAGCATGGAAGATATGAGGAAAACAAGGTGGGCAGACTTAGAAACCCAACCTATAATCAGGAATGCTACAGGCCCAGGCGAAAGTCCTTATATGACGCCAGGTGCACCACTTGCAGCATCAACGCCACATGAAAATGCTACGCACACCCAGGTGATAAACATAATCAGGGCAAGCGAAGAAAAACCAAGGAAGTTCTCAGGTAGCAACTGTAATATGACACCAAAATATTGGTTGAAGGAAGTGTCTGAATATCTGAATGATGCGCGGATACCGCCAGAGCGAAGGCTACGAGCCATTGAGAAACTAACAGAGGGATAATGGGCATTATGGTTTCGCAGTTTCCGGTATACTTTCGATACTGTTGAGGAGTTTCGAGAGGCATTTTTGAAACGGTTCTGGGATCCAGCCACACAGCAAAATTTGAGACTGGACTTGTATTCCAAAAGATACAGTACCAGCAACCCAACGAAGTACGCGGAGTTTTTCATATCTCAGATGTGTCGTTTCAAAGAACTGGATCAAAAACCGAGCGAGCTGGAATTATGTATTGCTATCGCCAAGCAGCTTCCATACGAGATCCAGACTGCTAATCTCGGCTAATGCGAAAACGGCTATAGAAATGGAGGCAGTTCTTAGACAACTGGACCTCACAACAGCAAATACGATGCGTCAGAGTCGAACCGTGGAACAGGTACACGTGACCAACACGCAGACTGACCAACATCACGCTCCAAGGAACAATAAAGCTACGAGCACTGAAACACTAGATTCCAACGGACGTCAATGGGAACAGGAACCCAGAAGATGGCAGCCAAAGTACAAAGGGAATGCTTGTAGAGGAGGAAGAGGCCGAAATTCGAGGAATAAGCAGAATACCAGGGGTAGACCGTATCAAAACAATGGAGGTAACAATGGCCAAGAAGGCAGCAATATAAATTGGAGACCCCAAGAAAGAAGAAGGAACTTCGATGACGAGGTAGAGGAACGATATCACGCTTCATTGCGATACCTCGAGGAAAGGGGAAATGAGCCCCAGAAACAACAAGTCCACTGGCAAGAAGCTATGCAGACAGGACATCACCAGACAGATATGGAGATGGAGCTAAGAGTTTGGAGCTACAGCGCAGCGAACAGGAGAGAAGAAACTCCAAGGGGACGGGCGCTGAAGAAAAAAAAAACGCCAAAATTAGAAGAGTTCAAGACTGATGGATGGAAGTCTGTTAACATCATCAATTGGATAGCCAAACCAGAAGAGCTAATCGAGGATACAGTAGGATCACAGGTCATGGTCAAGAGAGAATTGCCTATTATCATTGTAAGAGTAGCAGGATTGAAAATAAGAAGTCTGTTAGACACCGGTTCTACAGTGAGCCTTATGACACAAGCTCTATATAATGAAATAGCCCAGAGAGAGAAGGTTTTGAAAATACCGATCTCTAGTGTAAAAATAAAAGGGATAATTCCAGACAGAACGATGATATGTAAATATCAGGTATTCCTAGATTTACAGATAGGAGGCTCTATTTTCTCACAGAGTTTTCTATTAGTAAACAAACTGCCTTATAACCTACTTATTGGGGCAAAATTTATAAGGGAATACAGAGTGATAATAGACCTAGCACAGGAAATGGTTATGTTCCATGTGAATGAGGAAGCCGAAGGCTTGGAGGTCGCACTCAATGAGATTGAACCAGGGTCAGATGAACAAGTATGGCATACATACAGAGACGTGGCCGAGGAAGAAGTGTTAGCTATGGAGCAGTTAGAAGAAGAGCTGAAAACACTAGCCACAGACCTGGAGAAAGATTTGGAACCCGAATTGGAAGAATATATTTCGGAAAAGCTAGAAGAAGCGAAAATTGGGCTAAAAGAGAAGGAAAATTTAAAGCAGTTATTAATGGAACAGAAGGAAGTCTTTGATTCGAGACCTGGTCGTATAAAGAACTTCACTTATGCTTTCCAAGTCAGTGATAGGACACCATTTAGGCAGAAACCCTACCCTATTGCTGAAAAGCATTATGGCAAAGTGAAAGAGGCAATTCAGGAGATGTTGGAGGCCGGTGTTATTGAGATGACACCTACGCCTTATGTAAGTCCATTGGTAATCGTACCGAAGACAGACGGGACTGTTAGGGTATGTCTGGACCTGAGATATTTAAATTTGAAGGTTATTCCGGAGTTTGACCAAGTGCCACCTATTAAAGAGATCCTCAGGAAGTTCAAAGGGAAAACTGTATTCACAAACTTGGACATCACTTCCAGTTTCCACCATCTTGAATTAGAGAAGAAAACTAGTCTGTTGACAGGATTTATGTTTGATCAACACACATATACGTTTTTAAGGCTACCTTTTGGGTTGAAAACAGCTGGTTCAGCCCTGATAAGAGCGTTAGATCGCAATCTATCAGATGATGTGAAAGAGAGAACCATCAGATATGTAGACGACATTCTACTTACGTCAGAATCTCTGGAGGAGCACATGAGAGACCTGAAGAAGTTGCTAGATGACCTTCGAGAAGCTAACTTCAAGGTTAATATCAAGAAATCGCACTTCTGTCAGAGGGAAGTTAAATTCCTAGGGCATGTTATTGATGCAAATGGAGTCAAGCCTAATCCAGATAAATTGGAGGTAATTCGAAATTTCCCTCGACCCACGAAAGTTAAGCACGTCCGACAATATTTGGGAGTAATTGGATTCTTTTCGAACCACTGCCCAAACTATACTACGACAGTAGCACCACTGCAGGACCTGTTGAAGAAAGGCGGCAGATGGAATTGGACGGAGCAATGTCAGGAAGTATTCGTGAGGTCAAAACAAATGCTTTTGGAATATGTGAAACTGGGATACCAGGATTATACCCAGAAGTTCATCATACAGACGGATGCATCACTCATTGGGATAGGAGCAATGCTATTCCAGGAAAATGTTGACCAGCCTGAAAAGAAAGTTTTTATTGCCTTTAAAAATAGGAGGCTGAAAGCCCACGAGAAAAACTACACGATTACAGAGATAGAGTTGCTCGCAATTTTGTACGCGTTGCAAACATGGCATAAACTCGTGTACGGCTTTCAAATAGTCCTCAGAACAGACCATAAAGCTTTAACGTTTTTGTTAAAGACAGACTTGTCTAGCCAGAGATTGACAAGATGGTCCCTGTATATTCAGCAATTCAATGTGGAAATAGAATACTGTCCAGGGAAAGAAAATGTAATACCGGACATATTAAGCCGTTACCCTAGAGAAGAGGAAGCGCTAGCTGTCCAGATTGAGAATCGAGATCAGAAGACGTTGGATGACTTGAGAAATCTTACCAACCTACAACGCGAAGACCCGTGGTTGAAGATGATGATCGATTACTTCGAGGGACGTTTGGCAGGGGGAACTGCAATATACAGAGAGGCAGAGGCATTGGCAACAGGTTATGTATGGTATAATCAGATACTACACAAGTGGGATGATGTAGATCATACACGTCAAAGGATTGTGATTCCTGCATCTTTGCAGAGGAGATTGGTGTGGCTAGCACACAGAACATTTGGACATCCCGGAATAGACAAAATCTGTGCTCTGTTGAAAGAAGCATTTACTTGGCCAAAGTTGAGAGAAACGGTGAGAAATGCTATTAGGACATGTGATCTATGCCAAAGGGTAAAGCCAAATCCCTTTTTAATGAAACAACGACCTATACCGTTGTTACCGGAGAAACCAAGGCAGCTATTAAGCATAGACAACTATGCACCATTGCCTAGAGCACGTAGAGGCAATACACACATTTTTGTAGCCATGGATGTATTTTCGAAAATGGTGGTATTATGCCCCATACAGAAGACAAGTTCAAAGCAGGTATTGAAACGCCTGAAAGAGAGAGTTATTCCGATTCTTGGGAAGCCGGATAACATCCTCTCGGACCACGGGAGTTGCTTCACAAGTGCAGAATTTCGTCGAGAACTGGAAACTCTAGGAATTAGGCAGATTTTATCTACCATTAGCCATCCTGAGGCAAATCCAGTTGAGAGAGTAATGAGAGAGATCCAGAAATACATGAAGATCTACTGCTCTGAAGAGAATTGGCGTTGGATTGAATTCCTAGAAGTAATTGAATACTGTATAAATAATACTGTACACGAGGCGACAGGTCAAGTTCCCGTGACTCGACATTTGGATCAGAGACCGGAGAGACCGTGGACTGGTGTCATTCCATTACCAGTAGACGCACAGCCAGGACGAGAATTGAGGATCCAACGAACCTTCGAATATCTCAAAGCACAGGCGGAGAGACGTCAGAGGAGAAATCGTGCGAAGAGGTATCACAGACCGCTTCTCGTCGGACAGAAAGTGTTAGTGCGAAAACCCGCCAGTTCAGATCCAGAGGCACGGAAGTATAAGAAGTTCAATTTTGCATATCACGGCCCGTTCGAGGTGATTAGAGACCTTCAAAACAATGCATACAGGATAAAGCATTTAGAAACTGGACACGAGGTCATTATGAATGCAGCCAATTTAAAAATTTATTATTCGCCAGAAGAATTCGACGTACAAGAAGAAGTATTAACAGCACACACCCAAATGAACGTGGATAGCGAAGTCAGACCTGAACGTTCACGCAGCGAGGCGGAACGAGAAGCAGACAGCTTGCCCAGTGTAAGGGACGAACAACAAGAATGCCAGTGTCTGCGAGAATTCTACAAAGAAATGGTTGAAGCGGCGAGGGAGGCCGAGGCCATAAATGCAGCCCTCCGTCGAGAGAATAAACAGCTTAGAGAGAGCGCAGTGTGGAAGGGGGAACTTGACTAACCATACTCGCAGCCAGACGAGGTGAAGGACCCCAGACGTAAACACAGACAGTGGTAGACAGTCAGCTGGTTACTTACAGAAAATCACTTGCAATTGATTTCTATAAGTTTTGCAAGGGGAATCTGAACCCGAGGGCTTATGCTGACTGATATCGAACGTGGATCTCAGAGACTGTGATCTCAGTATAAAGGTTCCACCAGGGAACGAACCCGAGGTCTGCTGAGGGAGTTTCATGGTAAAAACCACTAGAGAAAAGTGTATATTTAATCACTGGTGTGATTCCAGTTGATAATGACATTATTTATCAAAATAATGCAGGAAATTGAGCGAAATACAGCATTATTAGACTACTTGAAGTAGGCTATACTGGACTTGGAGCACGGAAAGTGCAGAGTTTGACGTTTAACTAATTGGCCCAGAATTGTGGGAGGTGCAGCATGGAGCCACGTCCATCTTGCTGACCTCGTTATGTCGTCTGGAGGAGGTTGGGGGCCTGAATAATGACCCAGTTTTTCCCCGACTGAGAATGGATGTAAGAAGGGGGTGGGAAGATCCCAAGGAAAATCATTGATTACTCATGATTGGAGTAACACAATGATATGAGAGTGGCACACAGATGAATCTTTAGCCAGGAGGCTAATTTTAGAGCCTTTAATCTGCGAAATTGACGCATATTTAATGAAGTGCGGAAGAACAGGGACTATGGTTGTTCGCGGCGTGGTTTTAACGAGGTTGCCAGGGATTTCCCGTAAGATAGCGTCCCCACGCTATGGAGAAAGGAATTAATATTAATTAATTGGCCGAGCGATTCTTCAGCACGCAGACAGTGCTGGGATCAGTGAAGGAAAAGGAACCCGATGAGCATGGTTTCGAGACCAGAATCGTGCTGGGAGAGGAGTCGAGATAGCGCGGGAAAATTTAGCTCTACTTTTCGTGGGAATCCAATATAAGGGAGTCGACCCTTGGCAGAGCCTCAGTCTTCACTCAGTTAGAACACAGTCATCACGGCAGTCGCACGCCAATGTTGCAGCCAGTCTTAACGCAGTTTACACAGTTGGACATAGTTTGTCACAGAGAGTCGCAAACAGTCGTCGCTACACAGTTTTTGTTAGCAGTACGAACAATGTGTGTTCACTTAGGAAGCAACGTGTGAGATAAGTTGCAGAACTATTGTAAATAATAATCTATGTAAAGTTATGCACAGTGTTAAGCGCAATGTATAAAATATTGACTGATCGTACATGTCTAATTACGATAGAATGCGCTAAAAGAAACCTTACGAAGCATTTGGTAATGTCTTTGAATACCAAATAATATCGCTCAGGACGGAAGTTAGCATAGTTATGCGATTCAGGAAGCTTACCGTAGGAGTATGGATAATATGTTGGTGAATTCCGAGGGCAAGCGAACCAGACTTTCAATCAGGAGTTGGTAGGAGTACGGGAGATGCCGTCGACACCGGCAATTTTGGATATCTTTGCTAGGGAATTTCAACCAAGGAAAAGTGTAGGGAGTGACGTGTGTTATGTAAATTATATGTGAAATGTCTTTTAAATTAATAGTTTAATAAGTGTTTTAAAATGTCATGTGTGTTGGAAGCAAAAGCTTCTTTATAGAAATGCAAAGTGTCGTGTGGTTAAGAGAAAATATGTGTCAGAAAATGTGTGTATTCGAGATGAAAATGTCGCACTAATCTGCATATGGCAGGCGACCAGGAAGGATGTGAGTGGTTGGAACCACCGTGACGAAGCCTTGAGATATGTAAGTACCCCATAAATTATGTTCAAGTAGAGGTATAGGCCACTGCATGTAGTGTGATTTCAGAGTTATAATGATGCCAGTAAGAATTAGAGTAGGAGATAGACTCTCCAAATTTACTCATTATTATGTTGATTTTAATAGATTTGAGATGTTATTTTTCATCAGTGAGTGGATTAAGCGTTACCACTATGAATTAGAAATGGCAAATCAGTTATGTAAATGTCACGAACATGGTTGTTCGATTTGTAAGATGGAGTTGTGTCGGATTTTGGTAAATTTATGTCAGTGAGAATAATAATAATAATAATAATGAATATAAAAGGTATGAATGAATGCATCAGGGAAAATGTTGTAAACAAGAAATATTTACGCTATAGGGCAAGACTTATCGATCTAAGCAGTAAGATTATACAGTAAGATTACGTTACGGGATTAAGAAAAGAGTTTGATATCAGAATATATTGTATTAATGGGAATATAATTATGCCAGGAAATGGAAGAGCTTTTAGTGAATTGAATTTGCAGCTTATGTGAAAAGCTTATAGAGTAATTGATAGATTTCTCTTGGTAATTATAGGATGCAGATCATAGCATTAGGAGGGACCAGGGTATCTATTCTTCGTATGAAATCTCGTATGCCGTGGGCGTAATGAGAGATGTACTTTATGCCAGAGCGTATATAGTGATATTGACCCTAGCTCTGATGATGGATTTGGAATGTTCCGGGTTCGAATCCTGTGATAGGTGGGAGGAAAACAATGGACACCTTCGCACGCTATCTGATTCCCCGAGAGCTATTTGTTGAGTGATTCAACTCGTTGAAGCGAATCCCAAGACGGCAGCATGGGCTGGCCGCAATATTGTTAAAGATACCGGTTACCTAATGAACTAATGTGTTATGAATCTCGTGCCTTCATGTTGAAATGGGCCTAATTTGGAGCCAATTATTATATCCTCAGTGTAGGAGTAAATGTGAAAGCTCATCCAGAACCTATTTGCATAAGATTCAGTTAAAATCCATTGAGATATGTGTGTCATTGGGACCACAGTGTTTGTCTTGTAAAATATTTTACTGCTAGGGGAGAAAGCCTTCAGACAGGAAACGAGGGGGAGGTAATGTGGGACCTCACTCCACTTCTATTGTATACAGGCCGCTCGAGGAGAGGGTCTGAACGGTCACGCGAACCGTGAAAACAAGTTTTAAAGGAACAGATTTTAGACCCTGTTAATGACATGAAATGAAATATTGTTATATTCAGTAATAAAGTCATGTGGTTTTAGAACACATTGATAATTATAGATTATCCTGATGGTTCATGATTTTAGCTATCTAACGAATGGTTAGACGTTGCATTTGTACTGTCACTGACATCTGTTTCTGAAGTGGGTTACCAGATGCCACAGGCTACTCGCGCAAAGGTAGTTTAATAGTACCGTCCGACACAGCGTTAATTAATGTTTTAATATGAAATCACACACGGCATGCAGTGGAACTATATAAATAGAGGAAGTGTAGGGGTAGCTTACATAATTATGGAGTTGTACGTAGACTGCTGTGCAACACCAGAATAGTCTAATGCATGTAAAGCATTTGGTGGGAAGAGAAAGATCAAAACACACACATGATACACATTATTGTCAAATTAAGACAAGGTTCAAGGAATAATTAATCTTGTAGAGTTAATGAAGTCACATTGGATGACAGAAGAATTAAAGTACAGTTTGTTTCTGAAGTTGTATGTGCACCAGAGCACTAGAGTACTTTGTAAAGTTCACATAAGGGTAAAGGTTTGTGTTATGATATGATTTTATTATGATAATATTATGTTCATATTTGTGGATTGTGGAAATAATTTTTGTTTGTTTGTTTTTCTGGTTGAGGGATTTGTTTTGTTTGTGTGAAGCCATGAAGTTTATTACAGAATTAAAGTTTTAGAATAGAGTTGTGCCTTATCATTGTAGAGTTGATACCTTTTAGCCTCAAATCCAAAATATGCAACTGCTACAGTGGGAGAACGGTACACGCTCGAGCCCTGATGCTAGCTGGAGGCAGAAGCATATTTTCCATCGAGATTACTCACATGGGTACATGGAAATTGATGTCTTGTACAGTGATTTGAGCTATAGGTACAACTGAAGTCGGTCTAGATCTAATGCACACAACTCTATTAAAGTAACAATTAACATGAAGTAGGGAATGACCGCACCTAAACTCAAGGTAAGCTCCGATACGAACAATATAAATTTTGATAGATCATCTCTTTAATTTATCATGGCCCAAGCAACGTGGAGCGGTATTAACTCATTATGGAATCGCCTGCGTTAGTGCAATATGAGCGATCTTGGCATTGCACGAACCGCTCATTGCATTTATTTATCATGTCGCCCGTGTGTGGGCAAAGCATGGTAGCATCTTATCCCATTTGTATTTATCATGGCGAGACCCAAGTGGGGCATTCGACAGTACAACCGAGACCTTGGAGGGTTGCTGCGATGTCTTAACGTGGACTCCCACTTCTAATTTATCATGGCGCCCAGAGTTCGTGGAGCTTATGGGATTTAGGGTAAACCCATAGATTTTTATGGTATTTCATGGGGAAAACCATAGTAACTGTTTTTTTGCCTCAAACTGTGTTTGAGTGATTTTTTGAGTTCAGTAGGCTTTCGATGTAACGCAGAATCTCTCTATTGAGAAGAGGATTACCCAAGGGTATGAGCGCTACATACCAGATCCACAATTTATCATAATATTGACAGGTTTTGTACGACTTTACAATATGTGTGTAGTGTTTGATGTTTCTCTTCAAAACGTATCCACACATATTTCCAGGAAGCCTGCCTGCATCTCACAGTATATTATTGTGGAAATCTCAGGTACAGAGGAGATCGTGCAGTTGATTGCAGGCTTAAGACAGCATTTTGACGCTGTCAATGAACAAAATAAGCTGGAAGCTAAGGCTTTCCAGGAGGAAATAAACACTCGTTTAGATGCCAATCAGGAGGCAATTAACGCTAATCAGAGCGAATTGAATAATCGTTTAGATGCCAATCAGGTTGCACTGAATAATCGTTTAGATGCCAATCAGGAGGCAATTAGTGCAAATCAAGTTGCAATGAATGCCAATCAGGTTGAAATAAACAACCGATTGGATGCCAATAAGGTTGAATTAAATGATAAGTTAGGTCAAATGCAAGAGGTATTTAAGACGGAAGTGACAGAAACTGTTGTAAGCATTGTATCAGAAATGCAGGTTAAAACAGATAAACGTTTCGAGGCTATAGAAGCCAAGCTCGAAAGTAACTTACAAGCGTGTAAGCTTGCTCAGGATGAAACCAACAGTAGGTTAGATGCGCTGTCTAATGACATTAAGGATATTCAAATCCAAAATGAGGCGAATCTCGAGCCCCAAGCGAAACAATTTTCAGAATTTACGAGAACGGTAGATCAGAGGTTAGAAGAGAACGACTCTAAATGGGACCAAAAATTGAAAAGCTATGCTAGAGCAATTAACGGTGACCTCAAGAAACAGGATCAGAACATATTAGATCAATGTCAGGAAATAAGCGAGATTAAGGCTATCGCTAATGAAAGTAAAGAGCTAGTAAGCAACGTGAAAGGTCAGATGGGCAAAGTTCATCAAGAACTGGACCAAGTTCGAAGCGACATTGTTATAGTTAACAAAAGGCAAGAGGAGAATAGAGGTGAGATCATCAAGGTCCGGAATGAATTGTCAAAAGTCAATGGAATCATTCAGGAGGAAATGAAAGGGCAGAGAGAAGAACTCGAAGTAAGAGAAGGCCAGAAGACAGAGGCAAGCGACAAGACCCTTGCTCAAATTAAGGAAGATGTGGAGGATGAAATCTCCCATATCAAACAAAGTCTGAAAGAAGACAAGAAGAAAATATTTCAAGTAGCTGAGGAAAATCGAGATAGACTTACCCGAATCGAGAAGGAGGTAATTACTCGACTTGAAAGAGCGGTGATGCGCCACAATCAAATGGAGACTAGGATAATCGCACAGGAGGAAACCCTTATGAAAAGTCCTAAGTCAAGTGAAGGCAGCATGGAAGAAATGAGGAAAACAAGGTGGGCAGACTTAGAAACCCAACCTAAAATCAGGAATGCTACAGGCCCAGGCGAAAGTCCTTATATGACGCCAGGTGCACCACTTGCAGCATTAACGCCACATGAAAATGCTACGCACACCCAGGTGATAAACATAATCAGGGCAAGCGAAGAAAAACCAAGGAAGTTCTCAGGTAGCAACTGTAATATGACACCAAAATATTGGTTGAAGGAAGTGTCTGAATATCTGAATGATGCGCGGATACCGCCAGAGCGAAGGCTATGAGCCATTGAGAAACTAACAGAGGGAGAATGCGCATTATGGTTTCGCAGTTTCCGGTATACTTTCGATACTGTTGAGGAGTTTCGAGAGGCATTTTTGAAACGGTTCTGGGATCCAGCCACTCAGCAAAATTTGAGACTGGGCTTGTATTCCAAAAGATACAGTACCAGCAACCCAATGAAGTACGCGGAGTTTTTCATATCTCAGATGTGTCGTTTCAAAGAACTGGATCAAAAACCGAGCGAGCTGGAATTATGTATTGCTATCGCCAAGCAGCTTCCATACGAGATCCAGACTGCTAATCTCGGCTAATGCGAAAACGGCTATAGAAATGGAGGCAGTTCTTAGACAACTGGACCTCACAACAGCAAATACGATGCGTCAGAGTCGAACCGTGGAACAGGTACACGTGACCAACACGCAGACTGACCAACATCAAGCTCCAAGGAACAATAAAGCTACGAGCACTGAAACACGAGATTCCAACGGACGTCAATGGGAACAGGAACCCAGAAGATGGCAGCCAAAGTACAAAGAGAATGCTAGTAGAGGAGGAAGAGGCCGAAATTCGAGGAATAAGCAGAATACCAGGGGTAGACCGTACCAAAACAATGGAGGTAACAATGGCCAATAAGGCAACAATAGAAATTGGAGACCCCAAGAAAGAAGAAGGAACTTCGATGACGAGGTAGAGGAACGATATCACGCTTCATTGCGATACCTCGAGGAGAGGGGAGATGAGCCCCAGAAACAACAAGTCCGCTGGCAGGAAGCTATGCAGAACAGGACATCACCAGACAGATATGGAGATGGAGCTAAGAGTTTGGAGCTACAGCGCAGCGAACAGGAGAGAAAAAACTCCAAGGGGACGGGCGCTGAAGAAAAAAAAACGCCAAAATTAGAAGAGTTCAAGACTGATGGATGGAAGTCTGTTAACATCATCAATTGGATAGCCAAACCAGAAGAGCTAATCGAGGATACAGGAGGATCACAGGTCATGGTCAAGAGAGAATTGCCTATTATCATTGTAAGAGTAGCAGGATTGAAAATAAGAAGTCTGTTAGACACCGGTTCTACAGTGAGCCTTATGACACAAGCTCTATATAATGAAATAGCCCAGAGAGAGAAGGTTTTGAAAATACCGATCTCTAGTGTAAAATAAAAGGGATAATTCCAGACAGAACGATGATATGTAAATATCAGGTATTCCTAGATTTACAGATAGGAGGCTCTATTTTCTCACAGAGTTTTCTATTAGTAAACAAACTGCCTTATAACCTACTTATTGGGGCAAAATTTATAAGGGAATACAGAGTGATAATAGACCTAGCACAGGAAATGGTTATGTTCCATGTGAATGAGGAAGCCGAAGGCTTGGAGGTCGCACTCAATGAGATTGAACCAGGGTCAGATGAACAAGTATGGCATACATACAGAGACGTGGCCGAGGAAGAAGTGTTAGCTATGGAGCAGTTAGAAGAAGAGCTGAAAACACTAGCCACAGACCTGGAGAAAGATTTGGAACCCGAATTGGAAGAATATATTTCGGAAAAGCTAGAAGAAGCGAAAATTGGGCTAAAAGAGAAGGAAAATTTAAAGCAGTTATTAATGGAACAGAAGGAAGTCTTTGATTCGAGACCTGGTCGTATAAAGAACTTCACTTATGCTTTCCAAGTCAGTGATTGGACACCATTTAGGCAGAAACCCTACCCTATTGCTGAAAAGCATTATGGCAAAGTGAAAGAGGCAATTCAGGAGATGTTGGAGGCCAGTGTTATTGAGAAGACACCTACGCCTTATGTAAGTCCATTGGTAATCGTACTGAAGACAGACGGGACTGTTAGGGTATGTCTGGACCTGAGATATTTAAATTTGAAGGTTATTCCGGAGTTTGACCAAGTGCCACCTATTAAAGAGATCCTCAGGAAGTTCAAAGGGAAAACTGTATTCACAAATTTGGACATCACTTCCAGTTTCTACCATCTTGAATTAGAGAAGAAAACTAGTCTGTTGACAGGATTTATGTTTGATCAACACACATATACGTTTTTAAGGCTACCTTTTGGGTTGAAAACAGCTGGTTCAGCCCTGATAAGAGCGTTAGATCGCAATCTATCAGATGATGTGAAAGAGAGAACCATCAGATATGTAGACGACATTCTACTTACGTCAGAATCTCTGGAGGAGCACATGAGAGACCTGAAGAAGTTGCTAGATGACCTTCGAGAAGCCAACTTCAAGGTTAATATCAAGAAATCGCACTTCTGTCAGAGGGAAGTTAAATTCCTAGGGCATGTTATTGATGCAAATGGAGTCAAGCCTAATCCAGATAAATTGGAGGTAATTCGAAATTTCCCTCGACCCACGAAAGTTAAGCACGTCCGACAATATTTGGGAGTAATTGGAAAGAAAATGTAATACCGGACATATTAAGCCGTTACCCTAGAGAAGGGGAAGCGCTAGCTGTCCAGATTGAGAATCGAGATCAGAAGACGTTGGATGACTTGAGAAATCTTACCAACCTACAACGCGAAGACCCGTGGTTGAAGATGATGATCGATTACTTCGAGGGACGTTTAGCAAGGGGAACTGCAATATACAGAGAGGCAGAGGCATTGGCAACAGGTTATGTATGGTATAATCAGATACTACACAAGTGGGATGATGTAGATCATACACGTCAAAGGATTGTGATTCCTGCATCTTTGCAGAGGAGATTGGTGTGGCTAGCACACAGAACATTTGGACATCCCGGAATAGACAAAATCTGTGCTCTGTTGAAAGAAGCATTTACTTGGCCAAAGTTGAGAGAAACGGTGAGAAATGCTATTAGGACATGTGATCTATGCCAAAGGGTAAAGCCAAATCCCTTTTTAATGAAACAACGACCTATACCGTTGTTACCGGAGAAGCCAAGGCAGCTATTAAGCATAGACAACTATGGACCATTGCCTAGAGCACGTAGAGGCAATACACACATTTTTGTAGCCATGGATGTATTTTCGAAAATGGTGGTATTATGCCCCATACAGAAGACAAGTTCAAAGCAAGTATTAAAACGCCTGAATGAGAGAGTTATTCCGATTCTTGGGAAGCCGAATAACATCCTCTCGGACCACGGGAGTTGCTTCACAAGTGCAGAATTTCGTCGAGAACTGGAAACTCTAGGAATTAGGCAGATTTTATCTACCATTCGCCATCCTGAGGCAATTCCAGTTGAGAGAGTAATGAGAGAGATCCAGAAATACATGAAGATCTACTGCTCTGAAGAGAATTGGCGTTGGATTGAATTCCTAGAAGTAATTGAATACTGTATAAATAATACTGTACACGAGGCGACAGGTCAAGTTCCCGTGACTCTACATTTGGATCAGAGACCGGAGAGACCGTGGACTGGTGTCATTCCATTACCAGTAGACGCACAGCCAGGACGAGAATTGAGGATCCAACGAACCTTCGAATATCTCAAAGCACAGGCGGAGAGACGTCAGAGGAGAAATCGTGCGAAGAGGTATCACAGACCGCTTCTCGTCGGACAGAAAGTGTTAGTGCGAAAACCCGCCAGTTCAGATCCAGAGGCACGGAAGTATAAGAAGTTCAATTTTGCATATCACGGCCCGTTCGAGGTGATTAGAGACCTTCAAAACAATGCATACAGGATAAAGCATTTAGAAACTGGAAACGAAGTCATTATGAATGCAGCCAATTTAAAAATTTATTATTCGCCAGAAGAATTCGACGAACAAGAAGAAGTATTAACAGCACACGCCCAAATGAACGTGGATAGCGAAGTCAGACCTGAACGTTCACGCAGCGAGGCGGAACGAGAAGCAGACAGCTTGCCCAGTGTAAGGGACGAACAACAAGAATGCCAGTGTCTGCGAGAATTCTACAAAGAAATGGTTGAAGCGGCGAGGGAGGCCGAGGCCATAAATGCAGCCCTTCGTCGAGAGAATAAACAGCTTAGAGAGAGCGCAGTGTGGAAGGGGGAACTTGACTAACCATACTCGCAGCCAGACGAGGTGAAGGACCCCAGACGTAAACACAGACAGTGGTAGACAGTCAGCTGGTTACTTACAGAAAATCACTTGCAATTGATTTCTATAAGTTTTGCAAGGGGAATCTGAACCCGAGGGCTTATGCTGACTGATATCGAACGTGGATCTCAGAGACTGTGATCTCAGTATAAAGGTTCCACCAGGGAACGAACCCGAGGTCTGCTGAGGGAGTTTCATGGTAAAAACCACTAGAGAAAAGTGTATATTTAATCACTGGTGTGATTCCAGTTGATAATGACATTATTTATCAAAATAATGCAGGAAATTGAGCGAAATACAGCATTATTAGACTACTTGAAGTAGGCTATACTGGACTTGGAGCACGGAAAGTGCAGAGTTCGACGTTTAACTAATTGGCCCAGAATTGTGGGAGGTGCAGCATGGAGCCACGTCCATCTTGCTGACCTCGTTATGTCGTCTGGAGGAGGTTGGGGGCCTGAATAATGACCCAGTTTTTCCCCGACTGAGAATGGATGTAAGAAGGGGGTGGGAAGATCACAAGGAAAATCATTGATTACTCATGATTGGAGTAACACAATGATATGAGAGTGGCACACAGATGAATCTTTAGCCAGGAGGCTAATTTTAGAGCCTTTAATCTGCGAAATTGACGCATATTTAATGAAGTGCGGAAGAACAGGGACTATGGTTGTTCGCGGCGTGGTTTTAACGAGGTTGCCAGGGATTTCCCGTAAGATAGCGTCCCCACGCTATGGAGAAAGGAATTAATATTAATTAATTGGCCGAGCGATTCTTCAGCACGCAGACAGTGCTGGGATCAGTGAAGGAAAAGGAACCCGATGAGCATGGTTTCGAGACCAGAATCGTGCTGGGAGAGGAGTCGAGATAGCGCGGGAAAATTTAGCTCTACTTTTCGTGGGAATCCAATATAAGGGAGTCGACCCTTGGCAGAGCCTCAGTCTTCACTCAGTTAGAACACAGTCATCACGGCAGTCGCACGCCAATGTTGCAGCCAGTCTTAACGCAGTTTACACAGTTGGACATAGTTTGTCACAGAGAGTCGCAAACAGTCGTCGCTACACAGTTTTTGTTAGCAGTACGAACAATGTGTGTTCACTTAGGAAGCAACGTGTGAGATAAGTTGCAGAACTATTGTAAATAATAATCTATGTAAAGTTATGCACAGTGTTAAGCGCAATGTATAAAATATTGACTGATCGTACATGTCTAATTACGATGGAATGCGCTAAAAGAAACCTTACGAAGCATTTGGTAATGTCTTTGAATACCAAATAATTATGCGAATCAGGAAGCTTACCGTAGGAGTATGGATAAACTGTTGGTGAATTCCGAGGGCAAGCGAACCAGACTTTCAATCAGGAGTTGGTAGGAGTACGGGAGATGCCGTCGACACCTGCAATTTTGGATATCTTTGCTAGGGAATTTCAACCAAGGAAAAGTGTACGGAGTGACGTGTGTTATGTAAATTATATGTGAAATGTCTTTTAAATTAATAGTTTAATAAGTGTTTTAAAATGTCATGTGTGTTGGAAGCAATAGCTTCTTTATAGAAATGCAAAGTGTCGTGTGGTTAAGAGAAAATATGTGTCAGAAAATGTGTATATTCGAGATGAAAATGTCGCACTAATCTGCATATGGCAGGCGACCAGGAAGGATGTGAGTGGTTGGAACCACCGTGACGAAGCCTTGAGATATGTAAGTACCCCACAAATTATGTTCAAGTAGAGGTATAGGTCGCTGCATGTAGTGTGATTTCAGAGTTATAGAGATGCCAGTAAGAATTAGAGTAGGAGATAGACTCTCCAAGTTTACTCATTATTATGTTGATTTTAATAGATTTGAGATGTTATTTTGCATCAGTGAGTGGATTAAGCGTTACCACTATGAATTAGAAATGGCAAATCAGTTATGTAAATGTCACGAACGTGGTTGTTCGATTTGTAAGATGGAGTTGTGTCGGATTTTGGTAAATTTATGTCAGTGAGAATAATAATAATAATAATAATGAATATAAAAGGTATGAATGAATGCATCAGGCAAAATGTTGTAAACAAGAAATATTTACGCTATAGGGCAAGACTTATCGATCTAAGCTGTAAGATTATACAGTAAGATTACGTTACGGGATTAAGAAAAGAGTTTGATATCAGAATATATTGTATTAATGGGAATATAATTATGCCAGGAAATGGAAGAGCTTTTAGTGAATTGAATTTGCAGCTTATGTGAAAAGCTTATAGAGTAATTGATAGATTTCTCTTGGTAGTTATAGGATGCAGATCATAGCATTAGGAGGGACCAGGGTATCTATTCTTCGTATGAAATCTCGTATGCCGTGGGCGTAATGAGAGATGTACTTTATGCCAGAGCGTATATAGTGATATTGACCCTAGCTCTGATGATGGATTTGGAATGTTCCGGGTTCGAATCCTGTGATAGGTGGGAGGAAAACAATGGACACCTTCGCACGCTATCTGATTCCCCGAGAGCTATTTGTTGAGTGATTCGGCTCGTTGAAGCGAATCCCAAGACGGCAGCATGGGCTGGCCGCAATATTGTTAAAGATACCGGTTACCTAATGGACTAATGTGTTATGAATCTCGTGCCTTCATGTTGAAATGGGCCTAATTTGGAGCCAATTATTATATCCTCAGTGTAGGAGTAAATGTGAAAGCTCATCCAGAACCTATTTGCATAAGATTCAGTTAATATCCATTGAGATATGTGTGTCATTGGGACCACAGTGATTGTCTTGTAAAATCTTTTCCTGCTTGGGGAGAAAGCCTTCAGACAGGAAACGAGGGGGAGGTAATGTGGGACCTCACTCCACTTCTATTGTTTACAGGCCGCTCGGGGAGAGGGTCTGAACGGTCATGCGAACCGTGAAAACAAGTTTTAAAGGAACAGATTTTAGACCCTGTTAATGACATGAAATGAAATATTGTTATATTGAGTAATAAAGTCACGTGGTTTTAGAACACATTGATAATTATAGATTATCCTGATGGTTCATGATTTTAGCTATCTAACGAATAGTTAGACGTTGCATTTGTACTGTCACTGACATCTGTTTCTGAAGTGGGTTACCAGATGCCACAGGCTACTCGCGCAAAGGTAGTTTAATAGTACCGTCCGACACAGCGTTAATTAATGTTTTAATATGAAATCACACACGGCATGCAGTGGAACTATATAAATAGAGGAAGTGTAGGGGTAGCTTACATAATTATGGAGTTGTACGTAGACTGCTGTGCAACACCAGAATAGGCTAATGCATGTAAAGCATTTGGTGGGAAGAGAAAGATCAAAACACACACATGATACACATTATTGTCAAATTAAGACAAGGTTCAAGGAATAATTAATCTTGTAGAGTTAATGAAGTCACATTGGATGACAGAAGAATTAAAGTACAGTTTGTTTCTGAAGTTGTACGTGCATCAGCGCACTAGAGTACTTTGTAAAGTTCACATAAGGGTAAAGGTTTGTGTTATGATATGATTTTATTATGATAATATTATGTTCATATTTGTGGATTGTGGAAATAATTTTTGTTTGTTTGTTTTTCTGGTTGTGGGATTTGTTTTGTTTGTGTGAAGCCATGAAGTTTATTACAGAATTAAAGTTTTAGAATAGAGTTGTGCCTTATCATTGTAGAGTTGATACCTTTTAGCCTCAAATCCAAAATATGCAACTGCTACAGTGGGAGAACGGTACACGCTCGAGCCCTGATGCTAGCTGGAGGCAGAAGCATATTTTCCATCGAGATTACTCACATGGGTACAGTATATCTACCACACAGTATCAAACAAAATCATCCTTATGATGAACCCGTATGTCGACAAAAAAAAAAGAAAAAGATTAGTTGAAATGTGCTCTCAAACTAAATTCACGTAACGTGTACTTCCTGACGAGAAATAGAATTGAAAGCCTTGTAGACGAAACGCAGTGCACGTCACATATAAACTGACCCTCTACGTTGTGTTAGGTCCCCATACACAGGAAGACCCCCTTCATAAATTATAAAAGCTTGTGGTGCATGAAAATTCAGGTTCTTTAGCCTCAAATGGCCCAAATCCCTAAAAGCCGCAAAAAATGCTGATTCATTTCAGGAATTTTAGAAAATAATATTGCTGTTTTAGATATAATATACCTTCTGTACTATATGTCGAATATGAAAATTCCATGAAAAAATTCCAGGTTACCCCTTCACCCCCTTAATTGCATTGATGAATTATACAGTCCACGTTGGATGCGTGATAACCTTATAGCCATTTGGAAACTTTCACAGGAATGTAAGAAATGGAGTGACATTGCTTCTTACAAAAATATATTTGGAAAGTTGGTTGTCACCCCTTGAGATAATGTTGTCATGGTTACCGATTTGCATTCCTTCACTAGTTTGTTAAATTAAATTAGTTTTTTGGAAATATTTTAGAAACTGTTGGATTTAGAGCCTTATAATGTAGTTTTCGAGGACCCTTTAGGGCCCCCGAGTTTTGTTTCTGGCACCGAGAGGCTTTGTCACGTCGTTGTACGCCATAATATAATACTAATAATAATAGTATATAATATAGGGATATGAATATAAACCTGCCGTACCACACCCGCAGGAGTAAATAGCGTGAAAAAATTCTAGAGTGACTCAGGACCCCCTTAAGCGCATTATACGTATTGATGAATTCTACGGCTTTATTTGGTTCCGTGATAACCATCTAGCCGTTTGCAAACTTTCACACTAATGTAATTAATGGAATTGCATTGCGTCTTACAGGAATAGATGGACCTCTGAGAATCTGTTGCCATGGTTACCGGATTGCATTCTTTCATTAGTTTATTAAATGAAATTAGTTTTCTGGGAATATCTCAAAAACGGTTGGTTTTAGGGCCTTAAAATGTGGTTTTCGGGGACGGGTCCCATAGTTTTGTCTCTCACATTGAGGGGCTGAAAATGAGCTTTGTGTCGTTCTTCTACGCCTATTTCAGAATGTATTTTAAGGGGGTAGGTCCCCATTTATGAGAGGTACGGTGAAGAGTTACATCAATGATTTGTGTCGTGCCTCTGATGGATATCTGTACCAAATTTTACGTTGACACACCCAGCCGTTCTCGAGTTATAAGGGAACAAAGTTGTCCACAGACAAACAAACAAACAAACAGACAGACAGACAGACAGACAGACATACAAAAAAATCGTGCGCATCAATCATAAAACAGTCTGAAACGCGTAAACAACTCAAATTTCCGTAGAAATTCAGAAAAAACAGACAAACTTTCATTTTTATATATAGAGAGATATACTGCACCGCTCGGTGTTGACCGTGTTTTATTGCACAAATTTAGGTTTTACTCGCTAACCGTTGGAGATATACAAAAAGTGATAAGGACCTTTCGAATAGAAAATTAAATGGTAAAGTTCATGCATTTCATCAAAAGTTGGTATTTCTTAGCGTTCTCTTTTTATTTGAAATGGAAATATGAAATTTTGAAACCAAAGGGTGTAGAGACGTCACAAATGAGAGTTTTACTCACTAACCGTTGGAAATACACGAAAAGGGATAAGAACCTTTCGGATAGGAAATTAAGTTTCAAAGCTCGTATGTCCCATCAAAAGTTTTCTATTTTCTTGCGTTCTCTTTTTATTTGATATGGAAATATGAAATTTTCAAACCAAAGGGTATAGTGACGTCACTAAAATGGTCGCCATTTCTTAATAGTCCAAAATTTCGAAATCATAAGTATCCTATATGTAAACCTGGTAAATCAGCTACATCCATACAGAGTTTCATTTAAATCGGACCAGTGGTTCTTGCGTTATTAGGTAACACACAGACAGACAGACAGAAAGACAGACACACACCATCTCATTTTTAGCCTACTTTCGATTTTTGCAAAAAATGAAAGTAGACTTATGAGATCAACACAGGGCGAAAAAAAGTGTGTCTGTCTGTGTGTCTGTATGTAGTGAGTCTGTGTGTGTGTGAGTGTGTGTATTCTGAATGTTTATCAATTCGAACACGGTGAACGCGAATTGAACGAAATGTGGTACAAAGGTAGCACTAGCAAAGGACACCTCAGTGTCATGTTTTATATCGCCGCCATCTTGACGGGAACGTAATGGCGGCCACACAAATGTTCAAAGCTTAAATCAAATTACGACTTACCTAATCATCCGATCTCTACCAAATTTTGCAGCAACATACCTTTATGTGGGGAGCATCCATTGACCAAACTAATGGGTCATCAGCTTAATAGTTTGCGGATGGTGGCCATCTTTGTGTGAAAATCGATTCCCCCTATTAATTAAAACACGGTGAAATGGAATGGAACGAAATTTGGTACAGAGGTAGTACTAGCAAAGGGCACCTCAGTGTCATGTTTTATATCGCCACCATCTTGACGGAAACGTAATGGCGGCCACATAAATGTTCAAAGCTTAAATCAAATTACGACTAACCTAATCATCCGATCTCTACCAAATTTTGCATCAGCATACCTATATGGAGGAGGCATCCTTTGACCAAACTAATAGGTTATTAGCCTAATATTTTGCAGAAGCGGCCATCTTTGTGTGAAAATCAATTCCCCCTATCAATTCGAACACGGTGAAACCGAATGGAACGAAATTTGGTACAGAGGTAGCACTAGCAAAGGGCACCTCAGTGTCATGTTTTATATCACCGCCATCTTGACGGAAATGTAATCGCGGCCACCCAAATGTTAAAAGCTAAAATGTAAACTTATGATCCACGTCAGGAATTGGGGATGCAGATTAGGCCCTCAAATCCCGGCGCTGTAGGTAATCATCCTGAAAAGTGTACATTGCAAATTGTATATGCCGATTTCGGTGAAACTTGGCAAACATTCTGGTCAAACTGCAACGAAACTTTTGTGATGGTATCTCAAGAGAGGGCGAAATCACACCAGATATCATAGGTCTTGTTTGGATATTCAAGTGCGCTCTATAAACCTTTCTCGGATCTCAATATGGCCACATAGAAGATCTTTTCTCTATAGTCATTTCTCTCGGGTTTCGTCAAGAATATTAATTAATGTTTCAAACACCAAAGGTTTTCTACATTTTCAACAGTTAGTTGATTCATTTCCGACAGTGTGGATTGTCCAATTGCTAACGTCAGCAGAATATATAACATCATACAAAATCAGCAATGCCTAAAGAAACCAATGGTAGATAGGCTAATGATATAGTCCTACTTGAATATTACAATTTTGTATATCGCTTATCCTCCCAGCGCTTCACCCACGGACTCTGTGGGGGATCATTCCTATACCGTCGCAAGGACGGTGTCTGGGAGCTGAACACACTTAGTTAGCAGATGCAGCTGGGTGACAGGCCGATCGCCCAAACGACCGCTAAATTTGGTCTAATGAAAGAATGGTTGGGGAAGGGATTGGGAAGAACGTCGGCCGTACACATGTTGAAAAAGACCATCTCGACATTATGGGCAGATGACCAAGCTGTTCCTCCTCTTAAAACTCCAATGAGTAAATAACTCACATCTCGGCATTGCCTGGTGGAGAAAATGGGATATTACGAAAATTATTTTCATAACCGCTGAGATGGGATTTGAACCCACGCTCTCCCGATGCCAGTGAGGCACGAACTAATACGTTAGTGCTCTCGGCTATCGTGGCTGGTCAAGCTAAAATATTACCAACATAATTTCTCATAACGTTTTGATGATGATAACGATTGTAGATTTATGGGGTCGACGTTGTGTGTCGTATTGGTATAATGAATTATTAATGTGGAAAGCCACTTATAATAAATGAAATGGACAAACGCCAACATTCAGACAGACACAATAGCAAACAGATCACTCTTCAGAGAAGCTATTCAAAACGCAAAATTTCAAGAAAGGAAGAAACAAACAACTGGCAGAAAGTGGACTCAGGAGGAGAAAGATCGTCACTCTAGAACGATGAAAGAAATTTGGAAACAACGGAAATTGAATACAATGGACAATAGCCAACGTTGATTCATCGTACCCTCCAAATGGGTTATTCGAAAGAAGAAGAAGAAATGAAATGGAGTTAGAAGAATTTTAGTGTGCATTTAAATAAATATTGGTGGCGTAATGGTATGTTAGCCATTGACAGTTGAGCAGCATGACAGCTGATTCTTAAAGCGTATAAGTGTATTGTCTACGTGGAGAATTGATAGAATTTAATAAGGTACTCAAGCACTAAAATAATGGTTAGTTGAGGGAATAATACCACATTAAAGCTTTCATAAACTTTGTTTATCTTCGAAGACAAAACATATAGACGTTAGGGGATGCAGTACAGGTAACGCGCGCGCACGGCTGTGCCATTAAAGCCTTGTTCGACAGAAATCGTAACATCTCGACAGTAAAACGAGACTTCGAAAGAGTAGTGAATCTCTACATTTTTATCCAGTGCGTTAAATAACCGCGACAGGGTTATACGTAGGATAATTGCATAATCTGCCTATGCATAGGAGATTATAGCACAGTGGCGTTAGATTTGAGGAATCTACAATATAGGTATCAGTTGCTAAGTGAAACGCAGTAATGACTTTGGAAATTATTCCACAAGTAAAGACTACAGTCTTCAGAAATAAAGGCCAAACGTGGACCAAAGAAACGCAATTGTTAGAGTGCGGTAGTACCAAATAGAGCGACTCTAGAAGTGAATGTCAAATTATAGACAGTTGAAAAACAAACACTGGCGTACTGAACGAGAGATATATCATGCATTAGCTCAAAGAGTGCCGATAAAAGTACAGTAACCAGAATAGGAGATTCATCCGTTACCAGTATAGGGAAACGATCGAACGAGACTTTCAATCATCCGAATAGGAATTAGGGAGTGAACGTCGATACTTGCACCCCTAGTAGGCGGAAAGAAAGAAATCACGTGTGTGTAAGGTAGTAATAAATGCCAGAAGTGAAATTTGTATGTGTAAAAATAATTTGTTAGTGAAATTTAAGTGTTATATAAATATTTTAGTGATTTTTATTTTTAGTGATAGTGAAACCATGAGTGTATTTCCTCAAACAAAGATAAATAGTGTATGTAAAATGTGTAAGTTTGAGGAAAGTTTTACGTGTGTTAATATGTGTGTCAAAATGGCGTAAACTCAAAATTGCGGGCAACATGTCACGTCATTGGGATCCAGGCGGGATAATCATGTAAGTAACCAAATTTGATTATGTATTGTGCCTCAGGAGAGCTCATGTAATACTAAAATATGGAGAAGTATTCTCAAAATTTGAATAAGCACGGATAGAGGTGCGGGACTTGTAATCACTTAAATGAGTTATTACCGCATTATGCAAGTATTCTCAATCTAAATTACATTGTGTAGGGTGGGTCTTTTGTAAGTATTTTTATTCTCAATTGCAGTTTGTGACTATATTGAATCTAAATTACACTTTGTAAGTATTTTCTATCTAAATTGAATTTTGTAAATATTGTAAATTCAAATCACAGTACAGTAAGTATGTACTTAGTTTTAGTTGTAAGTATGTAGTTAGTTTGTTTATTAGATATGGTTCATTGTTCTATTAGACTGTGGTGTGTGAGTGTGTCTGGTAGCAGTTGCATTGCTTATTATTTATAGTTCATTGTTTCAGTAGACTGTGATGTGTGAGGGAGCATGTGAGTATGCCGGGTGACAGACTGTTTTAGTGGTAGTATTTGTTGTTGGTGGAACTTAATTTTTTTTTCGTTAGTAGAATTTTGGTATTTAATTGTTAGTAGAAGATTAGTATTTTTGTTAATAGAATTGCTCTTTACTTATTCTGAAAGGGAGTGGCAGCCTTTCAGAATAAATCAATTCTTTACTAGTCTTATAGACGGTTAAGTTATTGATAATATAAGCCAAATAATGGCCACACTGCGTCCTGCTGCACGGCTGAAAGCAACGGGAAACTACAGCCGTAATGTTAATCCCGAGGATATGCACCTCACTATGCATAATTACATGTGATTATGGCCTCCTCCCTTGTAAAATTTCAATCCGCAGGTAAACCCCCCCCCGTTCGGATCTCCGGGTGGGGACTACTCGAGAGGGGGTTAACATCACAGAAGTGACAAAGAGGAAATCTGACACTCTACGGATCGGAGCGTGGAATGTTAGAAGTCTGCTAGGAAGTGGAAGGCTAGAAAACATAGAAAGGGAAATGGATAGGTTAAGGTTGGATTTGGTTGGGTCATTAGCACTAAATCAAACAATGACCAAGCATGGGTTGGTCTCATATTGAGTAGGAAACTTGGACAGCGGGTGGAATATTATGAGCAATATATTGAAAGGATTATTGTAGCAAAAATCAATATTAAACCTACGTGTACCACAGTGGTACAAGTCTATATGCCTACCAGTAAAGCTGATGATGAGGATGTTGGAAATGTCTACGAAGAAATAGACGAAATTCTGAGGTATATCAAGGGTGATGAAAATGTTATAGTAATGGGTGATTGGAATGCTGTGGTAGGAAAAGGGAGAGAAGGGAAGATAGTAGGAAATTTCGAATTAGGTGAAAGGAATGATCGAGCAAGCAGGCTGATGGAATTCTGCACCGAGCATGAGTTGGTCATAGCTAACACCTTATTCAATAACCACAATAGAAGAATATATACATGGATGAGACCAGGAGATACAGGGCGTTACAAAATCGACTTCATTATAGTCAAGCAGAGGTTTCGAAACCAGATTGTGGATTGTAAAACATATCCTGGTGCTGACATAAACTCTGACCACAATCTGGTTGTAATGAAATGCAGATTAAAGTTGAAGAAACTGAAGAAAAGTCAAAAGCCAAAAAGGTGGGCAATAGTCAGACTGAAAGAGAAGGATGTAAACGAAAGATTCAAGGAGAGTATAAAGGAAGGACTAATGAAAACCCCTAAACAAACTTCAATTGCAGACGAATGGGCACTTTTGAATAGGGAAATAACAAAATCCGCAGAAGAAAACATTGGTAGGAAAGAAAGAATAGGTAGAAAACCGTGGATCACTCAGGATGTACTAGAATTGATGGATGAAAGGCGGAAACACAAGAATGTAAGAGATGAAAAGGGGAAAGCAGAATACAGACGTCTGAGAAATGAGGTCAACAAGAAGTGCAAGGAAGCGAAAGAAGAATGGTTGAAAGAGAAATGTGCAGGTATAGAAAAATGTCTGAAATTGGGAAAAGTAGACACAGCTTATCGAAGGATTAAGAATACATTTGAGGAAAAGAAGACCAAGTGCTGTAATGTTAAGGACACAAATGGAAAGCCTCTAACAGATAGGGAAGAAAAGGTTGAGAGATGGAAAGCTTACATAGAGAGTTTGTATAAGGGAAAAGAGATTGAGAATCATGAAATGGAAAGGGAGGAGGAAATTGATGTGGATGCGAGAGGAGATTTAATATTGAGATCAGAATTTGATAGAGCTTTGGAGACTTAAGCAGGAACAAAGCACCAGGCATAGATGATATACCGATTGAGTTGCTACGCTGCATAGGAGATGAAGGTCTGATCAGGTTATTTCACTTGGTGTGTAGGATTTATGAGACAGGTGAGGTACCCCTGATTTCAAGAAGAATGTAATCATCCCTATACCAAAGAAAGTGGGAGCTGACAGATGTGAAGATTACCGTACAATTAGCTTGATTACTCACGCTTCAATGATCCTGTCTAGAATAATTTACAAGAGGATTGAAAGCCAGATAGAAAGGGAGTTGGGTGAAGACCAGTTTGGTTTCAGGAGAAATGTAGGAACAAGGGAAGCTGTACTAAGTCTTAGGCTGATTTTGGAAGGTAGAATAAGGAAAGATAAGAGAACGTTCATGGCATTTGTAGACTTAGAAAAGGCTTTTGATAACGTTGATTGGACTAAATTGTTTGACAATTTGAAATCTATTGGAATAAAGTACAGGGATAGGAGGGTAATCTACAATCTATACACAAACCAGACAGCAGTATTTCGAGCTGAAGGACATGAGAGAAAAGCTGATATTCAGAAAGGTGTTAGGCAAGGCTGCAAAATATCACCCATACTTTTCAATCCTTACATTGAACAAGCAATGAAGGAAATTCGAGACAAATTTAAAGTGGGAGTGAAGATTCAAGGAGAAATAATTTCAACTCTGAGATTTGCTGATGACATCGTCATCTTGGCCGACAAGCCTGAGGATTTGAACGCGTTTTTGAATGGTATGGACTCCGTCTTACGGAAAGAATACATGATGAAAATTAATAATTGTAAAACAATAATACTAGAATGCAGCCGAAATAAATCAGAAACCTCTATGGACATCATATTGGATGGTGAAGAGATGAAGGAAGTAGGAAACTTCTGTTACTTAGGAAGCAAAATAACCAGTGATGGACGAAGCAAAGAGGATATAAAAAGTAGGTTGGCTCAGGCAAGGAAAGCATTTCTAAAAAAAGGAATCTGTTGACATCGAATATAGATTTAGGTACAGGAAGTCATTTTTGAAAGCCTTTGTCTGGAGCGTGGCGCTCTATGGAAGTGAAACTTGGACTATTGGTGCAGCAGAAAAGTGGAGAATTGAAGCATTTGAAATGTGGTGTTACAGGAGAATGATGAAGATCATATGGGTAGATAGGGTTACAAACGAAGAGGTATTAAGACGAGTGGGAGAGGAGAGATGATTCTGGCGACTGCTAATGAAGAGGAGAGATAGGTTATTAGGACACATACTAAGACACCCAGGAATAGCAAGCTTAGTTATGGAAGGAAGGGTCGGGGACAAGAAATGTAGGGGTAGACCAAGGTTAGAATATGTTAAACAGATTGCCTCGGATGTAGGGTGTGGTTGCTATGTAGAGATGAAACGATTAGCTCAGGACAGGGAGACATGGAAGCTGCATCAAACCAGTCAAAAGACTGAAGACTCAAACACAAAATGTCATTACGACCAACCTAATAATCTAGTCTCTACCAAATTTTGCAACAACAAATCTTTATGTGGGAAGCATATTCTGACCAAACTGCAAGATCATCAGCCCAATAGTTTGCAGATGGTGGCCAAGTATGTGTGCAAATCGATTCCCCTATCAATTCAAACACGGTGAAACCGAATTGAACGAAATTTGGTACAGTGGTAGCACTAGCAAAGGGCACCTCAGTGTCATGTTTTATATCGCCGCCATCTTGACGGAAACGGAATGACGGCCACCCAAATGTTAAAAGCTTAAATGAAATTACGACCATCCTAATAATTTGATCTCTACCAGATTTTGCAAGAACATGCCTTTTTGTGGAAAGCATCTTATGACTGACTACAAGGTCATCAGCCCAATAGTTTGCAAATAGCGGCCATGTATGTGTGCAGATCCATTCCCCAAATCAATTCAAACACGGTGAAACCGACTTGAATTACATTTTTTACAGAGGTAGCACTAGCAAAGGGCACCTCATATTCATGTTTAATATCCCTATAGCACGTTGTATTTCAACAAGCTACTACAACCAACATTCAATTATACTCCTTGAAAAGGACAAAGAGTTATAACTATACCCATGCATTTAGGAGAAAGTAGGCTATATGTTCTTTACTGAACATCTTGTTATATATTAGTATGATAATATTATAGTTTAATTTCCAGGAAGCCATGCATGATAGTGTTGCCAACATGATTCCAGGCCTGCAGATATGTCAAATTTCCAAATGCATGTAACTTCTGTACTATTGATTGGATTTCAACCAAATTTCGTGTACGATAACATATATAACTCTGCGTATTCTTAAGAGCAACCAGAGCTGCCAACTGTTAATAAATGCTCTCTCTATTTTTACATCCTATTACCAATATATCAGAAGGTATCCAAACCAAGCACTCGAAACTTTGCACACGTATAGTACATGACCTTCATTAATTTGGAGTACCTAGTATACGTCAGTACTGCCATCATGATTTTAAGTTCGTTGATAGGTCCAAATTTTAAATGCGTGTAACTTCTATACTATCAAATGGATTTCAACCAAATTTGGTATGTGATTTGTGTACCATAACTGATATGATTATGCGTATTCTTATGAGCCAGCAGGGCTGCCAACTGTAAATAAAAGCTCTTTCTATTTTTTACCCTAATGTCATAAAACAGAATATATGCAAGCCAACAGCTCTAAACTTTGCATGCGTATAATACCTAACAATCTAAATTAATTTGGAGTAACTAATTTACGTCAGTGCTGCCAACATTATTTAAACCTGCTGATAAGTCCAATTTGTTAAATACATTTTACTTCTATACTAACAAATGACTTTCATGGCACAATAATAGATAATCATATTTTAAATTAATTCATACATTTTAAGAAAAGTTGGCTCCTTAGTTTATCACGGAACTACATGCTTCTTGTCAAATGAGCTCATTGTCCCTTAGGTCTAGAGAGTGCATTGGCATTAACCTATATTCCAAGGTCATGTCACTACAAACGCTCTTCCTGAATGTTCCCCGTGATCTTGTATTGGAGATCCGTTGTGATTGCCAGAACTCTATGGTTGGTTGGTTGGTTGGTTGGTTCCTCAGTTTAGGGGCTGTGACAACGCGGTCATGTAGCCCCGTGTACTTTGGGTGTGTGTATAATCTGTCTGATAACCAGTGTTAATTGTGAATTATGATGACTCTATTAGTGTGTGTTATCTGTTTTTAGTTCAAGTAAAGACTGCAAACATTCGATTTTCAAGTAGTCCCAATTTTTGCTACCAAACGCGACCGTCAACGACCAACTAGTTCTGTAATTTGTTACTAGATGCCACCGCAGTCGGCTCCTGGTGACGAACGTTGGAACCTAAGAGCGTTAGTCAAATATAACCTATAATTTAGCTTCACTCAAGTAGGTAATTAGTGGAAGGCTCATTATCATGCCGTAATAAATCTATGACATGGGCTTTACTTCCCCTCCGAAGGAAGGCATACTGACGGATTTTAACGCTCTTAAAAAATCCGACAATTTCGGACGGGTTTGAACCCGCGACCTTGTCAGAACTCTCTTTATGTGTTATTTTTTGTTAAATAATCAAGCTTCCCTTTCAAATCCACCGCATCATTATAACATCTTGCTTTGATAACTTTCAATTGATGTAGCAACTTGTATGGATACCCTTTGAATAGTGAGATGTTCCTTTGGAGGCAGACGTTTCTAGGCTAACTATTATTATTACTCCGTCATATTTTCATTTCCAGCCTGCGAGAAGCCTCTTCAGCCTCCTTGGGATAATTGGATCCATTCATCTCTCTCCCCCTCCCTCCTTACCAGACATCCATCTCCAGCCCACCACAGAGCGATATTGTTCTCCTAACCATGAACAAGAAATGCTACGCGATGCCATTTCATGTTTTACCATCCAATGTACGTACTACGCAAATTTTAGGTAGATTTCATTACAGAGCTAACTATTACCATGGGTACCATGTTTAGACTTCCGGAAAATTTCGACATATCTTCGCGTTTCACATCCCCTAGACACCAAAATCACCGTCAGTTCAAACGTTTATATATAATTTATGTATATATGCATATCGCTTTCTTGTGGACACGATACCTACCGCAAGTTTGCACCAATCACTTTGATTTTTTTTACATAATATGTATCCCTTTAAAATCTCGGCCGAGTTCGTTAATGAGCACAATCGGTCGGAGGGAGAGAAAATGGGGGCTTTCTTTAGAAAAAGGGAAATACCGCTATAACTCTCTTAATATGTGAAATATCGAATCCATTCAAAGATCATACTATGTGTCGGATAAGGACCAAACATTTATGTTTGTAATGTTTTTTGATAGCACCGACCATAGAACAAAGGGGTGGGAAAAGGTGGGCTTTTCGGGAAACATTAATTATATTGTTACGACTGTGAGTTTGTTTTGTCGCCTCGCCCTTTGAGTCACAGCTGCCCCGAGCTATGTCTGCCTCAGTGTTATTACGTGCGCCTTACGCAATGGGCTGCGCGGACAAAGGGATGGTCAGAATATTCGTGACCCAGTCAGTGATGGAAATCTCGAGAAGCCGTGAATCCTGGACGCGTCTAGAAGCATTTATTGAGTCACCAGCCTGCTATATAAGAGCAAGCGAGGTGGACAGTGTTTTTTCGAGCTAGTACGAGCTTTTACCTGAGCGACAGTTGTTGGTGACGTGACTTGCGAAACCCTAGTGAAGCTGATTCTCTTGACAGCGAAGGAGTGTGAAGCCTACGGAGAAACTGTGTCTTGAGCGAGTGTGTTTTCCAGTGCAGCAGAGGTTAGTGTGGTGTCCTAGCCAGCGGACAGCGAAGCAGAGTGTAGTGGTGAGTGACCGGCTATCGTCAATAACTGTAGCTTGCGTATTCAAGGAAGTGTTGCAGGCAGTTCTGTTGAGGCCACCGGTCCCATTAGGTGGGATTAACTTCTGTGGCTTATTGACAAGTGAAAGGCAAGTGTTCCCTACAAGAGGAAATTAGAGTGAGATACTAATTGCTTGTATCTCCTATTTGTGTGGTGTATCTTTCTGGCCCGCAATAAAGCTAATGCGTTTCATTAAAGGAACAATTTGTGTTGTGCTTTCTACCCACCGTAATCCAGTTAACGGAAGTGCCACTGGGGGGTGGCACGTAACAATATCTCTCTTAATAGGCACAATATCAAAACCGTACAAAATGGACAATATTCCCCCAATAACTACCTAAAACTTTTGTCTGAAAGAATTTTTGATATGACCCACTATTACACCAAGGGATGAGCAAAATGATTTCGGAATTAGAAGAAAATGCCAAAAGCCATCAGAGGTTGCCATGACAACGCTTCTAAACTGATGAGGGATGAGTTATCAGACGTTGCCATGACAACACCGTTGCCCGAGATCACATTCAGTTTTCTATCTGACTGTGGAAAGCGGCTTCGGTGACGTAACTGGTAGCATGCTGAATATCTATGCTCAAGGTCGCGGATTCAGAGCTGGCCGAAGTCGTCGGATTTTCTAAGAGCGCTAAAAATCCCTCAGTATGCTTTCCTTTGGAGGGGAATTTCCAACGTTCGTTGCGAGTTTCTGGTTGCGGTGGCATCTAGTAGCCAAGTTCACAGCTAAGTGTCGTCAACGGTAGTATTTGGTAGCAACATTAAGAACTACTACTTTAAATCGACCGTCTGCAGTCCTTACCTGAATTACAGACTAATACTGCCATCACAATTAACACCGTTTATCAGACAGATTCTACACACACCCAAAGTACACGGGGCTACATGACCACGTTGTCGCAGCCCCTACACTGAACAACCAACCAACATCTTTCCGAAAGATGAAATTTTGCCTGAAGAAGGAACAGACCGTTAGATAAGTTACACATCAGTGTCGAAACCTTGCATAAGGACAGTGTGACCACAAGTATAGAAATGGACCCAAAATGACGAGGAGATTACCGTCCCCATAAGACAATAGCATGTTAAAAATACGCATAAAAAGACGAAAAACGAAGTTAAATAAGCTCCAACTGTAAAATACTTTCTCGCAATCAATGATGTCTGATCCTTCTACGAAAACCTGCAGATATTGCCTATTTTCGCCCATCCTCTAGTTTGCCCGGTGAAATGAGAGGTGTGTGTGTGTGTGTGTGTGTGTGTCCCCTAATAACTTCTAAACTGCTCGAGCGATTTCAATGAAACTCGGTAGGTTCATAGCACTATCTCGGGCGACCCCGACCGTGCCCTTCAAATTTTGTTACGTCTCACCAATCCAACATGGCGGCTATGCGAATATTTCACCAGCATTCAATATCTCCGAACCTATTCCCGATATCACCCTGAAATTTGTTACAGTGATAAAGGGAACTACTAGAAGTTCACCTATGTGACTTTTGAAAAACTGGTAACTACAAAACCAACATGGCGGCCACGCGAATTTGCGACTTTTAAATAGACGTTTCTCGCGATTTAATCAACCAAACGCAATAAAACTTGGTACAGTATATGTATATATACATTGTAATGCACCGACATCTAACTTCGTTCAATTGTTTACATAACCACAAGATGGAGGCTGTGCGAAATATTTCACCGTCATTCTATTCTATCGCTGAAATTATTAGCGGTTACACCCTGAAATTTTGTACGGAGATAAAGGGCACTACTGGAAGTTCTTCTGTTAGACTTTCAAAATACGGTTAACTACAAAACGAACATGGCGGCCAAGCGAATTTGAAAATTTTAAATAGACCTTTCTCGCGATTTAATGTTCCAAGCGCACTGAAACCTGGCACAGGAAATATTTATACACATTGTAATCCACTGGTATCTAATTTAGTTCAATTGTTTACATAACCTCAAGATGGCGGCAGTGCGAATTTTAAAATTAAGATTTTATTTATTGTGATGTAGTCATGCGATCGAAGTGAAAGTTTGAATAATGAACCTACGCAATAATTTTCCTTTAATGGTACATGACTCTATGGCCTATACATTTAACAATCCAACATGGCGACCATCCGAAATATTTAGACGATACTGAATATCTACGAATCTATTTTAGCAATCAAACTGCATTTTTTAATGTTCATAGGGGCTATGAACTTACGTTCACCTATAGGACTTTAAATAACCTGGTGATCACAAATCCAACATGGCGGTGACGCGAATTATAAATATTCACATGGACGTTTCTCGCAATTGAACCATCCGCGTGCAGTGAAACTTGGTACAGTAAATCCTTATACGAATGTTAATCCACTGGCATCTAATTTATTTCAATTGTTTCCATAACCTCAAGATGGCAGCTGTTAAAAATTTTAAAATCTCCTTGTTTTTTCTTGTGTCCTAATTATGCGATTGAAGTTTGAATACTACACGTTCACAATAATCTGCATGTAACAGTACATAACTCTAGGACCTACATATATAAAATCCAACATGGCAACCAACCGAAATATTTAGTCGGTTCTCAATATCTACGAATCTATTACAGCAATCAAACTGAAATTGTGTATGTTGATAGTGGCAATTAACATAAGTAGGATATATGAAAATAGGCTGTATAGTTCTTCACGGAACTACTTGTTTTTTTCGTGTGGTCTCCTCAGAGGTCGAGTGCAGGTCTTTCTATTCGACGCCCGTGGGCGACCTGCACGTCGGGATGAGAGATGGATTGCATGAAGATGACTGAAACTAGGCAAGGATGTGGAAGGAAGCGACCGTGGCCTATCAGAAGGTACCGTCCTAGCATTTGCTTGGTGTTGAAAATGGGAAACCACGGAAAACCATTTCAAGGACGGCCGACGGTGGGGCTCGAACCCACGCGTCTACCGAGTCAGCAGAGAGCTTGGCCCCATCACCTAACGCTGCGCTTTAGCCAGTGTAGCCACTGCTGTCGGTCTTTATTATAGTGGTTCCATGTAAGTCGGTATGCTTTCTGCAATTTAGCGATCCTGTCTTCATTGGATGTTAAGTTCAGTCCTGTTTTCTGTAAAATCTCTCCTAGGTATTTGGAACTTTCCACTTGTGTTATTTTTCCATACTTGGTTTCCAGTGGGTGCCTGTCTGTGGATATTATTATTATTATTATTATTATTATTAGCAAATCTGATACAATGTATCCTTTCCCCATTTTCTTTTATTCCCTTTTTCTTCTCCTCCTTCTACAATGAACAAATTAAATAAATACGGAGATAGGGGACATCCTTGTCTAACTCCTTTCCTGATCCTGGCCTCTTCCTCTACCTTATTTATGTTTATTTTTGTGGTTTGATTCTGATATAGTTGATTATGATCGAGGTAAATGAGTTGGTGCATGGAACATCTCGTCGTCTCCAGTTGTAATTGGATGTAGACTCGGCTCCAAACGAGGATCATGGGAGCCTGCCAGGACTGGTTACGTATGGTATCACATAAAGTGTCAGCTCGTGTCCGGTATTAAGTTTGCTGATGAATATTCAAACGGCGAGGCAGCTCATTATGTGTGCAATTGTTCCTGCTAACTGGTAGTGCGGTAAGTGAAATTGATAATCAAGTTGGACGGCCAGACCGGGCCTTGCCAGTACAAGCCAATTATTACAGCGAAGACTCCCCAACCTCTCTTATCCCTTTATAGGGGCAGAACTATTATTATCATATTTTATGTTCGACGATGTCGAAATGTATATATAGCCTATAATAGCCTATAATGAGGCTCATTATAGTACACGTTTTCATTATGGGACAGTTTCTCCCACCAATCAGAGCTCAAGAAACAGTTGTTTGACCAATTAGGTAAGGATAGCATCGCCCCTTCGCTGACTTCCAAGACCTTCTAATTTAAATTTCACTGCGTGGCCTAGTGTCATACGGGGGTAATCAAGGAACCCTTGGTCAAATACAAGGTATTCTCTGCGTCCCATGCGCTCTGTTCAGTATATAAAACTGGAGAAATCTCGACAGATATTTATGAATATTTATGTTCGAACATAAAATAGTTATAATAATAAATCGTCGAACATACGCAGTCGTATGCAACTCGCCTATAATGGTAATTAAGACACTCGTATTTATTTGAATTTAATTATTTATATTTGTGTTAGCAGAATATCAATTTTAAATTAATAAACATATTTTTCAAATCAATTTTGGAAATGTGACTTATCTTCTTCAGACCCGAACAAAACTTTGTAGCTGAGATTTTCTGGTTCTATCTTTCTTGAAACCCTAGAACACTAACCCTTCGTAATTTTTACGACGGTAGATAGCAGTACGGTATAGTTTATTGCCTTCCGCGCATGCTTGCCTGCCACCAATTTGTGTAGCTGAATTTCTCGAGCAGTTGTTGACTGTGGCGGTTGCAATTGTTGATATATTTGCTCATTCTTATAATAATTGGGTGGGTGTCGTCATAATTGACGAACGGTTATTGATAGTGCAATACTTACAATTATAATGTGCCTTAATACCTTTTTTACATTTATACTTATTTCATTAAATTTCATGGTAGTTTAGGTTTCTTTGTGGAACTCACATTTATAGTTTTAAAGGCTTATTTTAATATCTAGTATAATAAAATTAAGTTCTTATAAAAAGTGTTAATGTAATGTAGCAAGTTTGCTATCTTTAACAAATAATCACATCAAATGATTTAATATCTATGTATTTTGATTCATGACCTGTTTATGAATCTATAAGAACTCGAAATATCAAAAATCTTGCCGAATATTATCTGTAACGTAGTAAATAACAATTATAAGTTTGAGTAGTCAAATTTACGAGGGTTAGTAATAATGAGCGGCGAAAGAGGGTTAGTGTTCTAGGGTTACGACAGCAAAAACAACTCAAATTTTAATACAAAGGACATATTTTGAAAAAAATATTAAAATTACGCTTCGCAATTGCCGACCAACAGAGTAACGAGCGCCAAGTTGTGGTCATGGGGCGTCACTATCTCCGGACTGAAAAAACAAATGGGTTAGAATCCCTTAGTCTGACATTCTTGAAATGTTTGCCCAGGATTTCTCGTTTTCAAATCTAGGCGAAACTGGGACGGTACCTTCTTATCAGGCCACGATCGCTTCCTTCGAAGTTCTCGCCCAGCCTAATTCACCTCCACTCATTTTTATTTTTATCTCTGAATAATACCTCTGATGACCTCGGTGTCATAAAGGGCATCCAACCGTAAAAACCATCCACCAACATAAGGCTCAGCTCTCTTCGCCCACCAACTCCATATAAATGGGAATATTATGGGGTAGAATTAATTCAGAATTCACATAATACCAATTGTTTCTGAGAAAATATTTTAAAAAGTGAAGGGGCACATAATGTGTACCCTGGGTCTAAAGAGGTTGCCTTTCAGCTCCGTGGTCAGTTTAGTGAGGCAAAATGCCATCCAGAATGAATATTTCTTATTATATTTTATTTTAAAATGGATTTGTAACATAATAAAAAAAACACCTAAACCCTGTAAAAATGTAATTTACAATGGCACTGTAACGATCGGGAATCTTACAGTGCGGCCAACATTAAGTATGGAATACGGCGCTGACAGCAGGTCATTGACTTAATGTTTTTCTCCTCTGATCGCACTACATGTAGCAGTGGTTTCTGGCTTAGACAGAAGGCCGGCTTAATTCTTACTTATGCCGTTCCAAGGCCCTTGGGTCAATACTTCACAATACTAATTGTTTAAAAGATGACCATTTTTGACTTAATACTTTTCAGCTCCGACCGATTTAATTTTGAAAATAGTTATTCCTATTAAAAACAAAAATCAAGAGTCTTAATTTATAATACACTATATACAAAAATTGTTCTGTTGATTTCTAGAATTCTCAAGTGAAATGGGACTTGTGGCGGATTTACTCAATTAATTGAAGTCACCTGTCCTTCTTAAGGGGTTAGGTACATGTTACAATGGTAAAATCTTAACAATTATCTTTTTTCCCTTCAAATCACAACAATTACAGCAATGACATTTTGTGCACATGATTATTTTATATGAAAAACAGCATTACATTCATGTCAAAAAATTCAAAATCGTGGTTGTTCATCACACAAGGCTGCAGCGTTTTAGTGATAACTCCTGTAATTGTCAACATTTTTAGGTTCTGTTGATTTTATTTCATTCCAAAGATATTCCTCTAGAAATGCAAGTACATTCAGCAACATATCTTAACAAAACATATTTGTACATTTGTATTGAAAAGAAAATGTCTAAATTTCACAATATTTTTGCTACATTTTTTTAAAGAAACTATTTTAGACAGAGACATGAATTTAAATAATTTTGAATATATAGTAAGCAGAAATACACACACAAAAATTCATTGGTGTATGTCAATTAGATTTTGAGTTATCATTAAAGCGGGTGTCACAAACATAACTGTGAGAAAATGAGCGATAAACATTTGTGTATAAAGCTTACATACCATTAACCAGGACGAACATTGGGTGCAGAGCTTTGTCTTATAAATCATAACTCAAAATCTAGGGCGCATAATGACATATTTCTCGCACCAAAATGTTCCTAAAGGATAGGAGCATAAAATGAAAGATATTTTGAAAAAATGATTTTTTGAAGTTCATAAGTTGTCCCTCACCCCTTTAAGTCGTCTCTGTAATTTTGGGTTATATATGTATGATGCTTTTATAACTTGGTCCCGCTGCGAAACTCCTTCTCTATTGGATGTATTCTGTTAACATTATTACTATACAAGCTGCACCCGGCATGAGTTTGCAATGCCAATCAATGAAAGTGTTGGCGTTGTAATTCTGTTTCTTGAAGTGATTTTGGATACACAATATTTTTTCAATTTCCGTTAACTGCCTGTAAACAATCGAAAAATGGATTTACTAATTTAGAAAAATTCGTGGGAGCTTCCACAACAGTTCACCAAAGTTTCATCGCAATCGGATGAATGGTTGAAACGATTCGCACGCCATCGCTCATTTATTGAATCTACTCATGCGGTACCTATTGTAAAATGGATGGATTTACTAAGCCAGAAACCTTTCCTGGAGTGCACAGATCAATTCACCAAAGTTTCATCGCAATCGGTAAATGGTATGAGAACGCATACGAGACTCTGTTGAAACGCTTCGCGTGCCGTTGCTCATTTGTTGAATCTACTCGTGCGCTACCTATTTTAAAATTGATTTTCTAAACCAGAAACCCTCCCTGGAGAGTACACAACACAACCCATGTATCAGCTCAATCGGATGAATGGTATATGAACGCATACGGGACTTTGTTGAAATGATTCGCACGCCGTCGCTCATTTGTTGAATCTATTCGTGCACTATCTATTGTAAAATGGATTTACTAAGCCAGAAACTTTCCTTGGAGTATATTCATCATCTCACCCATGTTTCATTGCAATCGGATAAATTTTATATGAACGCATAAGAGACACACAAACACAGACAAACCAGCACTTAATATTCATTTTTAGCCTATTTTCAAATTTTGCAAAACTGAGGAAAAAGTAGACTTATGAGATCGATCCGGGAAAATGTGTGTCTGTCTGTCTGTCTGTCTGTTTATCTGTCTGTCAGTCTGTCCTTCTGACTGTCTGGGTGTGTGTGTCGCCCCCCCCCCCTATCAACATCTAAACGGCTGCAGCAATCGAAACCAAATTGAGTATGAGTAAAGATGTATACAGTAATATATCAAGCCCATATTTGAAAATGATTTCAGTGCTACCAACTGCTGAAAGAACGCACTAGAAATTTGAGCTCCATGTTGGATATCATGGAAGGTATGAATGGGAGCTATTGCAAAATTGGCACACATGTAGATAATACTATTTTAGTTTAATTTCCAGGAGGTCATACATGACAGTTTTGCCAAAATATTTTTAAGACTTCTGATATGTCCAATTTTTAAATGCATATAACGTCTACACTATTAATTGGTTTTCAACCAAATTTTGTATGTAATATGTGTACATAAACAGATATGCCTGAATGTATTCTTAAGAGCCACCAGGGCTGCCAATTGTTAATAATTGCTCTCTCTATTTTCTTCATCCAAATACCAATATATCTGAAAGTATGCAAGCCGACAGCTTTAAACTATGCACACGTATAGCACCTGACATTTTAGATTAGTTTGGAGTAACTTATAAACCATAGTTCTACCAACAAGATTCTAAGCCTGCTGATAGGTCCAATTTTAAAATACATGTAACTTCAATACTAACAAATGGATTTCATCCAAAATTGGCACAACAAATATCATAATATTTCCGATTATTTCTAACCAGCACACGCATGTCATTGTTGCAAACATGATTTTACGCGTGCTGATAGATCCAATGTCTAACTACATGTAACGTCCATTGGACTTCAACCAAATTTTGTAATCTGTACCTTAAGAGATGGAACTAAGAATATATTCAGTCACCAGGGCTGCCAACTGTAGTGCTCTATTAGGCGACATTATACCAGGAATATTTCGAACTAAATAGACATTTCGATATTACCAACTTAATTTCGTCATTATTCTAGATAGGTTCATATACTGTAGATTAATCATTGGCATGAATCTTCATTTTAAGAAATGTAGGCTCTTTAGTTCGTCACGGAACTTCTTGTTATATACAGAGATGCTTTTATTAACTTGTCAACGTCGTTTTGTTCGAAAATTACGGGTTTATTTCATAATCTTCTTCTAAAAGTATAACTTTCTGAACGCAACTTGTATTTTATGTAATGTATAAACTGATGCACACGATATTTATAACTGCCTGACATGTGTAATTATAACTTGTAAGCCTTTTAATACGCCAATTAATTGTGGGATATTCGGTACTTAATATAAGTTCGCAACTGTAAAGCTGTTGAAAGTTTTAGAGCGTAATATAGGATCTACAGCGAAGCTAGAGCACGTCCGCCGATGTCAAAAAATGGTCTTCAGATTGTAAGACGCTGTTGAAATATGGCGAGACTGCAGCCTGCTCCGTGGAGAATACAAAATGATGGCAAGCGTCGGGACGCGCGTGCTTCCACTGCAATCTCTCATGTGGCCTATATACTTCTTATATATATATATATATATATATATATATATATATATATACTGTATATATGTAAACCAACACTATGATATTGCCATTATATGGAAAACAAGAAGTTCCGTGACGAACTAAAGAGCCTACTTTTCTCGAAATGTAAGATTCATTCCAATGATTAATCCTTATGGACCTAATTAAAATAATGACGAAATTGAGGTGGTAATATCAAAATTTCTAATTACTTCGAAATATAACTGGCATAATGTAGCCTAAGCGAGCACTACAGTTGTCAGCCCTGGTGAATGAATATATTCTTAGTTCTATCTCTTAAGGTACAGAATACAAAATTTGTTTGACGTCCAATGGATAGCATGGAGGTTGCATGTAGTTAGACATTGGACCTATCAGCGCGCGTGACATCTTGTTGGCAACAATGTCATGCATGTGTTGGTCAGAAATAATCTGAACTATTATCATCTATTGTTGTGCCAATTTTGGAAAAAATCCATTTATTTGTATATAAGTTACATGTATTTTAAAATTGGACCAATCAGCAGGCTTAGAATCATGTTGGAAGCACTGACGTATATTAGTTACTCCAAATTAATCTTGAATGTAAGGTACGTGTGCAAAGTTTAGAGCTGATGACTTGAATACTTTCTGATATATTGATATTAGGGTTAAAAAAATGAGACAGAATTTATTATCAGTTGGCAGCCCTGGTTGCTCTTAAGAATACGCATAGTCATATCTGTCATAGTACACATAGTACATATGAAATTTGGTTGAAATCCAATTGATAGTATAGAAGTTATATGTATTTATAACTGGTTCTATCAGCAGGCTTAGAATCATGTTGGTAGTACTGAGGGTCATTTGTTACTCCAAATTAATCTAGAATGTCAGGTAATATACGTGTGCCTAGTTCAAAGCTGTCGGCTTGCATACTTTCTGATATATTGGTATTTGGATAAAAACAATAAAACAATAGAGAGTGTATTTATTAACAGTTGGCAGCCCTGGTGGCTCTTAAGATTACGCTCAGTCATATCTGTCTATCTACCCATAGTACATATGAAATTTGGTAGAAATCCAATTGATAGTGTAGAAGTGATATGCATTTAAAAATTGGACATATCAGCAAGCATAGAATCATTTTGGTAACACTGTAATATATGTCCTCCTGGAAATTAAACTGAAATGTTATTATCTATATGTGTGCCAATTTTGGTTTAGCTCCCATGCATACCTTCCAAGATATACTACATGGAGCTGAAATTTCAATTGCGATTTTTCAGCAGTTGGTAGCACTGACATCATTTTCAAATACGGCATTGAGATATTCAGACAGAGATCTTGACTCATACCAAATTTGGGTTCGATTGCTACAGCCGTTTAGTAGTTGATAGGGGGGGGGGGGACGACACACACACAGCCAGCCAGACAGACAGACAGACAGACAGACAGACACACATTTGCCCGGATCGATCTCATAAGTCTTCTTTTTCCTCATTTTTACAAAATACGAAAAGTAGACTAAAAAATCGAATATTATTTTAAATACACTGCCAAGATACTGAAATTCCACTGAAAAGTTGTAACACTGTTTATCAATAAGGCAACAATGTAAAATGACTTCAAACATCTATATTGTCGACCATGCCGAAATATAAATATGACTAGCGCACCCGTGCGAGAAATCACGCTTGTTCATAAACCACACTTTCCCCAATAGCTTTATAATGAGAGCCTTAAGGAGAAAGGTTCTTATGTTTTTACTTCAACCAAATGATTATAGAACACTATTTACATTACAGTTAGAATTGCAAGTTCTACGTTCCCTAACATAAGAAGACGATCACTGAAAATTGGATCATCATAACACTCACCGGTTATTCGATATTTATGAAATTATACGATTTGAGTACTCATTCCTTTGATTTACTGTTTCTGAAATCCATGCAAAATGATAAAGGAAATACCTCGGAATATTAAAATGATATCTAAAAGGCGTCACAGCAGCCAAAATGTGAAGTGGACAGCAATTATGGAGCGTATTTTCCTACTGCAACAGTATGTGCAAATCGCACACTTCGTACGTTTTTTAGAGTCTTTTTTTTTGAAATTATAGATATTTATGAAATTAGAGTGCAATTCGTCACTGCTGATGTCTATTCTCTTTCATTTGAATGCTCATTTGTCACGATCGGTCGCTTGTGAACGCCTCAGGAGGGATCTATACTACTGAAATAATACATACTAGCATTACCCGTCGCGGCTCCGCCAGCGAATATTCTAGTTGTAAATAGTACACTTAGCAAAATCTCAATCATGAATGCTATGACTGATTTATCCTTGGTATGAAAAATCAGACTTTATCAATTCAGCTACTGGTGCAGTGGTGAGGGGTTTGTCATTCCTTCATAGGTATATCAGAGCGAAGTTAGTTTTCTGGGAATATCACAGACACTGTTAATTTAAGGGCCTTTAAATGTGGTTTTCGGAGATCCTTTATAGTCGGGTTAAAAATACCTTTCGTACCACACTCACAATGAAAATTGCGAGAAAAATTCTAGAGTGCCCCTTGACCCCCTTAAGCGCATTATACTCTATGTATCGATGAATTTTACAGCTAAATTTGGTTCAGTGGTAACCTCATAACCGTATGGAAACTTTCACAGTAATTTAATAATTTGAATTGCATTGCATCTTACAGAAATAGATGGACCTGTGAGATTCTGTTACCATGGTTACCGTGTTGCATTCTTTCATTATTTCATTGTAAATATACATGTTTTAAGGTATTTATTTAATTGTGAGGCATTTAAAGAGTAAGTGAGTGCGTTTCGCTTACGCATTGGGTTATGCTGAAACTGTAGGTACCCCATATGTGTAGGTTGGTGTTAATGGGACCTTATTTTCTGTACAAAACTGGAATGGGACCTTAGCAGAATAATATAGGGAGGGATGATGATATGACAGAAATCTTCATCTTAAAAAGGCACATTATAGTTTCAAGTTTCATTATCATACAGGTTCTCCACCAATCAGAGCGTAAAATTTTCATTACGAGAAGGAAGGAAGGAAGATTTTAGTTTTACGTGACCGTGAATCTTGTGATTATGAGCCACGGGACCTCCTTTTTACGTGGAATCCGAACCACAGGACATGGCATTTCACTTCGAAAATCTCACATGCATTGACCGGGAATCGAACCCGGACCGCCTTGGTGAGAGGCATACAGCTAGACCGCTGAGCCACCACGCCCCTTTTTCATTACGATACAGCTGTTTGACCAATTAGGTTAGGATAGTATCGTAGCTGCGCTGACTTCCACGGTCTCCTATTTTGAATTTCACTGCGTGGCTAGTGTCATAGTGGGGTATTCGAGGAGGCCGTGGTCGAATACAAGGTATTCTCTGCGTCCCTTGGGTTCTGTTCAGTAAACGAAACTGGCAGAATCTCAACAGATATTTATAAATATTTATATTCCAACATAATTATAAACACTCGCCTAGAATGCTAATATTAAGACACTCGAATGGAAATAATAAAACTCATGTCTTAATTATTGCCACGATAGACTTGTTTCCTAATGTTCTAATTGCGCAAGTCACAGAATATTACAATGTCTCTATAATTTTTATGGACAGGTTATTGTAAAAATAATCCTGCAACCAAGAACGAACATTGCCGCTAACTCTCTTGCCTTCAACTTCTGTACTACTGCTAATATAATCGACCGGATATAGTTGAGTTTGACTCACACTAGTGCTCGTTGGGGGTAGAAGAGGCAAACTGCTAATCTAATCGACTTGATATGGTTGAGTTTCATTGACTCACACTAACGCTCGTAGTGGTGCTAAAGGTTAACTACTTATCTAAACGACTAGATATGGTTGAGTTTCATTGACTCACACTAGCGCTAGTAGTGGTACAAAAGGCAAACTGCTAATGTAATCGACTGGGTATGGTTGAGTTTCATTGAATGACACTAGTGCTCGTATTGGTAGAAAAGGCAAACTGCTTATCTAATAGACTCTATATGGTTACGTTTCATTGACTCACACCAGCGCTCGTAGTGGTAGAATAGGCAAACTTATATTCTAATCGACGGGGCATTCTTGAGTTTCATTGTATCACACTAGTGCTCGTAGTGGTAGAAAAGGAAAAAGGCTAATTTAATCGACGGGGTATTGTTGAGTTTCATTGTCTCTCACTAGTGTTCGTAGTGGTAGAAAAGGCAAACTGCTAATCTAATCGACGGGGTATCGTTGAGTTTCATTGACTCACACGAACGCTCAAAGGGGTAGAAGAGGCAAACTGCTGATCTACCGGTAATCTACGGGGTATGGTTGAGTTTAATTGACTCACACTAGTGCTCGTAGTGGTAGAAAAGGCAAACTGCTAATCTAATCGACGAGGTATGGTTGAGTTACATTAACTCACAAAAGCGCTCGTAGTGGTAGAAAATGCAAATTCCTATTCTAATCGACTGGGTATGGTTGAGTTTCATTGACTCACACCAGCGCTCGTAGAGGTAGAAGAGGCAAACTGTTAATTTAATCGATGGGGTATGGTTGAGTTTCATTGACTCACATTAGTGCTCGTAGTGGTGGAAAAAGCAAACTGCTAATCTAATCGACGGAGTATGGCTGAGGTTCATTGACTTACACTAGCGATCGAAGTGGTAGAAAATGTAAACTATTATTCTAATCAAACGGATATGGTTGAGTTTCATTGACTCACAATAGCGCTTGTATTGATTTTTGCTTTGTATTTTTGTTTCTTTTTTCGTATTGTGATTTTGCTTTGACTTTTGAATTTTGTTTTTAGCTTTCTGTTTTTGTCAGGTGTTTGTTTTTGCTTGGTGCGAGGGCGAAATAAGACTATCAATAAATGCAAACCTACACATTTTGATGTTTGATCTCGATATCATTGGATACGTCTTGTTTGCACCCCTCAAGCTCAGAAATTAACAGTTTTGGTTGGACTAACGTTAAATATTGTACACAAGTAAAGATACATGTTCTCAAATTATAAACGTACATAACCCAATGGTTTGTTAACAATCCGAAAATGTTTTATTTAAATGTCATCAATTACCGTTTTTTTTATTATTATTTGGTTCTGGGGACGGGGGATTGATCCCTCTCCCCCCTGTAGATACGCCCGCCACTGTCTCGAGAGTATAAGAATACAGACTAATGTCAAGTATTTTCAGTGTTCATCTCTACATAGTATAAAAGAAAGTCCTCGGTTCTTGGACGTAACGGGTAATCTCGAGAACCACTGGATGGATTTTGATGCATTTTCACCATTCTGTAAAGGATTTCTCGGGGGAAGGTTTCCTTAGAAAAACATTCATTTATGACCAAATGAATCTGAAAATTAACGATTTCAGTGAACCGTTAAACATATCTACTGTATAGACCCGATACTATGAGTGTGAGAATTGTTCTACAAAAATGTCCGCGACAGCATATTCTTTAATACATCGCCCACTATAAGTATGTTTACGTTTTAATTTCTTCCAACAATCTCCATTCAGTGGAAATGTAAATTACTAGCTTCGGAGCGAATTTACGAGCAAGCGAGTGAGCCTATCATCCCAGTTTCGGCCAGCATTAAACTGTCGATCCGTGTCGAGATAAGACCTCAGAGAAGATTATATGTGTTTGGAGTGTCCCTGTTCCCCTCGGCTGTTTTGAATTGCGTCTGGAACCTGGCATTCATGTGCCTTTTACGCTTTCGCTGGGTAAACCCTCAAAGATACCTGGGGAAGCTTATTATGCTAGTCTATACATAAAATGATAGCTTACCAGAGCGCTGTTTTATGTATAGGTGGCGTTGGTGTAGTGATGATATACACCAATCAGAATACTCCATTTTCCTTTAGTAATTTAGAAACACACGATCACATACCTTTACCCTTTCAATACACGGTGCACAAGATATTAAATTTTTAATTACTTTGAGCCCGCTAGTATACGCGTTCCTTCAAACATCCGACTCCATAATCACTGTCCATTATTAATATACTGTAGATGTAACTCTCATTAGAATTGCCATTGCCTGATTGGATATTTCATTTCATTCGGGAATACTTCCATGCGCATGTCCTAGAACGACATAATCATACATCAATTTTTAGACAAGACTCCGGATAATCAAATCACTAAAATGATTTGTGACATATAGACCATGAAGTTAGATAATAAACCAATCCAATTGAATTAAGAAGTATTGTGATCACTTTCCATTAGAGGATTATCAATATTTATATGCAGCCGATATCCCACATGATTTCCTAACTAGTAATAGTGATGTGTGGCCATATAGGGTGGTCCTCATTTTGGAAAAGTCCCGATTGTTTTTAGTGCTCCACTAAATCAAAATTAGAGGCCGAAAAATTATTATGACGCAAAAAAGGGCGAAAGAAAAAAATAAACCGTCCCCCAAGCAGGTTGAAATTACGCAGGTTGAATTTTAAAAGGGATTTAACATGGGTTTTCCGTTTTGATTCAGGTTAAACCAAGCGTTGAACACTTGATTTCCATCGGTTCAAGGTGAAATATTATGTCAAAATTCATTTTTTGATTATTCAAAATTGTAGGTTTTTTAAATATATTTTAACACAAATCAAGTAAACCAGTTTTTGACATGATATTTGGATTCAGGGGTATCGAAAACCTAAGGATACCCAGTTTTACCTTGAACCGATGGAAATCAAGTGTTCAACGCTTGGTTTAACCTAAAAAAAAAAACGGAAAACCAATGTTAAATCCAATTTAAAATTCAACCTGCGTAGGGGACTGTTTATAATTATTTTTCGACTTTTTTGTGTCATAATTATTTTTTCGGACTTTACTTTTGATTTAGGGGGAGCACTCAAAACAATCGGGATTTTTCCGAAATAAGGACCACCCTGGCCACTGGCCAAATACCAGGTAGTCCACCAAATAGAGATACGATTTTGGAATGGGGGCTATCTGGAATTAGCGTGAACAGTTTAAACATACCGTACGGTAGTTATGTTTAAAATAAAGGAAAACAGCCGAAATAAATCAGCAACCCCTATGGAGGTTAAATTGGCAGGTGAAAAGCTAAGGGAAATACTGTAGTAGCTGTTACTTAGGGAAGCAAAATAACCAGTGTGGGACGAAGCAAATAGGATATAAAAAGAAGGATGGCTCAGGTAAGTAAAGCATTTCTATAGAAAAGGAATCTGTTGACATGAAATATAGATTCAGGAATTAGGAAGCCATTGTCTGGAGCGTGGTGCTGTATGGAAGTGAAACTTGGACAGTTGGCGCAGCAGAAAAGAGGAGAATAAAAGCGTTTGAAATGTGGTGTTACAGGAGAATGATGAAGATCAGATGGGTAGATAGGGTTACAAGTGAAGAGGTATTCAGACGAATGGGCGAGGAGACATGTTTCTGGCGACTGCAAATGAAGAAAGGAGATAAGTTGGCAGGAAACATACTAAGACACCCAGGAATAGCAAACTTAGTTACGGAAAGAAGTGTCGAGGATAAGAACTGTAGAGGTAGTCTAAGGTTAGAATATGTAAAACAGATTGCCTCGGATGTAAGGTGTGGTAGCTATGTAGAGATGAAGCAATTAGCTCAGGAGAGGGAGGCATGGGGGTGCTGCATCAAACTAATCAAAAAATTGAAGATTCAAGAAACAATAGTAGTAAAACTCAGCAATATTTCTAGGTTTATGCCGTGTCTTATGTGAGGTGGCTCATCAGCGGGCTCTTGGTCCCCATGCCCGGACAAAACACAAGACACGGCATATATCTAGAAAAAATCCTGAGTTTTAATTCACTGACCGTGAAACCCAATACACCATCAATAATATTGGTAATGCACCTTTTACTTGGCTACTTGCGGAGCATATGTTCACGACTCGCTGCTAACATACCACCCACCTTATATTATACTTTCTTTTTAGTCTAGAGCTGAAATCAATTTATTACAGCGGCTTTGGTTGCGTAGTTAGTAGCATGCTGAGTTCCTATGCCCTAGATCGTGGTTTCAAACCCAGCCGAAGTCGTCAGATTTGTTAAGAGCGATGAAAATCCCTCAGTATGCCTTCCTTTGTATGAGAAGTTAAGCCGGTGTGTCCATGTCAAAGATTCATGGCTTATAAAAGAACCTTCTACTAACTACAATCAAACTAGTCAAAATACTGTAACAGACCCTTCTACTAACTACAATTATGTGAAGCTTAAATTGTACATTAGATTTGATTAACGCTCTATGAGTTCCGACCTTCGCCACCAGTTGCCAGTTGCGGTGGAATCTAGTAACCAGATTCGCTTCTAGGTGTCGTTGACGGTAGTATTTGGTAGCAAAAGTAGGAACTACTTGAAATTGATCGTCTGCAGTCCCCACCTCAATTACAGATAACATGGGGCTACTTGACCGCGTTGTCGCAGACCCTAAACTGTGAAACCAACCGACCAACTTGATTTTCTCAGTCTAGAGTCAAAATCAAATTATTACTAGATATTGTGTGATACAACGGCTCAAAACTAGGCGATCAATCAACACAATTGAATCAAATTAAAATGAGGTATAATGACTTTGTATTAGTGGATGATAAATATTTATCTACTGCCGATGTAGCCGAATTATTACTTAATTAGTAATAATTACGTATAAGTAATTAAATTATCTTTATTGGCAGTGACATATTGGTGATACGATAATAAAATTATTTAGTAGATCTGGGACAGGGTTGCGAAAAGTGTGTGTTACATTGGCGGAACTAAAAATTAAGTTTTTTGTTATTGTTTTATTTGAACGACACCCTTAATATTGCAAATTTACTGTCGGTCATATTCTAACCAAGGTCTACCCCCACCGCTCCTTCCATTACTAACTTTGCTATTCCTGGGTGCCTCAGTAAATGTCCTACCAACCTATCTCTCTTTTCTTCATTAGCAGTTGCCAGAAAGATCTCTCCTCTCCAAATCGTGTTATTACTTCTTCATTTGGAATCCTATCTACCCATCTGATCTTCATTATTCTCCTGTAACACCACATTTCAAACGCTTCAATTCTCCTCTTTTCTGCCGATCCAACAGTCCAAATTTCACTTCCATGTAGTGCTTGCTCCAGACAATGGCTTTCAAAACTGACTTCCTAATACCTAAATCGGTATTCTATGTCATTTTCTGTAGAAATGCTTGCCTTACCTGCGCCAACCAATTTTTATATCATCTTTGCTTCGTCCATCACTGGTAATTTTGCTACCTACGTAACAGAAGTCTCCTATTTTCTTTAGCTTTTCACCTGCCAATTTGACGTCCATAGGGGTTTCGGATTTATTTCTGCTGCATTCCAATATTTTTGTTTTACATTTATTAATTTTCATCATGATTTGTTCCCTCAAGACAGAATCCATACCATTTAAAAACTCTTTCAAAACCTTTGGTGTGTCGACTAAGATGAGGATGTCATCAGCAAATCTCAGAGTTGAAATTATTTCTCCTTGAATCTTTACTCTTACTTTGATTTGTTCTCCAATTTTCTTCAATGCTTATTCAATGTATAGAGACAAACTTTGTTTTCAAAGTTTGCAGGTCATGAATTGTATAAATACTATAATACTATAAAAGGAATGAATTGACTAACCATTAGCAACAAAGCTAGATGTGAGCCCCTGGGGGGAAATAAAGTGTGAATATTGCGAGCATTTAATGGCTAATTCACTGTGTGACCTACAGTGAGAGGCTATTGTATTGTAACTACGACCATTAAATTTTAAAAAGTGGGGAACGTTTGGCGTGGTCAAGCGTTTAAATAGAGGCAATAAACGAGGCTTTAGGATAAAGGAGTGGAGCAGGCGGCCCACGTTTCCCTTTGTTGTTTATTTCTCGCCAATATTCCATTGACTCCCTACTCCTTTGCTCATACCAACTTGAGCAATGAACATTGACTTTAAGTCCCTAGCTTCACTTCATTCACCTGTAATGTCCTTAATGAGAACCAACAGCCTACCATCATCATCATCATCATCATCATCATCATTATAATTTGTTTACAATTTTTGTTTCCCTTTTAAGCATCCAGTCTAATCCCGTAGTGGTGATTATTATTTTCATGCCGGAACATGTTGGTCATCTACCGAATGCAATGGTTAATATTAAAAAAACTGGAAATCAACTGCCGTACTTACTACTACTAATTTACCTGATAACAGAAAAAGGGATCAATCAAGAAATTAAATTTAACCAAAAAAGAAATTTTCCAAACTAAAAGTTACATAAGAAGTAAAACTACTAAAATGCTGATGATCCCGCACTTCTGCTTCATAAAACATCATCATCATCATCATCATCATCATCATCATCATCATCATCATCATCATCATCAACAACAACAACAACAACAACCATAACAAATTAAACAAGAAGTTCCGTGACGAACTAAAGAGCCTACTTTTCTTAAAATTTAAAATTCCTGCCATTGATTAATCTATATGGATCTATCTAGAATAATGACAAAATTAAATTGGTAATATAGAAATTTCTAATTAGTTCGAAATACTGTATACCTGGCATAATGTAGCCTAATAGAGAACTACAGTTGGCAGCCCTGGTGACTGAATATATTCTTGTTTCCATCTCTTAAGGTACAGAATACAAAATTTGGTTGAAGTCCAATGGATAGCATGGACGTTACATGCAGTTAAACATTGGATCTAACAGCGCGCTTAAAATCATGTTGGCAATAATGACATACATGTATTGGTCAGAAATAATCTGCAATAATATGATCTCTTGTTGTGTTAATTTTGAATGAAATCAATTTGTTAGTATAAAAGTTACAGACATTTTAAAATTGGATTTATCAGCAGGCTTAGAATCATATTGGCAGCACTGACGTATATAAATTACTCCAAATTAATACAGAATGTCAGGTACTATACGTGTGCATAGTTTGAAGTTGTCGGCTTGCATACTTTCTGATATATTAGTATTTTGAAAAAATAAATTGAGAGCATTTATTAACAGTTGGCAGCCCTGGTGGATCTTAGGAATACGCTCAGTTATATCTGTTTATGAACACATAGCGCATACGAAATTTGGTTGAATTCCAATTGATAGTGTAGAGGTTATATGCATTTAAATATTGGACCTATCAGCAGGCTTTTAATCATTTTGGTAACACTGCCATGTATGGCCTCCTTGAAATTAAACTGCAATATTATTATCTATACGTGTGCCAATTTTCAAATAGCTTCCATTCATACCTTCCGAGATATCCAACATAGAGCTCAAATTTCAATTGCGATTTTTCAGCAGTTGGTAGCACTGACATCAGTTTCAATCATGGCCGTGAGATATTCAGGTATAGATCTTTACTCCTACCAAATTTTGTTTCGATTGCTGCAGCCGTTTAGGAGTTGATAGGGGGACACACACACAGCCAGACAGACAGACAGACAGAAGGACAGACAGACAGACAGACAGACACACATTTGCCCGATCTCATAAGTCTACTTTTTCCTCATTTTTGCAAAATGTGAAAAGTAGGCTAAAAATAGTAGGCTAATAATTGAAAAATAAAAGTTAAATAATGAAGCAAAACAATAATAATCAGAAAATTTAAAAATAATTAACCTAAATTAAATAGAATATTAAATAAATAGAAATGAAAATCCACAGCCTGCTTCCAGTCTCCGACCGGGTCAGGAATGGAATAAATGAAGCCGAGGCCTGACGCACTCCTCTGGGGCAATGATTAAATGAATGACAGATGAAATGAAATGATAGTGGAGAGTGTTGCAGGAATGAAATTTTGACAGGGAAAACCGGAGTACCCGGAGAAAAACCTGTCTGCCTCCGTTTTGTCCAGCACAGATCTCACATGGAGTGGCCGGGAGTTGAACCACGGACCCAGCGGTGAGAGGCCGGCGTGCTGCCGCCTAAGCCAAGGAGGCTTCAAATAAATAGTAAACAGTACAAAATAAAAATTAAAAATAACATTAAAGATAAGTAAAAAATAACAAGTAGTTCCGTGAAGAACTATACAGCCTATTTTCATATATCCTGCTCATGTTAATTGCCTCTATCAACATACAAAATTTCAGTTTAATTGCTGTAACAGATTCGTAGATATTGAGAACCGTCTAAATATTTCAGATGGTCGCCAGGTTGGATTTTTATTTTTGTACTATTACATTAAGATTACTGTGTACGTGTGGTATTCAAACTTCAATCGCATGATTAGAACACAAGAAGTAAAAACGAGATTTTAAAATTACGCACAGCAGCCATCTTGTGATTTTGCAAACAATTGAAATAAATTAGATGCCAGTGGATCAACATTTGTATAAGCATTTAATGTGCAACGTTTCACGGCACTCGGATAGTTAATTCGCGAGAAACGTCCATTTAAATATTTATACTTCGCGTCGCCGCCATGTTGGATTTGTGCTTACCAGGTTAATGAAAGTCCTATAGGTGAACATATGATCATAGTCTCTATGAACATAAAAAATATTCAATTTGGTTGCTGTAAAAGATTCATAGATATTGAGAACCGTCTAAATATTTCGGAAGCTCGCCATTTAGGATTGTTATATGTATAGGCCATATAGTTATGTACCATTCAAGGACAATTATTGCCTAGGTTCATTATTCAAACTTTCACTTCGATCGCATGATTACGACACAAGAAATAAAAACTTAATTTTAAAATTTCGCACAGCCGCCATCTTCAGTTTATGTAAACAATTGAATGAAATTAGATGGCAGTGCATTACAATCTGCAAAATAATTTACTGTACCACATTTCACTGCGCTCAGAGAGTTAAATCACGAGAAAAGTCTATTAAAATATTTCAAATTCGCTTGGTCGCCATGTTCGTTTTGCACTTTACAGGTTTATGAAATATACATAGGTAAACTTGTATCAGTACCCTTTATCACCGTACAAAATTGCAGGGTGATATCTGTAATAGTTTCGGAGATATAGAATGTCAGTGAAATATTTCGCACAGCCGCCATTTTGAGGTTATGTAAACAATTGAACTAAATTAGACTCCAGTGCATTACGATGTGTACAAACATTTGCTGTACCAAGTTTCATTACGTTTGGATAGTTAAATCGCGAGAAAAGTCTATTTAAAAGTCTCAAATTCGCTTGACCGCCATGTTGGTTTTGTAGTCATCAGGTTTTTGAACGTCTCATAGGTGAACTTCTAGTAGTGCCCTTTATCACCGTACACAATTTCAGGGCGATATCGGTAATAGTTTCGGAGATATTGAATGCTAGTGAAATATTTCGCACAGCCGCCATGTTGGATTGGTGAGACGTAACAAAATTTGAAGGGCACGGTCGAGGTCGCCGGGAATAGTGCTATGACCTTACCAGGTTTCATTGAAATCGCTCCGGCCGTTTAGATTTTATTAGGGGGACACACACACACACGCACACACACACGGACAAAAGGTGATCTCATAAGCCTATTTTTTCAAAATTGAAAATAGGCTAAAAAATATGAATACAAATTAGAAATGAAATGAAAATCCACAGCCTGCTTCCCGTCTCCGACCGGGTCAGGAATGGAATGAATGAAGCCCCTATCTAGCGGCGAGGATATGAACTGTGCCGGCTGCCGAGGCCTGACGCACTCCTCTGGGGCAATGATTAAATGAATGATAGATGAAATGAAATGATAGTGGAGAGTGTTGCTGGAATGAAATTTTTGACAGGGAAAACCGGAGTACCCGGAGAAAAACCTGTCTGCCTCCGTTCTGTCCAGCACAGATCTCACATGGAGTGACCGGGATTTGAACCACGGACTCAGCGGTGAGAGGCTGGCGTGCTGCCGCCTAAGCCACGGAGGCTCGCGAATACAAATTAAAAATAAAAATTGAAATTGAAAAATAAGAAAAAAATACAATTAAATTAGAAAATAGAAAATAAAAAATAAAAACGAGAAAATAAATGTTAACAAAAAGGTAAAATAAATAAATGAATAAAAGATATAACCAAATTAAACAAGTAGTTCCGTGAAGAACTATATAGCCTATTTTCATATAAATCCTCCTTACGTTAATTGTCTCTATCAACACACAATATTTTAGTTTGATTGCTGTAATAGATTCGAAGATATTGAGAATCGTCTAAATATATCGGATGGTCGCCATGTTGGATTTTCATATTTGTAGGCCTTAGAGTTATCAATCACATGATTTGGACATCTATATATATAACAAGTAGTTCCGTGAAGAACTATACAGCCTATTTTCATATATCCTACTTATGTTAATTGCCACTATCAACATACACAATTTCAGTTTGATTGCTGTAATAGATTCGTAGATATTGAGAACCGACTAAATATTTCGGATGGTCGCCATGTTGGATTTTATATATGTAGGTCCTAGAGTTATGTACTGTTACATGCAGATTATTGTGAACGTGTAGTATTCAAACTTCAATCGCATAGTTAGGACACAAGAAAAAACAAGGAGATTTTAAAATGTTTCACAGCTGCCATCTTGAGGTTATCTAAACAATTGAAATAAATTAGATGCCAGTGGATTAACATTGGTATAAGGATTTACTGTACCAAGTTTCACTGCACGCGGATGGTTAAATTGCGAGAAACGTCCATGTGAATATTTATAATTCGCGTCACCGCCATGTTGGATTCGTGATCACCAGGTTATTTAAAGTCCTATAGGTGAACTTAAGTTCATAGCCCCTATGAACATTAAAAAATGCAGTTTGATTGCTAAAATAGATTCGTAGATATTCAGTATCGTCTAAATATTTCGGATGGTCGCCATGTTGGATTGTTAAATGTATAGGCCATAGAGTCATGTACCATTGAAGGAAAATTATTGCGTAGGTTCATTATTCAAACTTTCACTTCAATCGCATGACTACATCACAATAAATAAAATCTTAATTTTAAAATTCGCACTGCCGCCATCTTGAGGTTATGTAGACAATTGAACTAAATTAGATACCAGTGGATTACAATGTGTATAAATATTTCCTGTGCCAGGTTTCAGTGCGCTTGGAACATTAAATCGCGAGAAAGGTCTATTTAAAATTTTCAAATTCGCTTGGCCGCCATGTTCGTTTTGTAGTTAACCGGTTTTTGAAAGTCTTATAGATGGACTTCCAGTAGTGCCCTTTATCTCCGTTCAAAATTTCAGGGTTTTACCGCTAATAGTTTCAGAGATATAGAATGCCGGTGAAATATTTCGCACATCCGCCATCTTGTGATTATGTAAACATTTGAACGAAGTTAGATGTCGGTGCATTACAATGTATATAAACATATACTGTACCAAGTTTCATTGCGTTTGGTTGGTCAAATCGCGAGAAACGTCTATTTAAAAGTCGCAAATTCGCTTGGCCGCCATGTTGGTTTTTTAGTTACCAGGTTTTCAAAAGTCACATAAGTGAACTTATAGTAGTTCCCTCTATCACCATATAAAATGTCAGGGTAATATCGGTAATAGTTTCGGAGATATTGAATGCTGGTGAAATATTTCGCACAGCCGCCATGTTGGATTGGTGAGTCGTAACAAAATTTGAAGGGCACGGTCGAGGTCGCCGGGAGTAGTGCTATGAACTTTCCGAGTTTCATTGAAATCGCTCCAGCCGTTTAGATTTTATTAGGGGGGGACCCACACACGAATCACACACACACGCACATACACACACACACACACACACGCACCCACACACGGACAAAAGGTGATCTCATAAGCCTATTTTTTCAAAATTGAAAATTGGCTAAAAAATCAATGTGACGTGATAGTTTGTCTGTGGGTATGTCTGTGGGTATGTCTCATACGCGTTCATATACCATTCGTCCGATTGCGATGAAACTTGGGTGAGATGTTGAGTACACTCCAAGGAAGGTTTCTGACTTAGTAAATCCATTTTACAATAGGTAGCGCACGCGTAGATTCAACAAATGAGCGTCGATGCGCGAAGCATTTCAACAAAGTCCCGCATGTGTTCATATACCATTCGTCCGATAGCGATGAAACTTGGGTGAGATGTTGTGTACACTTACGTGAAGGTTTCAAATTTAGTGAATACATTTCACAATAGATAGCGCATGAGTAGATTCAACAAATGAGCGATGACACGCAAATCGTTTCAACAAAGTCCCGTATGCATTCATATACCATTCGTCCGATAGCTATGAAACGTGCGTAAAATGTTGTGTACACTGCAGGGAAATTTTCTGGCTTAGTACATCCACTTTACAATAGGCAGCGCACGAGTAGATTCAACAAATGAGCTACGACGCGCGAAGCATTTCAACAAAGTCACGTTTGCGTTCATATACCATTCGTCCGATTGCGATGAAACTAGGCTGAGATTTTGTGTGCACTCCAGGGAAGGTTTCTAGCTTAGTAAATCCCTTTAAAAATAGGTAGAGCACGAGTAGAATCAACAAATAAGCGACGACGCGCGAAGCGTTTCAACAAAGTCCCATATAATTTCATATACCATTCATCCGATAGCGATGAAACTTGGGTGAGATGTTGTGTACACTCCAGGGAAGGTTTCTGGCTTAGTACATACATTTTACAATAGGTCGCGCACCAGTAGATTCAACAAATGAGCGATGACACGTGAAGCGTTTCAACAAAGTCCCGTATAAAGTCATATACCATTCGTCTGATAGTGATAAATGTTTGGTGAATTGTTGTGTACACTCCAGGAAAGGTTTCTGGCTAAGTAAATCCAATTTACAATACGAAGCGCACGTTTATGTTCAACAAATGTGTGACTACGCGCGAAGCGTTTCGACAACGTTCCGTATACGTTCACATTCCATTCATCCGATTGCGATGAAACTTGGGTGAGATGTTGTGTACACTCCAGGGAAGGTTTCTGGCTGAGTACATCCATATTACAATATGTAGCGCAAGAGTAGAATCAACAAATGAGCGACGACACGCGATGCGTTTCAACCAAGTCCCGTATGCATACATGTACCATTCGTCCGTAGCTATGAAACTTGGGTGAGATGTTGTGTACACGTCATGGAAAATTTCTGGCTTAGTAAATCCCCTATACAATATGCAGCGCACAAGTTGATTCAACAAATGAGGGACGACGCGCGAAGCGTTTCAACAAAGTCCCGTATAAGGTCATATACCATTCTGCCGTTAGCGGTGAAACTTGGGTGAAATATGGTGGACACTCCAAGGAAGGTTTCTGGCTTAGTAAATACATTTCACAGTAGGTAGTACACGAGTAGATTCGACAAATGAACGACGACATGCGGAGCGTTTCAATACAGTCCCCTATGTCTTCATATCCCATTAGTCCGATAGCGATGAAACTTGGGTGAGATGTTGTGGACACTTACGTGACGGTTTCTAACTTAGTAAATACATTTTACAGTAGGTAGCGCACGAGTAGATTCAACAAATGAGTGACGGAGCGCGAATCGTTTAAACAAAATCAGGTATGCGTTCATATACTATTCATCCGATTGTGATGAAACATTGATCAGTTATTGTGTACCCGCCAGGGAAGGGGACTTAGTAAATCCATTTCACAATAAGTAGCGCAAGAGTAGATGCAAGAAATGGGTGACGACGCGCGAAGCGTTTCAACAAAATCCCCTATTGGGTTCATATAACATTCTTCGATTGCGATGAAACCTTGATGAGTTATTGTGTACACGCCAGGGAAGGGTTTCGACTTAGTAAATCCATTTCACAATAGGTAGCGTACGAGTAGATTCAACAAATGAGTGACAGTGATGAAACTTTTGAAAGTTGTTGTGCACGCTCCCACGAATGGTTCTAAATTAGAAAATCCATTTTACGATAGCCTAGAGGCAGTTAACATGTTGTGTATCCAAAAGCACTTCAAGAAACAGAATTTCAACGCCAACACTTTCTTTGATTGGCATTGCAACGCATGCCGGGTACAGCTTGTAAGAAATAAAAACGAGATTTAGAAATTTCGAACAGCCGCCATCTTGTGGTTATGAAAACCATTGAAATAAATTGGATGTCAGTGGATTGAAATTTGTACAAGCATTTATTGTACCAAGTTTCACTGCGCTCAGTTGGTTAAATCACGAGAAACGAACATTTAAATATTTGAATTTCGCGTCACCGCCATGTTGTATTTTTGCTCACCAGGTTATTGGACGTCAGTAGGGGGATGAGGCGGTTTCTAACGCACTCCAGAACCCTCCTTGACCCACTACTAAGCCTCAGGCATGTTAAATATCTCTTGAACGCATGGTCCGATTTTGACAAATGAGGTGTCGTTGGACTCGGGCTGACGTCCTCTTTGCTATGGACTACTTGTTATATTATTGAATTTTTTTTGAAAATTTTCGTTTTCGAAAATAGGTAATAGTTTGAGAACTAAACATGATAGAACGTTGTGCCATGGCTCAAACGAATGGTCTTTATGACCTTTATTTTTTTAATAAAACGTTTTTACTTTTATGTTTTTTTTGAAAACACTCGAATTTTGAAACTCCTATATTTTGGAAACTAGGAACTCTACAAAAACGTTTATTTGACATAAATGAAAGGTCCCTATGCCCTCTACCCCAAAAATAAATTTCAAGTCGCTAGAGCAAAAATTTATGTTTTGTAAGTAGTGGGATGACACGGGAGCTGTCCACTAACTTATTGAACCCTCCTCGTATTTGCCCCGAAGCTGATATTTTGCTAACCAATGGTCGGATTTGAACATACAGGGTGTCCTAGCACTCGTAGTGATGCCCCCTACTTTCATATAGGCTCTTTATTTAATTAAACGACCAAAACTAAAAGGTCATCCGCTTTTAATATCTCGCGAACCAATCATGATAGAGGTGTGTACGACGGGTCCAAGGATTCGGGCGGACGTCCTCTTTGCTATGAACCACTCGTTGTAATTTAAAAAAAAAAATAGGAAACTCGATTTTGGGGTAAACACGTGTTTTTGGTGATTTTGCCGATATCTCACGAACCAATAACGCTAGAGGCATGTACGACGGGTCCAAGGACTTGGGGTGACGTCCTCTTTGCTATGGACCACTCGTTGTAATTTTAAAAAATTTGGGAAACGCGATTTTGGGGTAAACACGTGTTTTTTGTGATTTTGCCGATATCTCACAAACCAATAACGCTATAGATGTGTACGAGGTGTTCTAGGACTCGGGCTAACGCCCCCTTTCAAATGTGGTAGATATTTTTTCCAAAAAAAATAATTCACAAAGGGCCTAACGCCATACATGTTGAAAAAAAAAATCTTTACCGTTACCTGTTTATAATGTTCATGAAGCGTGGTGGTTGAGAGAGACGATACGGCTGGGTGTGTGTGTTTCAACGAACCTGTCGCTAACCACAAGGACCATGCTTAATAGAATAATCGCTATTTCGGAGGGTCGGTGTATGACAGAGCGAGCGTGCGTTTTCCTGATATTTTACCTTTGACGTGTAAACGGTGATGAGAACTTGGTTCTATGTTGGTCGAAGCGAGTACAGAAAACAAACTTGCCGAGGAGCAGGAGGTGAATGTCATTTGAGCTTATTGGAAGGCATTGATCTGACTTGACAACAAGTGCAATGGAAAATGACAATGACGCTTGAAGGTGAAATAATCTGACCATCGTGGTGGCAGGGGAGTGGGAAAGACATGTGAACATGTGTGAAACCACAGGCACGCTAAACCAGTGACATCCTGTCTTGCTTCGTACGTGACAAAATGCAAGTCCATGTGAAATTTGATCTATCGCAGGTGTTCGCCTGGGACGTTAGCTGTCCACGTGCACGATAAGAGAATGTTCAAAGCGTGGGAATCGCTGAATCAGTAAAAAGTATGATGCAACTTGTGAGAATGATGTCACAACCAATAGATAGGCAAGAGCTGCGAACAGCAGTGGTGGGAGGTGGAGGGGGAGAGGGGGAGGGGTAATGTAAGAGAGAACACAGGTGGAAAGAGAAAGAAATATGTGGAGCTGAGGACTGTACAAACAGAGCTATAGGGGGTGTACAACATGTGTGAATAAATAAATTAAAAATTGCACAGGTTCACACAACATGTAATTTATTGATCCAAGAATTAAACATGGAGTTAAATCCTAACCATTTGACGTAGAGTTTATTTCCTTTTTGTTTCAACACTTTTTCCACAAGATAATGCTGAGGAAATGCTGTTTTCTGAAGTTCATGGAGATAAAATCTACCTTTTAGGGGTTGGTCGTTGAAGTCCTCGAGTAAATAGGTGACTGGAGTGTCCAAGTTGACTCGACGAATTCGAAATAGTTCAGTCCCCCACTGTGGCGTGTAGCCCTTATTGAAGGCAGACTTAAATTTGCTCACAGGAACAAAATCCCCAATTTTCAGTCGGTGACGTTTAGGATCGGCTGCTTTTATGGGGTTAAACAGTTTATCCAATCGCTGAATATTTTTAGTCACGAGGCGTGGCTTGGTCCCAATCGTTCTATGTTTGGTGTCATTGTAACGTGATACTAGCTCAGGTAACATGTCCAAACAGCGATAACTGCCCTGAGCGGTAAACGCTTTCCACATATGGGTTTTCAATGTTCGGTTGAACCGCTCGACCACACTGGCTTTGAGATTGCTGTACGTGGTGTAATGGTGAATATCCTTAGATTTGAGAAAACTGGAGAAATCCTTGTTGAAAAATTCTTTCCCCTGGTCGGTTTGTAGCAGCTGAGGTTGACGTTTGGAGTGTTGAATAATATGTTGAAAGGCCTTGGTAACTAGTGGACCAGACTTGCGACGCACAGGTTCAACAAAGGCCATTTTGGAATAGACATCAATGACGGTCAACATATAGCGTACACCGTCGTTAACGCTAGCATAGGGTATCATTTCAACCAAGTCAGCCTGCCAAAGTTCATCCACACCTCGTGAAATCACCTTGAGTCGCGAATAGTGACGCCTAGCTGGGCGATGCAACTCGTGAGCAATACCCATTTTAATGGGTGAGGGCTTAAACAATAATTTTGGCATTTCGAAGTTCTTGTTCAATTTCTTGAATTTCCCAATCGTGACCGGTATGGCCAGCTTGACGTGAGGCATGCAACAACTGTAGCCGCTGGACGAGCTTATTGGGATTGTGCCAGTAGGTAACATCCACAAGGGGTTTTAATGGTTTAAATGTCACTCCCGAAGCGGACGCTTTACGACGAGTACTTTGACTGGTGGGAAACATTTTTGAAATGATGGTTTTATATTTTTGAGATATATTGGCATTCACTTGTTGCGTGGGATCATACTGTCTCTTATGGGCATGGGTATCCAATAAAATGGATTTATATTTGTCAAGATCCTCTGACGTATAATCATGGGAAGAGGGGGTCCGAGAAAAGAGCAGCTTTAACAGTCCTGGCGTTAATTTATAGTTGATATTTTTAATCACAGCTTTAGTACGAGCAAATTTAATGGATGAATCGCCAATTTTAAAACTATCATTCTCATAGCGAACACCATACGTGGTATCTGTGTTTCCAATAAATAGATCGGTGAAATTGGGTTCCAATGTTGATCCATAATATTTTATTAAAATGGTTTTCAGTTGAGCTTTATGTTGAGGGGTGGCCAAGAGTTGTGAAAACGGAGACGCTCTGGAAGGGCAAGGTGTTTCGACCATGGCCAAGGATTTCTTTTTTCTCAAAAACTCTGCAAGGGGTGCGGCCTTTTTTTGAGGCGTAAACACTTGTTCCTCCTCATCCTCAACTTCACTAACACTAGACAAATCTTCCACTTCCTCTTCCTCAGGGTCCTCGTGCAGCGTCTGCGTGGCTTGTGAAACGGTGGGTAGCCTTTCAGATGGCTTGAAAGAGGGTTTCAACATGGCTTTTAGCGGAGGTGCTAAATGTTGTTGAATAAACAAAGCATGATTTGCACGTGATTGTTTCAATTGACGAAACTTTTGGCGAATAGTATTTTTTGCTCTAATAATATGCTTTTTCAATTGACTCTCTGCTAACGCCATGGTGTCTTGACAAATGACTTGCCGGGGAATGAGACAGGGCCTTAAATAGCAATAAAATGATCAAACCCTAAGCGATACCGTCCTTGGTTGAGTTCACTTTGTTTGTCAATCACTAAACAGGCATGACGTTGAGTGTTCCAGCACTTGGCACACAATTCTGTAAACATTTGAAAGGTCATATCAGGATTCACATGTTCATTATAAATGTGACGACTGTTCCTCTCGTCCTGACGAAATAAAACAATGACATTGGCATTGTCACGAATCAACTGTTTGGACATTTTAGAATACGTTTGTCCAAGATAGAAGCAATCGATATGTTTGTGACGACCCATGCTGAAATAGCTTTGAATGATGCCTTGACGTTCAGTGGATACATCATCAAAAATCATGAGTGAATCAGGCTTTACCTCATCCGGTGAAATCACATTTTCTTGCATGGAAAATGTAAAATAACCCATATTCTCTTTTTGTAATCCAGACATGACTTGATCCAGAAACACGTAGAGGGGTTGGTAGAGAGATTTTGCAAAAATATAAATATTTTGAAAACGCAGACCATTGGGCGCTGTGATGAGCGTTAGCAAAAGATTAGTCTTTCCACAACCGGAAGGCCCCACAATGATGCAGCGAATGGAAGATGGAAACAGTGAACCATGACGTTGTTCACGTGATGTAGGACAGAGATGGGAAACCATGTCCCCCACGGGGAATGACTCTTGCTGCTTAATAATCTTCATTTCAACTAAGGCTTAGACAGGCTAGCAGGCTGTCTATATACAGGACACCGAGCCTTGTCATAGAAACAGTAGACTGGTACTACAGGTTGACGATGGATGTCTTTGGACGTGCGTTGATGGCCAAAGCTAGGCCTGTCCCCATACATGATCCTAAACAAGAAACAGATCCTGCTAATAAACACTATGTGGATAGGTCAGTAGTGCCACGTACAAAACAGGGAGATTATGACTTTAAGGGAAAGCGGTTAACCCATGTAAAACATCCTCAAGTGTCTACAGACGTTACTACGAAAAAGTAAGTGGATAACAATGTGTATGAGTTTTATGACAAAGTGCCCCAGCTTACGGTGAATGGCTATAGCGCTAATCACCATCGGATTATTCACGTGGAAGACCCGCAAGACGAAGACGATGTTTGTACCAAGCGTTACATGACCTATGAAATGAAAAGGCTTCATAAATTTATCCCATCTCTATTTTTAGTGTATCTGACAAATGAAAAACCTTTGAATGACAGAAACCATTTACCGGTAGTACATGATCAGCACTTGACCTATGTGCTTGCTTCGGGTTTAAGCCACTATCGATTACACTATGATGGAACCATTCACATCAAATATGCCATACCTGATGAGAACCATTTACAAATAAAGATAAATGGTGATAGGATGTTGGTCCATAAGCATGAAATGGTCAATGCTGGTGACGAATTATCCTTTCACCTCATGTTGACATGGGATGAAAAGCAAGCGGGAAAAACCATAAACGATTTCCCACTTTATGTGGAATTGGAATATACAGCCTTGAAATAACCATCTAACGTTAGTTGTGATTTAAACTTTCTTGTGAAAGGTTGTTGGTCATTATCATCATGGTGAAACAAAGGTATGTGGTGAGAAAGACTAAAAAAAGGACATTGTCCTTGGCAAAGCCTGGGCTTACAACATTCGTGGACAAGCCCTTGCGAAAGAAAAAAAAGAAAAAATAATGTATTGACCATAAGGAAAGCCCTTCGAGCAGCACAGAGACATGTTATTCCAAAGCGTCGGCGACAGAGTTCAAACCAAGGGCGAGTGATTCCCGTCCCCAAACGAGCGGGATTTTTACCTGCATTATTTGCTGGTTTGGCTGCTCTGGGTTCACTTTTGGGCGGTGCCAGTGCAGTGGCGAAAACCATTAAAGCAGCGCAGCAGGGAAAGCAACAACTCAAAGAAAGTCAGCGACACAATGAAACGATGGAAGCGATCGCCATGGGGGCTAGAAATGCCAATTTAAAGCCAGCCTTTTATCAACAAGGATATGGGATTTCACCATTTCGAAATATTAAAAAAAAAAAATAACCTCAGCCATAGCAAGACATGCCCTGACGCATCAACAAGTGGAAAGCTATGCTAAACAACTAAAGCTTTCTCATTGTCGAGGTGTATTTATGCGAAATGAATTACCCCCACGACCCTGGAAACAGGAATGTGCTGTTGTCAATTTGGATGATTACCGAGGACCAGGGACGCATTATGTAGCTTATGTCAAAGAGGGATCCACTGTATGGTACTTTGACAGTTTTGGGAATTTGCCTCCGCCCATGGAACTAGTGACCTATTTTGGAAACGGGATTAAGATATATTATAATGTGAAACGTGAGCAAACGTTTAACAGCCAACAGTGTGGACGTTTGTGTTTATTTTTTTATATAAGACGCAGCATAAGCAAAAACGCCACCAGTATGTCGGCAGAAAGTAAAACGTTTACACTGCATGGACGTGGACCTGAAATCAGACTAGACTTTTACCCGCCTATCGAATTGAGTGAAAAACCCTATGGTTTAGGACTTGTTTCTCTTGAAACGTACAATCGAATATACAACATACGTGAAAATGTGAACAACAAGTTTTACTATGATGATTCTGTGCTCACCCTGAACTCTGGTGGATACACGATCGATGACATTTATGAACACATTTATGTGGTGTTGATCAATCAATATGGTTTAAAGTCATTTCTCGACGGAACGCGCAAGTTTGAACTTGTAGGAAATACCAACACTCATCGCTGCAGTATTTTCTCTACCTTTAACATTGACTTTAAAACACACCCCGATTCCATTGGCCCATTACTAGGATTTAAACCACGTGTGTTGGAGCCCAACAAAAAACATGATTCGGACCATGAAGTGAAATTCATTGAGGACCATCATGTGTCGGTGACATGTAATATTATTAGCCAAGTGTACACCAATCAGGAACCATCGCATTCGCTTTATGACTTTATTGTAACATCGCCTAATGGCTATATTATTCGTGAAAACCCTCCAGTGGTGCTTTTTCATGCTGTGGCTGTCGATAGTATTAGTAATATAACATTAAGACTGATCAATAGAGAGCAACAACTCATTGATCTAGATTCTGCCACACCTGTGACTTACAAGTTGGTGCTAAAGCCACTATGAAGTTTGTGTATAAAGCAACTACACCGTCTAGGAATGGTGTTAGTTGTTTGCCACGTGAATACACGTTAACATCTCAAGGCAAGCAGATTTTACAGCATTTGGGTTACCACGTCAACCCTCATAATGAATTCTATCCTAGAGATAGCGAACCGCATCGAGGAACAACCAGGAGTGGTAAGAATTGATCTCCATTCCTATCAAGCTCAAACACCTGGACTCAATAACAATGATGAAATTCAATTTGTTATCAACAACCAAGATATTTACACTCTACCGCATGAAAGTGTTATTCAGATTGAAGGTCGGCTCACCAAAGCCGATGGCTCTACACCCACCACATCCAAGTTGGCCAACCATGGTTTGGCCTTTCTATTTTCTGAAGTGCGGTATGTCATTAACGATATCGTGGTGGATAGCACTCGAAATGTGGGCATTTCCAGTGTCATGAAACTATACCCCTCTTATAGTGAGGAAGAAGGTAAAACACTTTGCATGGCAGGTTGGTGTCCTGACTCGACCAATGATTGGATGGTACACACTGATGGGACCTTTACTGTATATTTACCTCTTAAACTGATTTTAGGTTTTGCCGAAGATCACCAACGCATTGTGGTCAACGCAAGGCAAGTGCTTTACCTAGTGAGAGACAGGAGTGATAATAATGCACTCAAGGGAGCCGACAATGCCCCCATCGATTCAAAAATTCAACTACAACGCTTGCTATGGAAAGTCCCCCATGTGACCCTTGAAGATAGCAAAAAACTGGACATACTCAATTTTTTTTTTTTTTTTTTTTTTAGCGTATGGCTTTTAGTGCCGGGAGTGTCCGAGGACATGTTCGGCTCGCCAGTTTTGTAGCTGCTTCGAGACGGACACCCAATGGGTGAGCTACAAGTACCGTTGGGGAGGGAAGGAGGGAAGTTGGATTGTAAGGGCGAGGAGTTGGAAGGTAGCGGCTGTGGCCTATAGTTAGGGACCAACCCCGGCATTCGCCTGGAAGGAAGATGGGAAACCACAGAAGACCATCTTCAAGGTTGCCGGCGGGGGGATTCGAACCTCCTCGCCTCCCGGATGTGAGCGACTGCCATCAGTCATGCCGTAACCACCACGGCTAACTCACCCGGTATACTCAAAATGGTAAAGAGAGATATGCCTCTACCCATGGAATTTAGAAGCTGGGCACTCCATGAGTATCCGCTATTGCCCACCACCAACACACACAGTTGGTCTGTAAAAACAGCTCGCTATACAGAGAGACCTCTCTACCTGATCGTGGGTTTTCAAACGAATCGCAAGTATCAACAAACCAAAGATGCCACGCAATTTGATCACCTGCAATTGAGAAATGCACGTCTTTTCCTCAACGGAGCCGTGTTTCCCTATGAAGGACTGGATTTGGATTTTTCAAAAAATAAGTTTGGCCCTCTGTACGACTTGTTTTCTAAATTTCGATGGTCGTATTATCAAAAAGAGAACGGCCCCATGCTACTACCCCAAGCGTTTAAGGCAAGAGCACCACTGATTGTCTTTGACTGTTCTTACCTGGAAGAGTCTGTCAAGCCATCCAATATCGACATTCGACTAGATTTTGAAACGCATGACAATGTACCAGCCAATACCACGGCCTACTGTTTGATTATTCACCACAAACAAGTCAACTATTATCCACTGTCCAACCAAGTGACGAGTGTATAAATAACAGCTCAACCCACGTCAAGCCGCTCAGTCATGTCTTGCTTTAAAGCCTCAAGAGACGTTACATCCATGAATTTAAACTCTGAGGAACAACGTTTCAAGACTTTTGCCACATGGCCAGTGCCTTTCATAAACCCTCAAGCCTTGGCGGCCGCTGGATTCTACTATTTAAAAACAAGAGATGAAGTGAAATGTGCCTTTTGTCCCATCATCATAGACCAATGGCAGGAGGGCGATGAACCCATGCAGGAACATCAGCGCTGGTCACCCACTTGCCCCTACCTGTGTAGAATGAAAGTGGGAAATATACCCTGTCATTCAAGCTATCCCTCACTTGTGTCTCTGAGTGATGAAAAAACAAGTTACGATACGTGTGGACCGTATGGTATCCATGGTGCTTCGGTGAGCAGCTCACCATCAAAAACGCCTAGTTTAGAGACATTGGGACATCATCGGTGTTATGGACGTTACAAACACAAGATACTATATTGTTGTATCAGTTGCTATCGTCCATATCCTAAAATGAGAAAAGCCTGTAAATCGTGTTATGATAATAAAATTATGTAAATCTTAAATTCTAATTTTTGCATGTCCCCCTGTCCTACCCTAACCTTCTTTTTTGAAACTAGCATGGCAGGTAAGTCCATGCCATGATCACACCTGATCGTCCGTCAGTCGTCAGTTGAACTTGGTCCAGGCAAGCGTCAACATGTTGCGCACACTCATTGTGGATTGCCAAGGGTTTAAAATTGGTGACAACAAATTTATATTTAAACAAGTGGCCATGATCGATTGTACCACGTTTTGGATATCGCAAGCTACGCATTTGCTATTTAAACCACCCCATGCTTTTGATTTGTTGTGTGAAAAAGACCGTAAACAAACCCAGTGGATTGAAAATCATAGGCAACTAGACTGGAATCAAGGAACCATTTCCTATAAATATTTGGACGTGGTCATGAAAGCACACTTGTCCTCGGCCAATGTGGTATTTGTGAAAGGTAATGAAAAACGTCAATGGTTGCAACCATTTTTGGCGTCTTACTGCCGATGTATCGACCTCATAGAGTTGGGCTGCCCCTCCCTGCAAACGCTCATGGATACTTGTTCCTGTGGCAACATTACCCATACAGCCCTATCGCATGCGTGGCATCTCTTTCATTGGTTAACCACCCATGCCTGCTGGGAGTTGTTGAACAAAATTATAACTCAAGATTTACCTGTGAATGACGTCAGTGAGATTTCTACAAGCGACGTGTAAACATCTATAGCTCGTGATACCATGGAGAAAGGCAATGCTACGGACAAAGCCATCGGCAAGTTCTTTGTGTGCAAAAAGAAACTAGACAGTTTTACCAAAGAGGAACCCTTGGCGCTGCCCAAGTCGTTCATTTATTATGTGGCCGCCAACGCGGTCAAAGAAATCTGGCAACATGTACCAAAATCATGGACTCAAGACCCTGTGCTGAGTGAATTGCAACCCTGTACGGATTACGATCACCATAAGCAAGTGGTCATGGCAAAAATACCGTCTATGCGTCAGTGTGCGACTTGCCAGCTAGTGAAACTGTATCACGGTCATAAAAGTCCGTGTAAAGACTTTGTTGAATCATTCCACGGGTGTCATGGCGAGAAAAAGCAACAACAACAACAAACACAAACATCGTCCACAGAGGAGGAGGAAGACCAAACCTTTCTACCATCAATGGAAAAGGATATGCCAGACCTGTACTGGCAATGGCGTCATTGACAAAGTGATTCAATACTTACCTTTCGAAATCCATCTTCCAGGTTATCGTTTTTGTGGCCCTGGAACTCGTCTCGAAAAACGTTTACAACGTGGTGATGTACCCATTAATCTTTTGGATCAAGCATGCAAGGAACATGACCTTTCTTATCGCCATAGTCATCCTGGTTTAAGACATGTGGCAGATAAATTGTTATTAAAGAAAGCTAAACAACGTTTCACATCCAGTGATGCCTCAGTGGGTGAAAGGATGGCAGCCCTGATTGTCATGAGTGCTATGAAAGGAAAGTTGATGATGCATGGACATAAACATTGAGGAGTGAGGAATTGGGATTTGTTTGTATTCTATTTTTCTTTTGTCAATTCATTATGACTATGAAATAAAAACAAAGGTTTGACAGAGCACGATGTTTTGTGTTTTTATTATTTATAAAAAACCATGATGTTGATGGCTGATTTCTCATTTTCACATTTCACACATTGCCATTTTGCTAATTTGCAATTTACAGTTTTTGAAAACGTTCGTTTTGATGATATGGATTTTTCCATTTTGCTGATGACACTTTTAAACAATGACCGTTTGAAGTTTTTGAATTTTCATATTTCACATATGGCCATTTCCAGTTTTTTTTAATGTCCGTTTTAAGTTTTGCGATTTGGTGATATGGAAACATGGATTTTCCATTTAGCTGTTTTCACATTTTTCCATTTAGTGTATGTCGAAAGTTGAGATTTGACAATGATGTTGATGCGAGTGCTTGACCTTGATAATACTGCAATGTGCTGATGCGTGTTTGGAGAAACGTCGAGGTCTACGACTACTGCAGGTAAGACTGTTTTTTACAAAAATAATGTCTATTGTCTGCCACATTTCAATGAAAAAACGAAACTATTTAAAACAAAATGAGTATATAAGTGACCATTTACCCCCTCCCCACCCACCCACCCTACCTCATCGTGTTTGCTCTGGTCAATCATACACACCAGTTTTCTCTCTCCACTCATACATTCACACCTGTCTTTGGGAACAAACACAACCACTTTATTTATTCCCAAAAGCACATTCTCGACATGCTCACTCATCCCAAAAGAACTTTTTAGTTTATCATTTACATTACGAAAAATAATTAAATACTAGTTATTAAAGTTACTAAAAATCTTACTTATTTCATATTTACAAAAAAACTCAACTTTGTACAGCGTTAAAAGAATCAAACTATTTACCAATCAAAAAATTTAAAAAATAAGGTTGCATAGAACTTTTTAAAGAGCAAAAGGTCCAAGTGGGTTGTCACTATTTACAAAATCTAATATTTACAATGACAGAAACCAATATTTACAAAATTCTAAATCTACAAGTTACAAAAAGCCATGTCCCATAAACGATTAAACAGTGAAATCACACCTCCTCCTCGTTGCGATCATAACCCCAGGGCAGGCTAGTGAGCAGGTCATCAGCCCACACACGCTTGTTATCCATGGAGGCGAGGGTGCGTTTTCTCTGTTCCACAAGATACAAATGATGGTTGCTGGATTGTATCCTGCACTGTGTATGAGACATAGCTTTGCCAGTGCGTAAAACCGCTAGATAGTCATCAACACGTAGCGATTTTACCACTGCCCTACCTACACCTTTTGCTCTTTTGGCTTCCTTACAGTCGAGTGTGCGATAAGCATACATTTTTGAGGCCAAACCTACGAATTCCGTCATAATGGAATCGTCGCATTCATCTTTTAAAACGCCCATTTCCTTCTTGTTTTTTATGGGCAGCTGAAACACGTTGTCAGCGCTATAGCAAGAGGTGTCGAACCAGTCACTATGTTGCCTCATGACGTCATAGGGGTTGCAGTGGCGAATATGGTAAATGAATGAGTCCGTGTCCATATACAAAAGAGAGACGTCCTCAAAATGGCGTTTGGCAAACTCATAGTGGAATCGATACATGACCGATTTAGAAAAGTCTAAAATGACTTGACCCAAGTAAATGGGTTTATCCAGGGTCACGCTGGTCTTACTCATTTCAATAGTAGCCAAATCCTCATCGATAATTTTGATCGATTTGAAATTTGGCTTGGCAATATACCGCCGGGCACCCCACTGCCCCTCCCAGATATTGACCAATTTAATGTCACGGTATTTGCGGACATTCTCCATAGACTTGTCATAGATGCAGTTGTTCATTAATTTAAAAAAAAATCAAACTGCTGTGTTGCCATTTGTCGGTGCTCTGTGTTGAGTCTCATGTATGGCTCAAGCCATGCTTTTTGAGCAAAAGAAATACCCCTGTGGATTTTCTTCAACACCACGCCTTGGGCGAGGCATTGCACCAACATTTGGATATGTAGCACATACCGATTTTTGTTGTAAAGTGTGCCCATGAGTTTTTCAATTTTCACTTTACTGTCAGGGGGAACCATTTGCTCAAGGCAGAATGGGAAATCGGCATGTTCATCATACAAGTATGAGGGATATTCAATATCCACTTCTAGCACATATCCACGGCCTGTTTCTTGGCTAGCCATGTTCACATCAAATTCTGACACTTGTTTGTCTGTCAGCCAAGCAAACTTTCCATAGGGCAAAGGCTGACTCATGGCGTAACCGTACAAATTATTCACGTCATAGTACATTAAGTACGATTCTGGTTTGTCTGGTGAATAATCAGGCATGTAGACATTGTTCGCTTCGGCATGGCGTTGGTTAAGCGACACAAAGCCGCCACGAATGCCCTTTTCAAAAAATAGAACCATGTCTACATCAGTGAGTAAATCCGATTCCACTTGAGTGTATTTCAAAGCGGCATCCAACGAGAGCCCAGGACTCGTATAATAGTGAGCCGGGTCAAGACCATAAATGTGTTGACACAAGTTACGGAATTTTTCAAACACATCAGTGAGCAGCAATACATCCAGTTTTAGGTAATGCAAAGCATATTCACTTAGCGTGTTCATGCCAAACACTCGCCAAACTTGACATGCATGTGCATAGTCTTCATCGGAAACGGTACTGCGTGTTAGTTTCGAGTAAAATTTCTCTTGTGGTGGGAGTTTTCTTTGCTTTAACACGTCCCAGCTATTGCAGAAATCATACGGGAATATACCTTTCCGAATGCACATTTGAAATTGCTCAGGATCATTAAAATGCATTCTAGTATTTTTTAATTCCTCCTCATTCAAGCCATTCACAAGGCTGTCTAGCGAGGATGCCATAAACTTAAAGGAATCCAAAAATCGAATGCTAAAGTCGCTCAATCTCCATGTCAGGGCTGTAAAACGCTCATGGTTTTGGGGAATAATGGTAAACGAGCCCTTGTTGACATGGCCCAATTCACGAATCAAAAACTGAATGTCATAATTCGCCAGATTGTGGAAAAAGACACTAATGAAACGAGGAGCTGGAAAGTTCAAATTGCATTTGCTGTGCGCAGCTCCACGAAACTCCCCTGTAAAATGCGAGTGGTCTCTGACTTTTTCCTCTCTATTTAAAATAGGCTTTTCGCAAATATGGCATGTCGTGGCATGCTCATACCGCTGCTGCTGTTCTGGAGATAGGCTCATGGGTACTGGGTGGTCCAGTAATTCCTGTACATCATGAGCCAACTTGACAAGTTCATCCAAGAACCATTTGGCACAATCTGGCCCCTCGCGGTATTTGTAAACGGATTGTGTGGGGTCATAGGCACACACCACATTAAATCCTATGGCAAAGGGTTCATGTTTTTGAATGGGTGTGGTTGAGCTCATGGTGGGATCTGGTTCACATCCCGCCATGGGTGTGGTGAGAGCTTCGAAATCTGCATACACCACATAGGGGACAGTGTCACGCTTGTGAATGTCCTTAAACTTTAACACAGCCTTGTCCCCTTGTGGCAATATCAATCTCACCGCTTCCTGAGTAACACAATCTACCCTATGACGTTCCAAAAGCGTAGGGGTTTTAAAATATTGCAAGCAACGGTCACAAATATGTTTTGGACGCTTGTCCTTTGACATTTGACTGCTTAGCAATCTACTTAAGCTTTTAATGAGGCAATAGTGATTCACTTCTCCTACAGATAAATATAAAAGATGAATGTGATGTCGTTTCGGTTCTTTTGTGGCATAAAGAGGACCCACAATCACATTACCATCAAGGCCATACACCATGAACGAAAAGTCATGGTTATCTTGTTCAAACCTGTGGATCTCGGTTAAGTCCATAGGGAACGATACTCGAGTTAAATTTAAAGTATGTTTCAATTCAACAAACTTGGCCTTGTACATTCCTGGTCGACAACTGTCACGTTGTGCTGGTTGCAAAAACGCAGCCACAGACCACAGAAAGCAATCATTGTCACGATTCTTTATATTGACCACAGCCTTTTTCGAAGCTATTGCTGGCGGTATTTCAATATAGCTAGACCCTGCATTCAACGGATTGAATTGACAAATGATGATTTGTAGATGATGAATTTTGTCTAAGGCTAGACCACTCGGTCCTTGTTGCAGTTTATCAAATTTTGATAGCAAGGCATTCACCACGTGGGTTTCATACCACTGTTCCAAATTATGGGCTATGAATAGCTCTTGCATTTTACTGCAAATATAAAATGTCTCTTTATGCTCTACGTCCTTGTTTTTATATATGAAATCGCACACCAGTTCTGTATTCACCTTTAAAGCCGTATGCAACCTTTGCGCTGTACAAATTTCAATTTTAAAAATTTGAAAACAAGATTGTAAAAATTCTTTGGGAATCAAACTTTTTCTAATATTGACCACGCGGCCAGAGCACACACGCGATTTGAAACAAGACTCAAGGGGCTCCCAAGTTAACGTATCCGCAGCAGTAAAAGACATTATTTTGAAATAACACTCTCACCTGAGTTTTCAACTGTAGACTGCTTGACAATGGTTCCACTCTAAAGCCACTTGGTTTTCAACTGTATTTGCTATAGCAGTGAACCCTTTTGTTTCCAAATATCTAAAAAGAAATAAAATAAACCACCATAAGTATATCCATTCCATATAGTTTATGCCTTTCATAAACAAAACAAAATCAAACAGGTTATATATATATAAAACAAATCTCACCTTGACGTGTAATGCTTTGCTATATTCCCGTCTCGTGGGCTAGTGTGGAAATGGTTTCCTTCTCTAACTATCTTTCTCTCTTTCTTTCTTTAATATATTTCCCACAGTCAAACGACAGGTAGGCTATACACGTTATCTGCAAACAAATAAATAAATAAAATCATTAATAACCTAATCAATAAATAATTGCATGTATTTATATAAAAATCAATAAATATATAAATGAATAAATATATACCTACCCCACGACAAGGTTAAGTATTTTCCACCAACACCAAAATTGATAAACAAGACCAGGGGTTTCATGCAACGCAGTGTGTTCAAAGGTAGTCACCTAAGTGAGCGTGGAAATGATAACGAGATGTCTTTATATATGCTACGTTGCATGTATAATCATTTTTTCCCCATGCTTTGAACATTCTCTTATCGTGCACGTGGACAGCTAACGTCCCAGGCGAACACCTGTGCCAGATCAAATTTCACGTCAACTTGCATTTTGTCACGTACGAAGCAAAACAGGATGTCACTTGTTAACAGTTATCGCGCACGTGGACAGATAACACCCAAGCGAACACCTGTGGACGATCAAATTTCACATGGACTTGCATTTTGTCACGTACGAAGCAAAACAGGATGTCACTGGTTTAGCATACATGTGGTTTCACAAATGTGTGTGCATGCCTTTCACACTCCCCTGCCACCACGATGGTCAGATTATTTCACCTTCAAGCGTCATTGTCATTTTCCATTGCACTTGTTGTCAAGTCAGATCAATGCCTTCCAATAAGCTCAAATGACATTCACCTCCTGCTCCTCGGCAAGTTTGTTTTCTGTACTCGCTTCGACCAACATAGAACCAAGTTCTCATCACCGTTTACACGTCAAAGGTAAAATATCAGGAAAACGCACGCTCGCTCTGTCATACACCGACCCGCCGAAATAGCGATTATTCTATTAAGCATGGTCCTTATGGTTAGCGACAGGTTCGTTGAAACACACACACCCAGCCGTATCGTCTCTCTCAACCATCACGCTTCATGAACATTATAAACAGGTAACGGTAAAGAATTTTTTTTTCAACATGTATGGCGTTAGGCCCTTTGTGAATTATTTTTTTTGGAAAAAATATCTACCACATTTGAAAGAGGGCGTTAGCCCGAGTCCTAGAACACCTCGTACACATCTATAGCGTTATTGGTTTGTGAGATATCGGCAAAATCACAAAAAACACGTGTTTACCCCAAAATCGCGTTTCCCAAATTTTTTAAAATTACAACGAGTAGTCCATAGCAAAGAGGACGTCACCCCAAGTCCTTGGACCCGTCGTACATGCCTCTAGCGTTATTGGTTCGTGAGATATCGGCAAAATCACCAAAAACACGTGTTTACCCCAAAATCGAGTTTCCTATTTTTTTTTTAAATTACAACGAGTGGTTCATAGCAAAGAGGACGTCCGCCCGAATCCTTGGACCCGTCGTACACACCTCTATCATGATTGGTTCGCGAGATATTAAAAGCGGATGACCTTTTAGTTTTGGTCGTTTAATTAAATAAAGAGCCTATAGGAAAGTAGGGGGGCATCACTACGAGTGCTAGGACACCCTGTATGTTCAAATCCGACCATTGGTTAGCGAAATATCAGCTTCGGGGAAAATACGAGGAGGGTTCAATAAGTTAGTGGACAGCTCCCGTGTCATCCCACTACTTACAAAACATAAATTTTTGCTCTAGCGACTTGAAATTTATTTTTGGGGTAGAGGGCATAGGGACCTTTCATTTATGTCAAATAAACGTTTTTGTAGAGTTCCTAGTTTCCAAAATATAGGATTTTCAAAATTCGAGTGTTTTCAAAAAAAAACATAAAAGTAAAAAAGTTTTATTAAAAAAAATAAAGGTCATAAAGACCATTCGTTTGAGCCATGGCACAACGTTCTATCATGTTTAGTTTTCAAACTATTACCTATTTTCGAAAACGAAAATTTTCAAAAAAAAATTCAAAATATAACAAGTGGTCCATAGCAAAGAGGACGTCAGCCCGAGTCCAACGACACCTCATTTGTCAAAATCGGACCATGCGTTCGAGAGATATTTAACATGCCTAAGGCTTAGTAGTGGGTCAAGGAGGGTTGTGGAGTGCGTTAGAAACCGCCTCATCCCCCTACTGACGTCCCATAGATGAACTTATGTTTATATCCTCTATCAACATACAAAATTTCAGTACGATTGCTGTCATAGATTCATAGATATTGAGAACCATCTAAATATTTCGGATGGTCGCCACGTTGGATTTTAATATATGTAGGCCATGGGGTTACGTACTATTAAATGATGATTATTGCGTGAGTTCATAATTAAAACGTTGCCTTCGATCGCATGATTAGGACAAAAGAAATAAAATTTAATTTTAAAATTTCGCATAGCCATAGCCATGTAGAGGGTATGTAATCAATTGAACTAAATGAAATATCAGTGCATTACAAAGCGTATTGACATTTGTTCTACCAAGTTTCCCTGCGTTTGGATGGTTAAATTGCGAGAAAAGCATATTTAAAAGTCTCAACTTTTCTTGGCCGCCATGTTCGTTTTGTATTTAACAGGTCTTTGAAAGTCACGTAGGTAAATTTCTAGTGGTACCCTTCATCACCGTACAAATTTTCGGGGTGATATCAGTAATAGTTTCGGAGATATAGGCTAGAATGCCAGTGAAATATTTGAAGAGCACGGTGGGGTTTGGACGAAATAATACTATGTCTTTACCGTGTTTCATTGAAATTGCTCCAGCCGTTTGGATCTTACTATGGGACTCACACACACACACACTTACACACACGGACAAATGGTGATCTTATAAGCCTATTTTAGCATATTTTCATTTTATGAAAAAAATAGGCTTATGAGATCACCTTTTGTCCGTGTGTGTGTGTGTGTGTGTGTGTGTGTATGTGAGTGTGTCTGTGTGTGTCCCTAATAACTTCTGAATGGCTGGAGCGATTGATGAAACTCGGTAGGGTCATGGTGCTATTTTGGCCCACACCGACCGTGCCTTTAAAATTTTATTACGTCTCACCAATCCAACATGGTGGCTGTGTGAAATATTTCATCGGCATTCCATATCTCCGAAACAATTGTATGTCTACTCCTTATTATTCCCGTTTTTCCAACGGGGTCGGGGATGAGATGCGATGGAAGTCTTTGTGGCGATGGTTTTACGGCCGGATGCCCTTCCTGACGCCAACCTCATGAGAGGAGTTAATGAGAGATGAAATGAATGATGGTGAATGAAACTGGGCAAGGATGTGGAAGGAAGCGGCCGTGGCCTGTCAGAAGGTACCGTCCCAGCATTTTCCTGGTGTTGAAAATGGGAAAACCATTTCAAGGACGGCCGACGGTGGGGCTCGAACCCACGCGTCTACCGAGTCAGCAGAGAGCTTGGCCCCATGACCTAATGCTGCGCTTTAGCCAGCGTAGCCGCTACTGTCGGTATATCTCCGAAACTATTACGGTACCGATATGACCCTGAAATGTTGTAGGGTGATAAAGGGCACACTTACACGTTCACCTGTACAACTATCAAAAACATGTTAACTACAAAACCAACATGGCAGCCAAGCGCATTTGAAACTTTAAATAGACTTTTCTTGCAGTTTAACCATCCAAACGCAATGAAACTCGGTTCGGCAAATGTTTGAACACATTGTAATGCGCTAACATCTAATTTAGTTCAATTGTCTTGATAACCTCAAAATGGCGCCTGTGCTAAATATTTCACCAGCATTCCATTACACACATACACACACGGACAAATGGTGATCTTATAAGCCTATTTTAGCCTATTTTCATTACTGATATCACCCTGACATTTTGTACGGTGATAAAGGGTACTACTAGGAGTTCAGCTACGTCATTTTCAAATACCTGTAAAGTGCAAAGCGAACATGGCGGCCTAGTGAAGGTGAGACATTTTAATAGACTTTTCTCGCGATTTAACCATTTGAGTGTAGTGAAATATGGTACAGTAAATGTTATACACATTGTAATGCACTGGCATCTAATTTAGTTCAATATTGTTCACATAAGTTCCAGATGGCGGCTGTGCGCATTTTTAAAATTAAATTTTTATTTCTCGTGTATTAATCATGCGGTCGAAGTGAACGTTTGAATAATGAACCTACGCAAAAATCGCCTACTAATAGTAAATAACATACCGTATATAAAAATCCAAAATGGCGATCAACCGAAATATTTAGACGGTTCTCAGTATCTAATTATCTACGATGCCGATCAAATTGAAATGTTGTATGTTTATAGAGGCTATGTACATAAGTTCATCTATAGGACTTTCAATAACCTGGTGAGCACAAATCCAACATGGCGGTGACGCGAAATATAAATATTTAAATGGACGTTTCTCGCGATTTAACCATCTGAGAGCAGTTAAATTTGGTATGGTAAATGCTTATATAACTTTCAATTCACTGGCATCTAATGTATTTCAATGGTTTGCCTAACAACAAGATGGCAGCTCTGTGAAATGTTAAAATCTTATTTTCATTTCTTGTGTCTTAATCATGCGATTGATGTTTGAATACTACACCTACACAATAATCTTTATGTAATAGTACATAACTCTAAGACCTACATATATACAAATCCAGGCGACCATCCGAAATATTTAGATGGTTCTCCATATCTACGAATGTATTACAGCAATCAAACTAAAATTTTGTATGTTGATAGAGGCTATTAACATGAGTAGGATGTATGAAAATAGGCTGACGAATAGATAAATCAATAAATAACTAAGGGAAATGAAAGACAGAGGAAGTAATTCTCCTCAACCGTTGAAGAATGAGTATTGAGGGACTTGAAAGAAAGTGAAACCAAAGGGCAGGGTCTACTTGAAAACCTCTGAAAAGGGAGTTTGTGTAACGCTATTGCACATTACAGCACTAGTAACCACAACTCTGTGGATTAGTGGTGGAGGGCTGCGACTATTAATCGGTGGCAATGTGGTTTTATTATTACTTGGAAGTGCAATTTTTGTTGTCATATATATATACAGGCTGTCCGGAAAAATGTTCCAATATTTACAGAAGGGTTAGCATGCTACGAAACAACAATTAAGGTTCCTATAAACATTCGTCGTAAACTTTATTCCTTCTGAGTTCTTGTAAAGCACTTTGGCACGAAACAAAGTGAGTAATCATTGAGAGAAAAATGCTCCTCGTACAATGATTTCTCGTTTTTTTCACGGCAAAGTGCGCGGAGTGAAAGATATATTCCTCGTCTGCTTCGCGCCAAAATACATGGAGTAAAAAATTAGACCATATCTTACAAGGGAATTATCAGGTAAGACAAGTCGAATCCTATCTTGAAACTTTGTTGACAAAATCGTTGTACTATAAGAGGACAACGTGCGGAAAATTAGCCTCCAGATTGAACTGAAAGGCTCCGAAATCATACCTGACATGCTGGTACGCAGGCATGATGGCTGGTGGAGCTGGACATCCCTGTGGCACTCGGAGTAGTAGCGAGGTGGGGCGTATATGCTGACTGGAGCGTGCAAGTCCTTCCCACCGGCCTTCAGTGCTTGGGCAGTCAGGGCTGCCAATTCCAGCATGTATGGTACTCGGTACCTCCCATTGATTTATATGAGAGATTCGCCACATATAGGAATATAATACAGGAACCTTTTCCCGAACACTCTGTATTTGGTTAGCCTGGAACTGAGAGTGTTCACTTGACGTACGAAACAACATTTCACTCTGAGGAGATAATACGTAAAATAGATTACATGTATATATATATATATATATATATATATTTACAGATAGTGTCTTATATCCCCAACTAATATAACTGGAAACTCCGTCATAGCCGGTCCCAAGCCCGGTTTAGAAAGGAGGAGGGAGTCTTGTTACACCCTGTAGAGATCTAAATTGACAACAGAAGCACAGGGATTAGTGACGATCATCAAATCGTGAAGTAATCAGAAGGTGGGCACAGACGCTAAGGGGGCCAATAACCTACGTCTCCATGAAAATATTATTACTGAAACTGCAACAGCGAAAAACCGGACGGATTAAAAGAGAGCGATCTTTAGCATGAAACAGGTTACGAAAATTCGATGTTTGAACAAGGTGACATGGAAAAGAAGCGTGGAGGAAGAGATGAGGGAAGAAGGCAAATCCTGGGCAGATCTACAACATATTGCCAGGAGAAGAGACCAATGGAAGATCTTTGTTGCAGCCCTTTGCACCGAAAGGGAACACAGCACATATGTCAATATATCTGGAAAGTCACCAGTTAAGTCATAAAATAATATGCGCTGTTAGCACAGGGACTCTGAATGTAAGTCTACTATCCCTAGCAACCCAGTTCAATCGTGGAGCGAGCCATTGATTGTGCTGGCGGGTAACTTATTTCTATTACACCCTATGGTCTTTAGTCAGGACTTAACAGTTCGTTGAATCTAATAGTCGCGTTGTATCTCGTCTAGTTGGTCTCATTAGAGATGGTGTGGGGGTGGTCTCGCTTCACCGCCCGCGGCGAGGCACGAGTTCAAGACGACACAGTCGCTCTCCTTGGTTTCACACGTACACCTTACTCCAAGGCGGACAGAATCTTCACACTCCATTACATAGCGATCACACTCCAAATCTACAGCACAAGCTCATTTTATTGAACTCGACATTAAAGGGGGCACATACAGATTAAGGAGCCACAACAATAACGATTTAAATATTATAACAATGCCTGTCATAAATCTTGTACAATAATTATATACATTTCCAAGGAAACACGCACACCTTGCTATTAGAAGCAAAGTTAAAAATTTTCAAAATTCAAATGGTAATTATTTTTATCAATTTTTTCAATATTGGTTCTTGTTTTGTGCTGACCATCACCGTTTCCCTGATATATCCCGTGTTTATAGGAATTTTTGGACTTTTCTTTTTTTAATGTGGGTGTTAAACCTTCTGCTAAAAAATGAATCTCACTGAAAACCACTGTGGCTATAATTAGTCTTTCTATGAAACGTTAACATTTTTTTTAGTTTGCTCAGAATAAAAATGGAAATAATGACGCTTAATAAATTAATTAATTAATCATGTGAAAATATGCGAGATTCATTTTGTAGCAGAAGGTTTAACACCCACATTAAAAAAGAAAACTCCAAAAATTCCTATAAAAACCGGAGATATCAGTGAAACGGTGAAGGTCAGCACAAAACAAGATCCATATTTAGAAAAAATTGATAAAAATAATTACCATTTGAATTTCGAAAATTTTTAACTTTGCTTCTAATAGCAAGGTGTGAGTGTTTCCATGGAAATTTAAATAATTGTTGTACAAGATATATGACAGGCACAGTTATAATATTAAAATCGTTTTGTTGTGGCTCCTTAAGCTGTATGTGCCCCCTTAAGGGAACCGGGACGTGTGAATCGATAGAGAAATGTAGCTTCCGAAGTTTAGTTACATATCTCAGAAACTACAATAGATATTTCCTTGAATGTTCTTTGGTATATTCAGAGTGCATTTATCATTATTTGGGTAGAATTTGAAGCTTCTATGTTGAATATTTTGTGTCAGACAGAGCATTACAAAACAATGTAAACTACAGTGTGTCCGGGAATGTTCTTCGCGGCGCCTACATGCGTCTGCGGGAGCTATGTAACTACAGCAGTTAGGGCTAAAGAAGTTATGTACAAAGCATATTATGTTCCCATAATGAGATATGCAGCAGAAACTTGGACAATGACTAAGAGGGATGAGAGCAGAGTACAGGCAGCTGAGATGACATTCCTGAGAAGTATGGTCCAGAAAACGAGGAGAGATAGAGTGAGAAATGAAGATATACTGAAAGAATTGGGAGTACAGAAACTAAATGACAAACAGGAGCAAAACAGATTGAGATGGTTTGGACACGTCAAACAGATGAATGAAGAAAGGCTACCAAGACGAGCACTGGAACGACGGATGATAGGGAAGAGAGGACGAGGAAGACCAAGAATGCGTTGGATGGACTCGGTGAAGTATAGCATTAGATAACGGAACCTGGATTGGAACACCGTGTCGGAAGAGGAATGGTGGAACGACAGAACAAAGTGGAGAGGAACCATATTTGACCTCACCCAGTGTCAGCTGGAAAAGGGGAAATGAAGATGAATGAATGAATCTGGTTGCACGTATTTTTGGACAATAATCATCAGTTTTTTGACATCTTTAACTCAATTCATAATTATATTGTTCCAATTAATTTTTAAAATTCAATGATTTTGTGTAAGGATCATTTTCTCTTCATCTTCTTCTCGCGTTATGGCTTTCTAAGGATAACGTTACAATTTCAATTTGTCCTCCTTACAAGGGAAGTATTAGGTGTGAGAGGTCAAAACCTATCTTGAAACTTTGTGGACGCAATCGTTGTACTACAGTGAGTCCGAGAATGTTCTCCACAGCGCCTACATGCGTCTGCGAGCGCTAGCTACAGCAGTTACGTTGGTAGCACGGCTGCCGCTTGCTTCATAACAAATAAACAGTAAACTTTGTACTCACCACAGCCATTCATAACTGATGCTGGAAACATTCATAGTACATCACTCTTTTTCCGTAATCAGTTTGTTTTAATTCATGAACCACGGTAACTTTATAAGGGAACAACTTAAGCTTGTCTCTTACAGCTTTATGTGCTGTCGACTTAGAGAATCCTGTTTGTTGAGCTAATTTTCGTGTTGATTTACTTGAACTAGGCAGCATTATATCGGAGATTTCATCAAGTTTATCGTCCGTTAAAAGCGTAGGCTTGCCAGTTCCCGGTAAATCGTGAACTGAGCCAGTCACACGAAATTTACTTCTCAAATCCCGAACGGTATCACGGTTTGGACACTTAGAATTAGGAAACCGCGCCTGAAATCTTAATTTTACATTTTCTGTAAACCGATCGCCTTCGGGAAAAAAGTATTCCACAAAAAAAACTCTCTCTTCAGTAGTAAACATTACCGCCTGTATACTGTTGCACTCTTCCAATAATAATCTATCTGAACGCTCGCTTACTGTAATACACACTGAAGACATGCAGGCTCGCTCGCTTATCGCAATACACACTGACAGCCCACACGGGAGAGTCCCGCTTTGAAGGACACAGTGCAGTGCAGCCAACTAAACTCATGACTCAACCACTCACTGCTACACGTACCCATTGCGGAGAACATTCTCGAGCGCCCTGTATATAATGTATTACAGACTACCAAGTTTCAAATACATTGATCAGATAGTTCCTGACGTCGTTTCAAAAAAAATATGACTTACGGAAAACACAAAAAAGAATGTTTGGTTAGTAGCTACAGTATAGCCTTAAAACATTATGTTTAAACCTAATTTTGTTGCATCAAATATCACTTCAGCATAATAAATGATACTCCAAATTTGTCAGGAAAGATGGGAGACTTTCTTACGCTATTTTTGAGTCATCACCTACAATCCGACGCAACAGAAGCTGAGATTATTATGATTATTATTATTATTATTATTATATTATTGTTATTTATTTACCATAAATCGTACAAGAAGTATGGACGGCCTAGTGTAAAAGGGCAAGCAATCCCCACATACATATTTCATGCTTCACAGGCACAGTTTACAGTACATCTACATTTGTTTTAACAATATTTACATGTTTTACAAAGTTATTTGCAGTATTCACGTATTTAGAATATTGACATAGTACATTTTTCCTGTTCACTCACTCTCTCACGAACGCACTTTCATAACCTCAATCACTCGATACATTCATTCATTCATTCATTCTATTCAGATACTCATTCATACAGCGAGACAATCAATCACTCATACATACGTTTATTTATACGATGTACCTTTTTATGTACGGCTTGAATTTCCAAAGCGGCAAGATCTTGGCATCCCCTGGCAGCGCGTTCCATAACCGCGCAGAGCGGCCGTAGAAACCTGTCAGGTAAGCATTGCTACGTGCGAAGGGCGGCACGAGAGACACACCTCGTCCTCTCCGAACTGAGCGATATGCCAATGACAGTCGGCAGAAAGGGTCAATATTAATGGAACCGGTAAGGGATTTTTTTGAGAAAAATTAGATCAATTTGTTTGGCTGTTGCCTATATAGATGGAAATTTTGACAAAAGGGAAGGGGAACAAGGAGCTATTAGCCTCTCTGCGCGGCGCTGTACACGCTGGAGCTTGTTCATGTTTTCCGCTGTAGTGGGATGCCAAGCAGGTAAGCCGTACGTTAATATCGGACGGACCATGCATATGTAAAATGTATTATTATGCTGAATTCTGTATATAAGATGCCCCTTTACAAACGAGAAGGTTGCTGGGACTTATCCATGGTTGTTTTATTATATTATTAACTACTGTGCAGTAATGGTTCTTTATTTTATTTTCAGGACGGATCAGGGAAGTGATTTTGGAAGCAAATATGCCATTGACCTACTGTATTGAAAGAAACCGTCCCGGCATTTTTAGCTATTTTAATTTATGAAAAAATAGGCTTATGTCGGGCTGTTCCAGCCGACCTGCTCGTGAGTGAGCAGCTGAGTACTCGGCGCCTTGCCTGAGTAAACCTGCAACAAGGAATACAGCTCTGGTGTGGGGGCTGCCGTCACTGCGCGGTGGATACATCAAGACTGGAAAGAAGGGCATGGACTTGTGTTATGACCTCCGCCCTGTAACGTATTGGCTATCATCCTCAGTCCCTCTCCAACCGTACTCCGAGCCTCACTGCTGAGTACTCGCGTGAACGCATACTCAAACTCGTGGATTTGGAACAGCCTGGCTTATGATATCACCTTGTGTCAGTGTGTGTTTGTGTGCGTATGTGTGTGTGTCCCTCTAATAACCTCTAAACGGCTGGAGCGATTTCTATGAAACTCGGTAAGTTAATAGCACCACTTTGGCCGACCCCAGCCATGGACTTCAAATGTTATTACGTCTGACCAATCCAACTTGGCGTCTGTGCGAAATATTTCACCGGCATTCCATATCTTGGAAACTATTACTGATATCGCCCTGAAAATTTGTACGGTGATAAAGGGCACTACTAGAAGTTCATCTATGCAACTTTCAAAAACCTGTTAAGTACAAAACGAACATGGCGGCCAAGCGAATTTGAAACTTTTAAATAGACTTTTCTGGCGATCGAACCATCCAAATGCTATAAACTTGGTACAGAAAATGTTTATACACATTGTAATGCTCTGGCATCTAATTTAGTTCAATTGTTCTCATAACCTCGAGATGACGGCTGTGCGAAATTGTAAAACTAAGTTTTTATATCTTGTGTCGTAATCATGTGATCCAAGTGAAAGTTTGAATAATGACCCTACGCAATAATTTTTATTTCATGGTTCACGAGTTATCAGTTGGCAGTCAAAGTGAAAGGTCGTGTTTTTCCCGAGCTCTCAGGTGTGCTGTAATGGGTTGTTCTCTGGAGTGTTATCGGGCGAGGATCGGACTGTGGTATGCGAAGGGTTGTCGGGATTTCCGGTGTTTGTGTGTGCGTACGGGACCTAGCAACTTGTGGTTCATAGCCCTAGTGATAGCTGCATTGCTAGTTATTGGTGGAGTGGAAGTGAATCCAGGGCCTGTTACTCCAACTGTGAATCAGGCAAATGATCCAGTGGCAGCTTTAAAGTGTTCGACGTGCAGTAAAACATTGAAGAATGGTGTTGAGTGTGGACTATGTGAGAAATGGTTTCACTTCGGCTGTATTAAGGTCAAGAAGGAGGATTGTGATGTCGGAAATTGGTTTTGTAAAGTATGTGATACGCCGGACTGTTTGAGGGTGCAAATCAAAGCAAGGGATCAAATAATACAGGAACTTAGAGCAAAGCTTCGTGAATCAGAAGAAACGGTGAAGGATGTGACTGAAAGGCTTTCTACTGGGATCAGTGTGGAAGAGGACGTGCAGGAGCAAACTGAGGATGACGTTATCATAATGGGTGATTCAATGATACGATGGAGTGCGAATATCTCGAGGAAATCAGGTGCGAAAGTGCGGTGTTATCCGGGGATTAAAATTGACCAGCTTGCCCAACAAGTGGAAGAATCAAATGTAGAGGACTGGACAAAGTTAAAGTGTTGTTGCTACATGTTGGGACGAACGATTTGAAGAAGAGGGCTACAGCTGATTACATCATGGGGGAGCTCTACGAACTAGGCAGAAAAGCTAAAAGCAAGTTTAGAAATGCAAAAATTATAATGAGTGGCATTGTTCGGCGGGGAGATGTTCCGTTAAGGCGAGTTAAGACTGTAAATGACCGCATGGACTGGGTTTGTGCACAAATGGGATTAGTGTACGTAGATGCTGACTGCTGGATTGGTGGCCGTGACTTCGCCCGAGACGGGCTGCATCTAAATCGACGGGGCGCTTTTAACCTAGGGAGCCTACATGACAGGGTCATCGGTTCGTGCCGGCTTTTGTGAGGAGGAGCAGGTCCAGAGGTTGCCAGCCGATGGGAAGAGAAGGAGCTATTTCGAGATATTTGCTGCGGAGGTAAGACTCTAAGATTACTGCAGGTTAATTGTCAGAGTTTAGGAAATAAATTAATTGAATTTTGGAATCTTGTAGAGACGTATTCTCCGGACATTGTCATTGCAACTGAATCTTGGTTATATGAGGGCATAAATAGTATCGAAATAATTCAAGGGACCTACGAAATGTACAGAAGGGATAGGGGTAAGCGAGGTGGTGGGATATTTATTTGTGTGCGCAAAAATATAGCTAGTTTCTTAAAGTGGGCTGATATGTATCATGAAATGTTATGTGTACAAATTTCGGATAAAGGAAATAAATTCCCTCTTCAGGTGATAGGGGCGTATAGAGCACCGAAAGATAACTTTTCTCTCCTCGAAACACTGTATGATAAAACTTGTACGGGTAATGCTATGAAAAAGAGCATAATAATTGCTGGAGATTTAAACCTCCCCAAAGTAGACTGGTCTGGTGAGTCAACTAGCTGTGGTCAAGCTCAGAGCGCTGCAAATAAATTCTTAAGGGAGGGGGGATTTTCCCAAGTAGTTGACTTCCCAACTAGAGACAATAATACCTTAGATGTTTATCTCGTATGGCCTGTAGATCTGTATATTAACTGTCTGAAAGTACCAGGAATTAGTGGCCATTCTGGGGTTGAATTAAATATTAGATATGGTGACATTACAAAATTAGACTCTGATGTAGCAAAAAAGATCATATTCCAGTATCGCAGGGCGGATCAGGGCAAGTTTCAGGGGAATTTGAATGAGCTATTTGTAGGATGGGCGTCGGAAGGAAATCACATTAATATCCTATGGACTAACTTTTTGAAAATTTTAAATAACGCTGTTGATAAATTTGTCCCATTTAAATTGCTGAAACAAAACCCAGATCCTGAGTATTACACACGAGAAATTAGCAGTCTAAAACGGAAAATTAGGAAATTATACAATAAAAGACATGATAGTGACATGTATATGTTGAAATTTAAGTCCTTATCAAGAGAGCTCGTCTTAAAAAAGAGGGCTGCTCATGACAGTTATATGCAAGGTTTACTTGGTTCGGGAGGTGATGGGTGGAAAAAAATTTACAGTTATGTTAGGAGAAGAAAGGGAAATTCAAATAATTTGTCGATGATAATGTCCGGTGACGGTAAATTAATTACTGAGAAACAGGCCATTGCTAATGAATTAAATGTATTTTACGGTAGTGTGTTCAATAAATCCAATAGCTGTGTGTTGGACCTTAACGAAGAATCAGGGGCTCCCCTGTTCCAAATAAACCAGTCAGCAATTGTAAAGCTAATACAAAAACTACGTTTAAATGTATCAAAGGGTCCTGATAAAATTGTTAGTGAAGTACTTAAAGTAGGAGGTAGGGCCGTGGCACGATACTTGGAGGTGATGTTTAATGTGTCCATAAACAATGCGCAAATCCCAGATGACTGGAAAAGAGCTACGGTAGTCCCAATATTTAAGGGAGGGAGCAGACTTGAATTGGGCAACTACAGGCCGGTTAGCCTTACGTCCATCGTTTGTAAACAGATGGAGCATCTCATTTGCGACTACTTGAGGGAACAGTGGGAAACATTAACATGGTTTAATGATAGGCAACATGGATTTCGGAAAGGTTACTCGTGTGAGAGTCAGATGCTATCACTTTTTCAAGACATTAGCGAATCGTTAGACGATGGAGTTTCAGTCGACGCCGTGGTTATAGATTTTGCGAAGGCATTTGATGTCGTGCCGCATGACATGCTACTCCATAAATTAGCTTCGACGAAGATTGATAGAAGAGTAATTTTATGGATCAAAGAATTTTTGACGGGTCGTTCACAGAAAATGAAAGTCGAAGGCATATTCTCGGATGAAATTACCGTAACGTCGGGTATCCCTCAGGGCAGCGTAATCGGAACTTTGTTATTTTTGGCGTTTATAAATGACTTACCAAATGGGATTCCCAGTGACTGTCGATTGTTTGCGGATGATTGTGTAATATATCGAAAGATACATGACTCACAAGACAATGCAGTGCTTCAAGAGGACCTGAACCTGGTCTATAAGTAGGCGATTGAAAATAAAATGAAAATAAACACAAGAAAATGTAGTCTCTTAAAAATAGGGAAAGTGCGAAGGCAGGATTTTCAATATAACATTGGCTCGGAAATACTTGTAGAAGAAGATTCTTGCAAATATTTGGGCGTTCACGTAAGGAATGATATGAAATGGAGTAGTCATGTAGGATGTGTAGTTTCAAAAGCTTACAAATCCCTGCACTTTGTAATGATGGTGTTAAAAGGAAGTAGTACCTCTGCTAAAGAATTAGGCTATTAGTCACTTGTAAGACCTATTCTGGAATATGCCTCGGCGGTTTGGGATCCATATCAAGTAGGGCTCATCAATGAGTTGGAAATGGTACAAAGAAAGGCCGCTAGATTTGTGCTCAGTGACTTTAATCCCAGGAGCAGTGTGAGCCGTATGTTAAAGAAACTTGGGAGGGAATCACTGGAGGCTAGGAGGATGAAATCTAGACTCTGTGCTATGTACAACACGTATACAAATCAACCAGCGTAGGGTGAGCTTAGCAAACGATTGGGAAAGCCCACTTACATGGGTAGGAGCGATCATCCTTTCAAAGTTAAGGGCCGACCACAGCGAACAAATTATGGTAAATATTCTTTTGTAAACCGTGCCATTGATAACTGGAACTCTCTATCTGCCGCAGTCTTAGAGCCTTTTCCCAAACATATAGGTGTGTTTAGGAAAAGACTGACTATTTGTGTAAATACTCCAGTTTAATTGTTGTATAATTGTTATTGAATTGTTATGTAAAATTATTTATTTGTAATGTATATCCAATTTGCCACCGGGGGACACACCCCCCATTGCAAATAAATGAATGAATGAATGAATGAATGAGTGAACTCTGTGGCCTATACATATAACAATCCAACATGGCGACCATCCGGAATATTTAGATGGTTCTCAATATCTACGAATCTATTACAGCAACCAAACTGCTTTTATACAAGTTGATAGGGGCAATTAACATAGGCTAAGTAGGATATATGAAAATAGGCTCTATAGTTCTTCATGGAGCTACTTGTTTACCTGGTGATGAAACTGGGGAAAACACGAAAACCATTTTCAGGGCGGTCAAGGTAGGATTAAAACCGACGCTCTCCCCATGCCAGCGAGGCACTTAACGCTCTCAACCACCGCGGTCGGTGGTTTTATAATAAGAATTGCTTTTCAGTCCGTCAACATCAGTGTACCCAATTAGACTGGACGGGGTGTTATAAGGCGCGCTCAAAAATTAACGAGCCGGAGGCTGTAATGCGCAAACCGGTGACAACATCGGCTAATCGTGGCGTGTGTAACGAGGCGTGATTCCGACCAGAGCATAGATGGTCACAGCCCGTTGCTAGAGGGCACGCGTGCACGTCACGCGACGATACAAAGTGAGCAGCAGCATGCATCAATCGTCCAACGCTACCACTCGCATTGCAAACAGTGACATGGAGGCGTTAAACGAAGGGCAAAGAGGTGTTGTTCGGTTTCTGACAGCGAAAGGAGTAGGGGGAACGGACATTCATCGCCGAATGTCACAGGTGCACGGCGAACAGAGCATGTCCCTTGCAAGGGTCAAGGCGTGGCACAAGCGCTTCAGGGAAGGACGGGTGTCGTTAGCCGATGATCTCCGGTCTGGAGAACCCCCCCCCCCCCCCCCTTCCCCTGCATTACCGATGACAACGTCCAGCTGGTTGATGCACTCATTACTCAGGACCACCGAGTGACAGTGAACGTCATAGCCGCCGTGGTCGGATTGTGCGTAGGAAGTGTGCACACCATCATGAAGGAACGACTGCACTTGCGGAAAGTGTGTGCCCAATGGGTGCCCCACAGTCTTCAACCGCACCAGGAAGCATGTCGAATGGCCTACTGTCTTGGTCTTGGTTGGACGATTGATGCATGCTGCTGCTCGCTTTGTATCGTCACGTGACGTGCACGCGTGCCCTCTAGCGACGGGCTGTGACCTTCCACTCTCTGGTTGGAACCACACCTCGTCACACACGCCACGATTAGCCGATGTCGTCACAGGTTTGCGCATTTCAGCCTCCAGCTCGTTACTTTTTGAACGCACCTTATACATGTAAATTAAACACATAGTGCCTGAAATAGGTACACGATTTATTATTTATACACAATAAAACACTTCTTACACAAATGAGGGGTTCGATTAAATGATTAGTTTCGTTCGTTAAGTGAACATCATCAGACCATACGCAGCTTACGCTTAATTTAGGTTTGACCACCTCGTGGTGTAGCGACTAGCATTTTTGGCTAACGCCCTGGAGAAATTTTAAATCTGGTGTGAGGTCTGCAACGGGGTACACCCACCCTTGTGACGTCAACCTGAGAAAAGTAGGGTTCGATTCCCACTTCAACCACCCTTAAGGGGTTTTCCCCACTTCTACTCCAAGAAAATGCTTCGATGGTTCCTAAGTTAATGCCATGGCCACCTGCTTCCATCACCTATCCCCAATTTACAAATGCACACACCAATACAGCAATCACAATAACACAGGTTATTACACAATCATACAACAAATTATATTTTTGATGACCATGTAGATTGTGCAACAGGCACATCTCACATTAAGGAATATATTTCCAATATTCGGTAGAGATCGGATGGTTAGTTTAGTCAAAATTTGATTTAACCTTTGAAAATATGGTATGCCACCATTTTGTTTTGATTAAGATGGACATTTGACCCGTGCAGATCTCATGTCTACTTTAATTTTTAGTAAAAATTGAAATTACGCTAAAAATAAACGGGGCTAAATGACACAGACCCTAAAATAAGCAACATCTAAATGAACGTCAAAGAGATAATGATGATGATAATTGTTGTTTTAAGGGGCCTAACATCTAGGTTATCGGCCCTCAATTGTTTGGGTGATAGTGAAAGATGAGATGAGAATGAAAACTATAACTAATACTAACTACAGACTTGAAGAAGAAATGGTAAACAAATAACAGATAAAGAAAATAAAGGACAGGAAGAAGAGAAATTCCCTCAACCCTCGAAGAATGAGGATTGAGAGACTTGAAAGGAAGGAGAGCCATGAAAGGCAGATAGGAAAGGGAAAGAAGAGAGGGCCCGCCCCAAGTTCGAGGAAAAAGGGGACAAAACGGACCCAGCTCAGGAATCCCCTGGGGTCGCCAACTCCGAAACTCACCAACCGTGAGTCCGTGAGGGTGTAGCACTATCTAGGGTGCACCAGAAGTGGTGGGGATACATACACCTTGCCTTCTTGAGGGCCTTGTGCAGAAGGCAGGAGATAACGTGAAAAGAAAATGAAGGCTGACCCCTCCAAGAATGTGGGTGTCCGGAAAGATGAGACAAGGGCCAATTAAGGTGGGAAAGTGATAGACTCCCTAGGCCTCGGATACCCTAATACCTTCGATGTCGGAAGAGAACAAGAGTTGACCGAGAGGTTGACAGGAGAGGAGCCTGGCACAAGTAAGTGGAAGCAATGCTGGACTCAGCTGGGGTCCCGTGGCAACAGCGCATAAATGTTAGCAGTGGAGTAGTGAGTGTGGTAATCTGTCCAAATACTGTGGGTATTTCTTAGCCACGTCCTGTCAATTTGTTGGATGTAGGAGTTTCGTTGTTTAGTTGGTCTCATTAGAGCTAGTCTCGCTTCACCGCCCACGGCGAGGCACGAGCTAAAGACGGTGGGTTTCTGTTCCACATGAACACCTCGCTTTAAGGCGGACAGCGCCTTCACACTCCATTACAGACCGGTCACTCGCTAACTCTATCAGCGCTGTTATTAAGGTCTCTAGGCCCTACATTGACCATATTAAAATAGACTTACTTAGCTTCAATCTGGCGGCTTCGGTGGCGCAGTTGGTAGCAAGCTGAGCTTCTATGCCCAAGATCGCGGGTTCAAACCCGGCAGAAGTCGTCTGCCTTCCTTCGGAGAGGAAGTAAAGCCGGCGGTCCCATGTCATAGATTTATGGCATGAAAAAGAACCTTCCACTAACTAGACTAGTGTGAAGCCAAAATTTATAGGTTAGAATTGATAACGCTCTATTAGCTTCAACGTTCGCCGCCAGGTGCAGACTGCGATGCCATCTAGTGGCCAAGTCCGAAAGTTAGCTGTCGTGAACGGTAGCATTTGGTAGCAAAAGTAGGAACTACTTGAAATTATTGTCTTCAGTCCTTACTTGAATTAAAACAGATAACACACTCTAATACAGCCATCACAATTAACACTGGTTATCAGACAGATTCTACACACACCCAAAGTACACGGGGCTATATGACCGCGTTGTCGCAGCCCCTAAACTAACGAACCAACCACCACTATACCAAATAACAATCATTTATCATTTTGACAGTGCAGGCGGTGTTAATTTTAATCGTTGAAGGTGTTGCTCACAAGTAATGGAGAATATTAAAATTTAGTCCAGTTTTTTTTTTTTTTTTTGTTTGTGGTTTCTTGTTTATAGATTTTATTTTCGTTGTTTTTTGTTTCTTGTTTTTTAAATTATAAATTTTGTTTCATTTTTCTTGTATTTTGGTTTTTGTTTCTGATTACTATTTGTTTCTTGTTCGATTTTTTGTTTCTTCTTTCTTGTTCTCTTGATTTTTGCTTCTTGTTGTTTTGATTTAAAGTTTTTTGTTCTCTTTTTATATTTTATTTTTATTCTTTTAGTTTTACTTTTTTGCTTTATGTTTTTTGTTCTTGTAATTTTTATTTTTATATTTTATGTTATTCTTTTGTTTTTTTTGTATTGTGTTGATTTTTGTTTTGTTATGTGTTTGAGTCTCCAGTCTTTTGCCTGGTTTGATAAAGCTCTCCACACCTACCTGTCCTGAGCTAGTCGTTTCATCTCTACATTGCTACCACACACTACATCCAAGGCAATTTGTTTAACATACTCGAACCTTGGTCTACTCCTACAGTTCTTGTCCTCGACCCTTCCTTCCTTTCTAGAATCATAGTCGTCACCCATGCGAAGTGCTACCCATAACAACGCTCCAAATAGCGCTGCTGTTCTAGAGCAGGACTGCCCAACCTACAGACGGCCCGCGAGACTATCATGTCTGACCCGCGCCGTGTCGCAAAAACTTTGAAACAAATTAAGTCGGCGCACTAAAGTAAATTATCATGAACTTTTTTCATAATTTGATTAATAATTGTGTCAAATGAACACAAATACTCACTCTTTGTCATTCATGCTGTATGAGTGTATTGAATATCATCGTACTTCCATTTGCATCGAAAATTGCAGCAATATTAAGAAAACTAAGGTCTGACAGCCACAATACTCACCATATTGCACCTATATTAAAAAAAAAACTATACCCCTTTAACTCCCAGGAGTGTTATTGGCCCGCAAGATCCCCCAACTATTTACAATGTGGCCCTTAGTTAAAAAAGGTTGGGCACCCCTATTCTAGAGTAAAGGGAGTTCTCAGAACACCATTTTTCCAATCCGTTTGGTCAATGGATGATGCTATAAAAAACTTAACTTTTTTAGCCCTTATACGAAGAATAGTACAAACTTTGATTTGCTTCGATTTTTCACATACTACGAAAGTTATAGCGAAATTTCTTTTTTTTTCTAAACAAATCCCCTGATTCCTAACCCCTTGGTCCGATTTTTAGCCTACTTTCGATTTTTGCAAAAAATGAAAGTAGACTTATGAGATCACTACAGGGCGAAAAAAAGTGTGTCTGTCTGTGTGTGTGTATGTGTGTGAGTCTGTGTGTGTGTGTGTGTGTGTGTGTGAGTGTGTGTATTCTGAATGTCTGTCCCCCCTTATCAATTCGAACACGGTGAGCGCAAATTAAACGAAATTTGGTACAAAGGTAGCACTAGCAAAGGACACCTTAGTGTCATGTTTTATATCGCCGCCATCTTGACGGAAACGTAATGGCGGCCACACAAATGTTCAAAGATTAAATCAAATTACGACTAACCTAATCATCAGATCTCTACCAAATTTTGCAACAACATACCTTTATGGAGGAAGCATCCTTTGACAAATCTAATAGGTCATTAGCCTAATAGTTTGCGTATGGCAGCCATCTTTGTGTCAAAATCGATTACACCTATTAATTCGAACACGGTGAAACCGAATGGAATGAAATTTGGTACAGAGGTAGCACTAGCAAAGGGCACCTCAGTGTCATGTTTTATATCACCGCCATCTTGACGGAAACGTAATGGCGGCCACACAAATGTTCAAAGCTTAAATCAAATAACGACTAACCTAATCATCCGATCTCTACCAAATCTTGCAACAACATACCTTTATGGAGGAAGCATCCTTTGACAAATCTAATAGGTCATTAGCATAATAGTTTGCGGATGGCGGCCATCTTTGTGTCAAAATCGATTCCCCCTATTAATTCGAAAAAGGTGAAACCGAATGGAACGAAATTTGGTACAGAGGTAGCACTAGAAAAGGCCACCTCAGTGTCATGTTTTATATCACCGCCATCTTGAAGGAAACGTAATCGCGGCCACCCAAATGTTAAAGGCTAAAATGTAATTACGACCAACCTAATAATCTAGTCTCTACCAAATTTTGCAACAACAAATCTTTATGTGGGAAGCATATTCTGACCAAACTGCTAGATCATCAGCCCAATAGTTTGCAGATGGTGGCCAAGTATGTGTGCAAATCGATTCCCCTATCAATTCAAACACGGTGAAACCGAATTGAACGATATTTGGTACAGGGGTAGCACTAGCAAAAGGCACCTCAGTGTCATGTTTTATATCGCCGCCATCTTGACGGAAACGGAATGACGGCCACCCAAATGTTAAAAGCTTAAATCAAATTTCGACCATCCTAATAATTTGATCTCTACCGGATTTTGCAACAACATGCCTTTTTGTGGAAAGCATCTTATGACTGACTACAAGGTCATCAGCCCAATAGTTTGCAAATAGCGGCCATGCATGTGTGCAAATCCATTCCCCAGATCAATTCAAACACGGTGAAACCGAATTGAATGATTTTTTTACAGAGGTAGCACTAGCAAAGGGCACCTCATATTCATGTTTAATATCCCTATAGCACGTTGTATTTCAACAAGCTACTACAACCAACATTCTATTATACTCCTTGAAAAGGTCAAAGAGTTATAACAATACCCATGCATTTAGGAGAAAGTAGGCTATATGTTCTTTACTGAACATCTTGTTACTATTTACGAACTCGACGGAGATATTTTAAGGTTATATCTCTCTATATCTAAAAATGAAAGTTTGCCTGTTTTTTTCCCTGAATTTCCACGGAAATTTGCGATATTTGCGCGTTTCAGACTGTTTTATGATGGATGCGCGCAAAAAGAATTTTTTTGTCTGTCTGTCTGTCTGATTGTCTGTGGACAATATTTTGTGTCCTCATAACTCGAGAACGGCTGGGTGGATTAATGTAAAATTTGATACAGATATCCATCAGAGGCACGACACTAATCATTGATGTAACTCTTCTCCGTACCTCTCATAACTGGGGGCCTACCCCCTTAAAATACATGCTGAAATAAGCGTAGAAGGATGAGACAAAGCTCATTTTCAGCCCCTCAATGTGAGAAACGAAACTCGGGGGCCCTAACAGGCCCCGAAAACCACATTTTAAGGCCCTAAAACCAACAGTTTTTGAGATATTCCCAGAAAAAATAATTTCACTTAATAAATTAATGAAGGAATGCTTGCCGGTAACAATGGCAACAGAATCTCAGAGGTCCATCTATTTCTGTAAGACGCAATGCAATTCCATTTATTACATTACTGTGAAGGTTTGCAAACGGCAATAAGGTTATAACAGATCCAAATTAAGCTGAAATTTTCATCAATACATCTAATGCGGTTAAGGGGACAAGGGGTACTCTAGAATTTTTTAACGTGATTTACACGTGCGGGTATGGTACGGAAGGTCTATTATATCCCTATCCCTATATTGTTATATTATTATTACTATTATTTTAATTATTATCATTATTATGGCGTAAAACGACGAGACAAAGCTCATTTTCAAACCCTTGGTGTCAGAAACAAAACTCGGGGCCCCTCAAGAGCCGTAAAGTGTCCCCGAAAACTATATTTTAATGCCCTAAACCCAACAGTTTCTTAGATATTCCCAGAAAACTAATTTCATTTAATAAACTAAAGAAGGAATGCAAGCCACTAACCATGACATCAGCATCTCAAGAGGTGGCATCCAACTTTCCTTCTATTTCTGGAATAATTAATGCCACTCCATTTACTACATTTCTGTGAAAGGTTGCAAATGGCTATCAGGTTATCACGGAACCAACTAAAACTGTAAAATTTATCAATGCGCTTAAGGGGTTCAAGGAGTACCCTAGATTTATTCACACGACTTACACGTGCGATATGTCGTACAGAAGGTCTATTATATCTCCAAACAGCAACATTATTTTCAAAAATTCCTGATTTGAAATAGTAGACTGTTTTTTGCTGATTTTAGAAATTTGGGCCATTGGAGGCTAAAAAAACTTAATTTTCATGCACCACGAGGCTTTATAATTTATAAGAGGGGTCTTCCTGTATTTGGGCACTTGACACAACGGTTAGGGTCAGTTCGTATGTGACGTGTATTGCGATTCGTCTACGAGGTTTTCAATTTTATTTTCACGCCAGGAAGAACACGTTAGGTAAATTTAGTTTGAGAGCACATTTTAACTAATCATTTTTCTTTGCCAACAAACAGATTCCAAACCCCTAAACATTGCAACAGTAGCTCAATTGATAATATTTGGATATTAATACCGAAGACCGTTCGAAGAATGGGTACTTCTGCTAGTATTGTGTATAAATTTGAATGCGATTGGTGCAAAATAATGGTAGTAATCGTGTCTACAAGAAAGTGATATATATATTGAATCCTTATTAATCTATCGATGAATAAGTATTCATGATTTTTTTATTATTATTACTGATGCCCAGGCAGTACGTGTTGAAATTGACAAAGGGGGAGCCAAGGTAGTGTGTTGCAATGATTACAACAGAAGCAAGCTTGGTAGTTATTCCTGAAGACGACCGGTTAAGCCGAGTTCAAGGACAAATTTTGTAACAGCGCGCACCTAAATAGAGTAAAGTTTCAACCGACCCAGGATTGAATCGCCCAATCAGAAGAGACCACGCCAAAAGCCACGCGGTAAGTTGCGTACCCTGGAAAAACGCGCGAAAACGTGTATCTAAAGAACCGCCGCAATAGCGCACTGAGACGTTTGGATAAAATGATGAAGATCGATACTTGTCCCAAGTTTGTGTGATGAAAACTCCAGTTTTTTTTTTAAATTCTCCCCACTCTACCTCATTCTGTCAGTTTCCAATAAATTGATCGGTGAGAAGCTGTTTCGAGGACAACTTTATTGAGCTCTGGTGAGCAAGGTTCACGTCACTCTGCGTCACGATTTTCAAACGCTAATGAGCGTACTTTACTAACATTTTACTTTGTGCTCAAGTGAGCAAGGTTCACGTATTGCAGTGGAGATCTCTAGGCGAGATAAGGACTGCAAGATGGTCATGTTTAAGACTTGTTTTCAAGCCAGTGGCGATGAGTTTGAAGTGTGTAATTTTATGTAAATTGGTGTATATTATTTTTGAGTGTTATTTGTGCGTGTGTTAAGCAAATGCTAAAATAGGGCAAGTCTACGATCAGTAATCGCATTAGGACTTATTCGTGAGTGAAAGTAGTAGCTCACAGCGATTATAGCTAGGCAATATTATTAACATTGAACATTTCTGTCCAAGAAACCTCGCCAAGATGTCCAACGTTTGGTCATGTGATGGATTGATGTGCATCGCTTCTACAACGACGTCGACGATGGAGAGCTAAATTTCCCGTAGAGAAATGCACCGGGACGGAGGTTAATGTTCTGCAAGCTGAGACGGTGATGTACAAAAAATTGATTTACTCAATATGTAGTTAGATAAGACGCGCGAACATTGTAAATAGTTCATTCATTCTTTTTCTTGTGTTTAGATTTTTTTGTGATGACACTATCATCTTTAAATTTACGTTGGCGCGTGGCCAAATTTGTTTGTTGTATATTTTTCTTTGGAGTCATATTTAGTGTACACGGCGCGTGTATTTGATTTTTTCCATGCGAATGCGAAACTCGTTACATTCGATAAGCGGTGCTTTATTAAAGTTCATTTTGTCATAGGAAAGGGAGGTAAATATTGTAAGATGTTTTATGAACAGGTTATTACTCATACTAGGGTTGCCGACCGCAACAAATTAAGATGTAACTGTAGAACACCATAGTTCAAATTTTTTTTTAGCATTTTTTGAGTCCTTTTTAGGTTTGTTAGTCACGGACTAGAACGGAAGCGCAAGCTGGTGGAAAAATATCTATGTCATTTATTTCAGGTTTCTGTCAAACCCATACGTGTGATTCTGTGTCAGGTGTGTGTATTGATTCTTCGTGATGAGGGGTAGGTGGTGCTACCGCCCTCATATTGTTGTTGTTGTTGTGGTATTCTTATTGATGGAAAGGCAGAGCGCTCCTTGGAGGCTACTGTACCTTGTCCAGTGTTGATTTTCTTGGATTTCCTAGGGGAAATGCTGAGATATTTTATTCTGACTCACACACGTATATTGTGCTTTGGGAGCACGCTTCTTCGAGACTCGATCCCGTGCCACGGGAGGTCGAGGTTATTGACTCGTGGGTTGACAGATGTGCAGATTTCCACATAGCGCCCGTCTAGGTTCGGTGACTCATTGTTAGGCAGTCCAGCTGACCGACTGACCCCTATAAGCTATCATTAGCAAACCTGTTCTTTTGTGATGGTCATTGGACCGTAATTAATTGGGGAGTTCGCCATGTCTGTTACGAATTATCGCATATCGTATGAATGGAATATTGTTTTAATGATGTAAATGTTGGCTTTGAGCCTAGTGATTTTCTATGACTCAGGTCATGTTAGTTTGCCTGTTGTGACACCCGTGTGGTGTAGTTGTATTTACTTGTAAAAATGACAGGCGGTCATATGTGTTTTCTTTTGTTGGTCACGTGTTAATTTACTTGTGTTGATTTTGAAAAGTCCTAATTTTAGGCAGTAATGTTTTTGCTACGGCAGTTCTTGATTCCAATTTCAAGCGGAAATTATTTGTTGTTTATTTAGTGTAGGAAGTGTCAGATTAATTTAAGTAGTGTATAGTTGGTTCCCCGCGTCTGTCTAGCTCTAAACAATGCAGATTCGTCCTGTGAAGTTTTACCGGATGGTGACGAATCTCGCATTTATTTGTACTCATCGTTAAGCATGAAGAACAGCCGCACACGTACACAATGTCATTGAAGATTTGGGACATTTGGTCCAATTTATAATCTCTCCTGTGATTAAGCCTAGTTATGGCAAGTAATTTATTCAGTTGGGAGTCATTTGGGGGTTTTGTTTTGTGTATATATATTTTACTCTTAAATAGTTGATCTGTTATTAAATTAATTTGTTTTAACCCTGGTATTCACTTCTTCCTGCATGTTATTTTGTTATGAGTTACCCTGCATGTTAATGAAGCGCTTTATCAACAACTTACGAAATGGACTGTTACACCCCCCGAAACTGAGTCTCATAAGCTTCTTTGCAAGGGTTCATATATATCAAAAATGGCTGCCCAAGTGGGACTGTTGTTGTTGTTGCTTTGCTGATCTCATACTTATTTCGCTGAGAAATAATGCCAGGTCAAGCGGGCAAGTGTAAATTCAGTAAATTGAGGTGATGTTGTACCGCCATGTGCATTAGTAAAATCACTGAGTTCTTAAAGTTAGAAATATTGAACAAGGTTAGAAGTTGATATTGCATTTGTTGTTAACTTATTCTGGCGCCCGGCATGAAATTAGAAAATTTGCATATTATTGAACTCAGTCAAAGCAGGAAGGCGTTGCCTTAATTTTACATTTAATTAACTTCGGTTAATTGGTGTTGTTCGTAAATTCTGTTGGTTAGGATTTTAAAAGCAGATCACAAGGGAGTTATTTTGTTGTTTGGAAATAAGAGTCATTATTCAGTAAAATTTTGATTACTGAAATTTTCATTAAATTAGAATCAGTAGTATTTAAATATCAAGACATGTGTGCGTGTGTATGATTGAAATCCCAGTGCATGACCCTGTTTTTCTCTGAGTATATATTTGTGTGTTGTGCGATGGCTAGCATCGAAGAAATCACGGTATTAATGGAGCAGATGTCCGTGCAGTTGACTGCGCAATTGTCTGCGAAAACGGAAGAACAGTTAAAAATTCAGAATGAACACAGTGAAAAACAGTTACAGGACATGAACAGTAACATTACGGCGCAATTACAAACCCAGAAGTTAGACAGTGATAAACAATTAAATGACATAACTACGCAATTGCAAGCTCAGAAATTAGACAGTGAAAAACAATTGCAGGACGTGAACAGTAGTATTACCTTCCAATTGCAGGTCCAGAAATTGGATACCGATAAACAGTTACACGAGTTGCGGGAGAATAAAAATAAACAGTTGAATGAATTAAACCATAAACTATCAGAGCAGGCAACAGTACAAACAGTGCAGTTAGAAAAGATCACCCAGGAAATAAACCAAAGTACTAGGGTAGAATTAGAGAAACTGGCAGGTGAGGTAGCGGAAAATAACTCAAAGCAATTAGGAGAAATTAAGAAGTTGGAATCTAAATTCGACAATAAACTTGTACAATTAGATGAAATGGTAGCCGAAAAATTAAAACAGATTGAGACAGCATGCGTAAACAACACGGCTGGAATAAAAAGCACGCAGGACGAACTACAGGGGCAATTTGAGAGGCTAGAGGCCAAGAACGAAAACATACAGGAGCAGATTAATTCAGTCGATAATAATGTACTCGAATTAATAAAGGAACTTGACAAGCTTGACATCAAAATGGAGAAGGAACGGATGCACTTGCGCGAAAACCTAGAAGACCAGCTAAATAAAAATCAGGAAAACTTGGAAGACCAATTAACTAAAACCCAGGAGGTGATACAAGAGCAAATACGAGAAGAGGTAGGAGAACAATTAATTAAAACCCGGGAGCAAATACGAGAAGAGATGGGAGAACAATTAGTCAAGACTCAGCAGCAGATACATGAAATAGGGGAGCAGCTGGAGAAGAATCAGGAAAGGAGTGAAGAAAAAATTAGTAGTTTGAAGAACAGGAACCGGAAAGATTGGGAACAGCAGGTGAACGAAACTAAAGGAGATAGGCTGACGATCATAAAGCGGCTAGGCGAGTACAATTCTAGATTGCAGGCTTTGGAGAAAAATATGAAGTCCAAACTCCAAGAACACACAGACCTCATAATTAAGAACGAGATAAGGTCCTTAGAAAACGCTACTTTATTGTCTGCAGAAAACACAGTAGGCAAACAGGGAAGTATTGAAAGTCCGGTGGGCTCGAAGCTGGCTGAGGATACGAACCGAGGTCAGAGTCCAAAGATAACGTGCGACACATTCCAACACTACAGAGGGGAGACATCAACTCCACAACCCGGCTTGGCACCTGCCCAAGTGATACAAGTAATTAGGGGGAACGACTTTAAACCCGACAAATTCAGGGAGAACTCAGGATCTACTCCTAAAGCATTTTTACGTCAGCTGGATGACTACTTTAACGATCAACACGTCAGTCCCGCAAAACAGCTGCGGATGGTTGAGAAATTTTTGGAGGGCCCAAGTTTAATTTGGTTCCAGAGTTTCAAATACACGTTTAATGACATGGCCCAGTTTAGAGAGGCATTCTTGAGAAAGTTCTGGAGTCCTTCTTTGCAGCAGGGGTTGAGGATGGATCTATACACCAGGAAATATCACAGTACACATCCCACCAGGTTTTCCGAGTTCTTTAGCCAACAGCAGGTTAAATTCCGTGATTTTGACGACCCGCCTACAGAGGAAAACATGGTTTTAACCATCAGTAAGCAGCTTCCAATGAATATTCAGCAGTTTTTAGTGGCCGGTAATATCATGACCGCAGTTCAGGCCGAGGAGATACTCCGCCATTTGGATGAGACGAGTATGGTCAGTCCGCAGACAGGGAGACGGAACATGGAGTTTGTAAACACAGCTGAAGTTGTTCAAGGGCATCAAACTAATCACAATCAAAATAATCAAACCAAGACACAGTCTACCGGAACGCAATTTACGCCCAGACGGCAGGAGTTCGATGGCCGAAACCAATACCATAACAACAATAGGAACTTCCAGAATCGCCGTGATAATAATAATAATAATAATAATAATCAGAACAATCACAATCAGTGGAAGTACCAGCGAGAGTATACCAACTGGAGGGGAAATCCAAGGCAGGGTAGACCTTACCAAAGAAACGGAGAAGGCAGGTGGAACAATACAAGGAATTATCGGCAAGATAATCAAGGGGACTATCGCAATGATTGGAACGAGCGGTACGCTGAATCACAGAAATATTTGGACGAGTTAAATGCCGAAGAAACAGAGAAAGAGAAGTGGGGGCGTGCGATGGCGAATAGGCAAAGCCCAGATAATCACCAAGGAGCGGGGGCGGAAAGCTTATTACGGCAGCAGGAGAGACGCGATGACAACCGGCGGAACTCAATGAATGGGTCCCAGGATTTAAAAAAAATGACGATTGAACCAAAATCAGATAGCCTGAGAACGGAGGACACCAGGGAACGGGAGGAGTTGATTGTTGCAAACATAGAAGAGTGGGTAGCATTCCCGGACGATTGCCTGGAGGAAGTGGTGAAGGACCGAGACAATGTAATCAGACAATTACCGATTATTTATGCACGTATTGGAGGTATTAGAGTGAGGTGCCTGATTGACACGGGTAGCCCGGTGAGCTTAATCACGGAAGCATTGTTGAAAGAAATTGGAAATAAACAAACTGTTCCAATTATGCCTGTACCTTTAATGAAAGTCCGAGGGGTCATTCCTGACAAGACCATAGTTTGCAAGCACCAAGCATATTTAGACCTGGAGATATTAAACCACACATTTTCGCAAACTTTCATAGTGATAGCAAAGATGAATTATAATGTCATTCTGGGAGCCAACTTCATCTGTGATTTTCATGCTATAATTGACTTACATAATAACATTGTGAGTTTCAAACAAGTCGAGGGGTTGAGTCATGTGGGTCTGAACATGGAAGAGAGTCCACTAGAGAGAGAGGCGAATACTTGGGTCATTGAAGAATGCACTAATGAGGCGATCGAAGATAAGAACTTGTCGGAGGGACGAGTAAGCCAGACAGCAGTGGTTGAAATTGACAGTCGAGATATTTCGCAGGAACTTTGGGTACATTTGGCGGAAGAAGACATTAGCGGGTCCAAATTTGACATTTTACTTCAGGAGCGACTTAAGGAGGCAATAGTAGGGGAATCTGACAGAAGAAAATTAGAAGAAATTTTGAGACATCATAAGGGAGCTTTCGACACGATTCCTGGAAAAGTTTCAAATTTCCAGTATGCCATGCAAGTTACCGACTGGACCCCATTTAAGAGTAAATTGTACCCGATCCCAGAGAAACATTTTGCTCAGGTGAAGGACATTATTAGTAACTTAATACATTCCGGCATGATAAGAAAAGCAGCAACCCCATACTTAAATGCAATATTGGCTGTGTCCAAGCCAAATGGATCAATTAGATTATGCCTAGACGCTCGGGTTTTAAACAGTAAACTGCTAGTTGAGCATGACCAAGCACCAAGGATCAAGGATGTATTGAAGGGCTTCCGTGGGAAGAAGATATATTCTAGCGTCGACCTAACGAACAGTTTCCACCATCTTGAACTTGAGGAAAAATCCCAACTATTGACGGGGTTTTATTTGATAACCAAAGCTATATCTGGTCTCGCATGCCCTTTGGTGTAAAAACAGCTGGATGTGCATTGATAAGAGCACTAGACAGGAATCTGACTGAGGAGGTCAAGAGCTTCATTACGAGGTATGTTGACGACATACTTATTGCATCAGAAACAATGGAGGAACACTTAGTAAACCTAAACAAACTATTGGACAACTTGAGAACCATGAATTTCAAAATTAATCTGAAGAAATCGCACTTTTGCCAGAGCGAGATTCTGTATTTGGGTCACATAATTGATGTTGAAGACGTGAGACCTAATCCGGCGAAAATTGACGCAATCAAGAAATTTCCCACACCAACTAAAGTAAAACACGTGAGAGCATTTTTGGGAGTGACAGGTTTCTTTAATGAGAATTGTCCTGGATACACGGAAACAGTATCACCGATGCAAGAGATGCTAAAGAAATCAAATCGATGGTCTTGGAATGAGGAGTGCGACAGGTCCTTTAGAGCCACGAAAGACCTACTGGAGAATTGTGTGAAGCTAGGGTATCCAGACTTCGAGAACAAAATTTATAATTCAGGCAGACGCTTCGTTGATTGTAATCGGTGCCATGCTGTACCAAGAGGACGCTGATGAACCCAGGAAACGATCATATTTGGCATTTACGAGTCGTAAATTAAGGAAGCACGAGAGGAACTACACTGTGACAGAGCTTGAGTTGCTAGCGATTTTGTACTCACTTCAACAATGGCGCAAGATGATCTTCGGATATTCCATTGTTGTCAGAACTGACCACCATGCACTGACGTTCTTATTCAAGACGACGATGGCAAGTCAAAGAGTTACGCGTTGGTCCATTTACATACAGCAGTTCAACATTACCATACAACATTGCCCTGGAAGGATGAACATCATACCAGATGCTCTAAGCAGGAATCCTGAAGATGAGAACGAGATAGCAGCGGATGTCCACCACATAGCACTTACACCTAAGGATCGTGGATTTTTGGACAAGCTGAAATAAATTCAGAAGGAACAAGAAAAGGACCCATGGATGATGATGATGATCAAGTTTTACAAGAAGGAACTACAGCCAGATTCACATGAATATCGAGAAGCCCGTGCCAAGGAACCGAAATTTCACTACTTGAATAACCTGTTGCACAAGTACGTGGATGAGGATCGCACCAAACTGCGAATTCTAGTTCCAGCATCATTACAGAGAGGATTGACGTGGTTGTCCACGAAAGCCTAGCACATATCGGCACGGACAAAACAGAAGCGACAATAGGGGAAACTTTTACTTGGCCTGAGATGCGATACACCATTGTGGAAGTAATCAGAACTTGTGACGCGTGTCAGCGCACTAAACCAAATAACTTCATTTTGAAACAACCTCCAAAACCATTATTACCTCAAAAACCATGCGAGCTAGTCGCTATTGACTGTTTTGGCTCTCTAGTAAAAGGAAAACGAGGATGCCGACACCTTCTTGTATGTGTCGATGTGTTTTCCAAGATGGTAGTATTATGTCCAATCCAGAAGACGACATCAAAGCAAGTCCTCAGCAGAATTCAGAACAAAGTCATTCCGATGCTTGGGAAGCCGGAATTCATCTTATCGGACCATGGTACTTATTTTACGAGCGATGTTTTTAGGCAAGGTCTAGAGAGCCTAGGGATAAAGCATGTTCTGTCGAGAATTCGTCATCCTTGTGGAAATCCGAGCGAGAGAACGATTCACTGTGTTGCCAAGTATTACCGAGTCATGATTCCTAATGATCATAATAAGTGGGTTGACAAAGTAGGAGATATTGAGATGTGCATGAACACTACAAAGCACGAGTCGACAGGTCAAGTCCCACTAGTTGTACACCACAACAGGTTGCCTGAGAGATCTTGGGACAAGATTATTCCATGCCCAAGGGATCCGTTATTAGCACATGAGCTGCGAATTCAGCGAACAAGACAGCACATGAGGAACCAAGCGGACCGAAGACTGAGGAGATACAGAGGAAAGAAATTTCATCGTGAATTACAGGAACAGGAACTAGTGCTTGTTCGAAGACCACCGATATCTGATCCTAAAAACAAAGTATTTGCCAAGTTCTATACAAAATTTATTGGCCCGTTCCGCATCATTAAGAATTTGGGTAACAATGCTTACAGACTTGAAGAATTGAGCACTGGCGCTAAATCTGTCTTCAATAGCGCTATTCTCAAGCCGTATTACAGAAGGGAACTATTTGACGAATAATCAGGACTATGAATGCAGATCATTATTGCAGAATTTTATTGAGATCCAACACTCAAATAAACGTGGCCATGTAGTACCTGGGTAGAGCGAGCTTTGTTTGTAAACAAGACAGCTGGTCCGGCAGAAGTTGTAATCGTGCGAGAGAGAGGGGAGGTCTGGCGAGACGTGTGAATGACATTGCAGCGTGGAGAGCGCACACTAATTGGGTCAGTGGAATGTACACACAGGCAGACGAGTGAGGTACTTTAGAGATGTTATCTTTACTACTGTGGATATTTGTTTCTAAAATCCAAATCAATCACTTGCTTCGAATTTCAAAACCTTGCTGAGGATAAATGAACCCTTATTAATCTATCGATGAATAAGTATACATGATTTTATTATTATTATTACTGATGCCCAGGCAGTACACGTTGGAATTGACAAAGGGGTAGCCAAGGTAGTGTGTTGCAATGATTACAACAGAAGCAAGCGTGGTAGTTATTCCTGAAGACGACAGGTTAAGCCGAGTTCAAGGACAAATTTTCTAACAGCGCGCACCTAAATTGAGTAAAGTTTCAACCGACCCAGGATTGAATCGCCCAATCAGAAGAGACCACGCCAAAAGCCACACGGTAATTTGCGTACCCTGGAAAAACGCGCGAAAACGTGTATCTAAAGAACCGCCGATCCGAATTAATTCCGCAATAGTGCACTGAGGCGTTTGGATAAAATGATGAAGATCGATACTTGTCCCAAGTTTGTGTGATGAAAACTCCAGATTATTTTTTTAAATTCTCCCCACTCTACCTCATTCTGTCAGTTTCCAATAAATTGATCGGTGAGAAGCTGTTTCGAGGACAACTTTATTGAGCTCTGGTGAGCAAGGTTCACGTCACTCTGCGTCACGATTTTCAAACGCTAATGAGCGTACTTTACTAACATTTTACTTTGTGCTCAAGTGAGCAAGGTTCACGTATAGCAGTGGAGATCACTAGGCGAGATAAGGACTGCAAGAAGGTCATGTTTAAAACTTGTTTTCAAGCCAGTGGCGATGAGTTTGAAGTGTGTAATTTTATGTAAATTGGTGTATATTATTTTTGAGTGTTATTTGTGCGTGTGTTAAGCAAATGCTAAAATAGGGCAAGTCTACGATCAGTAATCGCATTAGGACTTATTCGTGAGTGAAAGTAGTAGCTCACAGCGATTATAGCTAGGCAATATTATTAACATTGAACATTTCTGTCCAAGAAACTTCGCCAAGATGTTCGACGTTTGGTCATGTGATGGATTGATGTGCATCGCTTCTACAACGACGTCGACGATGGAGAGCTAAATTTCCCGTAGAGAAATGCACCGGGACGGAGGTTAATGTTCTGCAAGCTGAGACGGTGGTGTACAAAAAATTGATTTACTCAATATGTAGTTAGATAAGACGCGGGAACATTGTAAATAGTTCATTCATTCTTTTTCTTGTGTTTAGATTTTTTTTGTGATGACACTATCATCTTTAAATGTACGTTGGCGCGTGGCCAAATTTGTTTGTTGTATATTTTTCTTTGGAGTCATATTTAGTGTACACAGCGCGTGTATTTGATTTTATCCATGCGAATGCGAAACTCGTTACATTCGTTAAGTGGTGCTTTATTAAAGTTCATTTTGTTATAGGAAAGGGAGGTAAATATTGTAAGATGTTTTATGAGCAGGTTATTACTCATACTAGGGTTGCCGAGCGCAACAAATTAAGATGTAACTGTAGAACACCATAGTTCTATTTATTTTAGCATTTTTTGAGTCCTTTTCAGGTTTGTTAGTCACGGACTAGAACGGAAGCGCAAGCTGGTGGAAAAATATCTAAGTCATTTTTTTCAGGTTTCTGTCAAACCCATATGTGTGATTCTGTGTGTGTTCATGTGTCAGGTGTGTGTATTGATTCTTCGTGATGAGGGGTAGGTGGTGCTACCGCCCTCATATTGTTGTTGTTGTGGTACTCTTTTTGATGGAAAGGCAGAGCGCTCCTTGGAGGCTACTGTACCTTGTCCAGTGTTGATTTTCTTGGATTTCCTAGGGGAAATGCTGAGATATTTTATTCTGACACACACACGTATATTGTGCTTTGGGAGCACGCTTCTTTGAGACTCAATCCCGTGCCACGGGAGGTCGAGGTTATTGACACGTGGGTTGACAGATGTGCAGATTTCCACATAGCGCCCGTCTAGGTTCGGTGACTCATTATTAGGCAGTCCAGCTGACCGACTGACCCCTATAAGCTAACATTAGCAAACCTGTTCTTCTGTGATGGTCATTGGACCGTAATTAATTGGGGAGTTCGCCATGTCTGTTACGAATTATCGCATATCGTATGAATGGAATATTGTTTTAATGATGTAAATGTTGGCTTTGAGCCTAGTGATTTTCTATGACTCAGGTCATGTTAGTTTGTCTGTTGTGACACCCGTGTGGTGTAGTTGTATTTACTTGTAAAAATGACAGGCGGTCATATGTGTTTTGTTTTGTTGGTCACGTGTTAATTTACTTGTGTTGATTTTGAAAAGTCCTAATTTTAGGCAGTAATGTTTTTGCTATGGCAGTTCTTGATTCCAATTTCAAGCGGAAATTATTTGTTGTTTATTTAGTGTAGGAAGTGTCAGATTAATTTAAGTAGTGTATAGTTGGTTCCCCGCGTCTGTCTAGCTCTAAACAATGCAGATTCGTCCTCTGAAGGTTTACCGGATGGTGACGAATCTCGCATTTATTTGTACTCATCGTTAAGCATGTAGAACAGCCGCACACGTCAACAATGTCATTGAAGATTTGGGACATTTGGTCCAATTTATAATCTCTCCTGAGATTAAGCCTAGTTATGGCAAGTAATTTATTCAGTTGGGAGTCATTTGGGAGTTTTGTTTTGTTTATATTTTTTACTTGTAAATAGTTGATCTGTTATTAAATTCATTTGTTTTAACCCTGGTATTCACTTCTTCCTGCATGTTATTTTGTTATGTGTTACCCTGCATGTTAATGAAGCGCTTTATCAACAACTTACGAAATGACTGTTACACCCCCCGAAACTGAGTCTCATAAGCTTCTTTGCAAGGGTTCAATATACATATAAATTATAATGTGACATGAAAATGGCCATGTTAGCCCCGTTCCTCATTGACGAAGTATAACAAGTCCTGAAGATTAAAGACCTTAAGTCAATATTGATTTGTACTTTTTATTGTACCACACTGTGGCCTTCCACAGCGCAAATAATAATATGAATAGAAATGCTAGACTTACAGTGCATGAAAAATTTTACCATGAAAAAAGTTTGTTCTCAAAACTAACTCTAAAAACGTAATCGTCTAAAAGTGGATTTGAAAGATAGACCATCCAACATATTGTGGAGGACTGCAGCCCTCGAGCCTATATTGGGAACCTGAAATACTTTCATGATGCTACGCAGCCTGCTCTAGATTGAATTTCAAATTTAAATATTACCTTGTAAATCTGAATATTTTATCTGTTGAATATGTGTCTCCTCATCAACATTTATTTTAATATTTATTGTTCTTTTAAATGCGAATATATAATATTTTTAATTTATTATGTACTCGTAGATGTACCATAAATAAATAAATAAATATAGCCTAGATAATCCCATAAGGGCAAAGGCCTCCTGCGAGCAGAGACATGCTCTGGTTTTAACTCGTTAGGCGAGCAACTCCTAAGGAGTTGTGTGCAAGTTTTTTCTCCACTTGCTTCACTTCACTGTAGTTCACTTCACTACACTACATTTCACTTCGCTTTACATCTTCTTCTCTAGAAGGGAGGTAGGGGCCCGGTGGCGTGTCTTTGTATGTGCCTATTTGTTGTCGTTTACCTTGTGCGTTGTTTGGCCTGTTACAGGTTGCAGCAGTATATCTTTCATGTCATAGGTGTGCTGTCTACCAGTATTTTTCGTAGTTGAAGCTCTCCTTCTCTTCCCATCTTCTAGTTCCATACGTCTCCATTCTTGTCTCTCCCTTGCTATCCTCGTCCAGAGTTTGCCTATCTTCCTTACGATTGAGTCTTTCCAGTGGGTCCTCTGTCTACCCACGTTCCTTCTTCCTGTCCTGGGGATGTACCATGCAATACGCTAAACAGTAATAAATAGTCTAAAAGCTAAAAGCACATACACTAAAAGTTTTAACAAATTGTCAGTCACAAAAATAGTCTATGTTAAATGCGAAAGAAATGAATCTTGATATAAAACCAGCTTGAAGATGGAACAGTGGTGTGGAAATTATGTGGACAAAAATGTTAGGTTAAGATTGAATTTGTCAGAATGGGTATAATCATGTACAAATTGGAAGAAGCTGTGGAATGATAGCCAATCGTTGAGATAGTATTCCAATCTGTAGATCATGATTTTTTGAACTGACGGTAGTTTGAGGAACTGGGGGATGTGAAACGCGACTCTTCGTTTAGTATTCCTAGATTAATTTTCACTCATGTATAACTGAACTTATTTTCTCAATATCTACTGTTTCAGTGCACGGATGATAGAATATCAGCAGCTGCCGCAAGGGTGATATATAGATGTGATAAGGGTGAGCTGATGTTCAATACTCAGAGCACGTTTCACAAGTAGCAATTCATTTATACCCGTGGTTGGCCTATAAACTGCGGTCTCCCGGGAACATCTTATCCTTATTACCTTTCTTACAGTGACCTTTCAGATCCACACGGGCCGCGAGCCAGAATGAAACCTGCAAGGATACCATTATATCCAACCTGTATTAACCCTAGAATACTAACAATATTAAATTAATGCTTACTATTAATACGTTAAATTTACGTACATTACGAACTTCGTGCTAATGCACCAATTAGTTAAATGGTTGAAATTAATATATATTTCGTATGTAACATTATATATAAGGAGCGTTCAAAAAGTAACGAGCCGGAGGCTGGAATGCGCAAACCGGTGACTACATCGGCTATTCGTGGCGTGTGTAACGAGGTGTGGTTCCGACCAGAGCGTGGAAGGTCACAGCCCGTCGCTAGAGGGCATGCGTGCACGTCACGTGACGATACAAAGCGAGCAACAGCATTCATCAATCGCTCAACGCTGCCAGTCGTTTTGCAAACAGTGACATGGGGGCGTCAACCGAAGAGCAAAGAGGTGTTGTTCGGTTTCTGACAGTTTAAGGAGTAGGAGGAACGTACATTCATCGCCAAATGTCACAAGTGTACGGCGAACACTGCATGTCGCTTGCAAGGGTCAAGGTGTGGCACAAGCGCTTCAGGGAAGGACGGTTGTCGTTAGCCGATGATACCCGGTCTGGGGCACCCCCCTGAATTACTGATGACAACGTCAAGATGGCTGATGCACTCATTACCCAGGGCCGCCATGTGACAGTGAACGCCATAGCCGTCGTGGTTGCTCCACGACAATGCACGACCTCATACGGCCAACACAGTCGCGGCACTCCTGCAGAAATTCAAATGGGAGGTTCTCGACCAACCTCCATACAGTCCAGACATCTCTCCCTGTGATTACGCCATGTTTGGTCCCCTGAAAAGGGCTCTGCGGGGCCAACGATTCACCTGGGACGCCGACGTCCAGCGGTACGTGTGGAACTGGTTCACATCGCAGCCCAGAGAATTTTATGAGACAGCCATTCACCGCCTCGTGTCACAGTGGGACAAGTGCTTCAACAGCCAGGGCCAATACTTCTAACATACAGGTACTGGTTTCTGTAATTATGCCTCCGGCTCGTTACATTTTGAACGCACCTTATATATGCAACGAATCCTTTGTGGTCTTTGAAGTTTAATACGCTAAGTTCCATCTTCAGTACGACAAATAAAGTAGTCGTTTGCTTTGACGTAAATAGCAGTTTCAAATCTTCTTACTGTCTGTAAAGAAAAAGAAAAATAAACATTAAAAATTTAAAAATTTTTAAAACGAATTTAAAGAAATCAAAAGAAAAGTTTGAGTAAAAATAAAATTCTAAAATTTAAAATTAAAAATTAAAATAAATTAAAAATGAAAAAATAAATATAACAAATAAAATTAAAATTAAATCAAGATAAAGATGGATATGGAGATGAAAAATAAATTAAAATAAATTGAATAAATATGTATTAAATGAATAAATGAAAATACAAATATATTAATTCATTACAGTATATTGTTCATTGATTAAATAAATATAATTAATAAAATGCCAGTTGTAGTTGTTGTTGTTTGAGTCTTGATCTAATCTTCATCTTTGTAAAATGCACAAATAAATATATTAATTAGACAGTAATAAGAGCATACTTTCCATTCTATTGACTTATCCAGAAAAGTATCCTGTTGAAACCGAACATCCAATAATTAATTCACACTTCATTAAATTATTTGGCATTTAATGGAGAGTATTCAGATTTGTGCAGTCCCAAACATTACGAACGTATTTCTTTTGTGAAACATGACATGACCTTTCTGTGCAAAAATATAATTGAATGAGACTTTTCCTGTCAAACAAATTGTGATTTGAGGCATTTGAAATATCGGAGATGTCCCACTCTTTACACATATTGAGTTTCGACAGGATTCAAAAATGTATTTACATAAGACTTAGAAATATGGTCATCTCTGTCTTAGTCAATTTGCGAGAATTTGTATTCATATACTGTACCATATGTGGCAAAGTACAAATCCGTGACAGTTACGATGTGTTTCTCTTAAATACACTGCGATGGCAAGCAAATCCTCGCACGTTTTCGCACTATCTTCTTGTTTCTATAGCTAGGACGGTAGCATTACATAGAGACATTTTATAAAGCCCACAGAAATGTTCTCTCTGTCGTTATGTTAATGAATGGAACTTATTTCTTTACTTATCTTATTTGAGACAGTTTTGCATTTCTGCGTCCAATCTTCTGTAGGTAGTTCCTTATATAACTTTTTGAGGTTACAATGTTTCTTTTATTACTGTTTATTTTCTTTGATGTTTTAGGATATGGTCATGGTTTCTCTTTGCTGGTGAGCTAGTGTAGGCCTCAGCGCAAAGCTTAGGGATTCCTTGCAATGGTTCACTAGTAGAGGAGAAGAGGGCCATGTTTTATTTAATTGAGTTCATGTCTGTAAATATTTTCCTTTTACGATGGTGTTTTGTTTCTTTTTTGGTTATTCTTGGTCTGAGACAGGTTTTTGTTCTTAGAGAGTATTTGTTGAAATTAGCTCGGTAGATATTAGAAAATATGAGGAAGAAGAGATATGGTAAGAAAGATTTAGTTAGGTTTGGTGATGGTCTGATTATAGTAATGGCAAGAGATTATGAGAGTGACTGTTTATAGCATACTGGAAAAATTGTAAAGTGAAGCTAATAAATGTTCTTAGTAAAATTCCCTTATGGTGTTAATCACTACTACCCCCCGAATAGAGAACGTACAGTTACACTTAGATTAGGGGCTGCAACAACGCGGTCATGTAGCCCCGTGTACTTGGGGAGTGTTTAGAATCTGTCTGATAACCGCTGTTAATTGTGATGACTTTATTAGTGTGTGATATCTGTTTTAATTCAAGTAAGGACTGCAGACGATCAATTTCTAGTAGTTACTACTTTTTCTACCAAATGCTACCGTCCACGAAACTAGCTTGTGGACTTTGGCTACTAGATAGCATCGCAGTCAGCACCTGGTGGCGAAAGTTGGAACTAATAGAACGTTATCAATTCTAACCTACAAATTTTGGCTTGACACTGGTGTAGTTAGTGAAAGGTTCTTTTTCATGCCACAGATCTCTGACATGGGACCGCCAGCTTTACTTCCCCTACAAAGGAAGGCTTACTGAGGGATTTTAACGCTCCTAAAATATCCGAAGACTTCGGCCGGGTTTGAACTCGCGACCTTGGGCATAGAAACTCAGCATGCTACCAACTACCCCACTGAAGTCGCCAATCTACTCTAGTATTCAAGTCTGTGTGTGTGTTTGACCGAGTCGCCTCCAAGATCCCCGATTAGCAATTAGTACTGCGTCTAAAGCTCTCCCCTTAAAATTGTTAAACAATGAATCTAACCATCACCTAGTAGTTCTACCTCTACTTTTCATGCCGTCTATACCATTAAGGGGCCATCTTCACATGGCTATGATCAAACCTCTCTAACTTAGGTTATTTCCTACTGTAAGTGCAAGAAATTGAGTAAACCAACAAAGGAGAATTTCTACCTGCATCTAATGGTCAAAAGTGTTATTGTTTCATAGTATGATGAAAATATCTTCGAAAAGATTATTATGCAATTTATACGGAGGTTGAGCCATAAGTCATGGCAACTATTTTTTTTTCTCGCGAACAGGAGACAAAAAGGAAAATCTACGGTATGAATTTGGAAATATAGGGTATTTAGGTAAGCATAGTGCCTGAAGATAAATTCTGACGTCAGGAGATGCTCGCAGGTAAGAGGCAGAACACAGACCATTGGTAAACACTGTTTCATTATGGTATATACAGCAAATACACAAGACTACGTACAAAAGACAGGTCTCCACTGGTTACAGAACTTCGAAATAATCACCCAAAGTGTCTACTGTGCGTTGCCAGCGGTGTGGCAGACGCTGAATACCATTCGCTGCATGTGTATCGCTAACGTGTAACACCTCCCTCCGAAATGCTGTTACGATGTCTTCCTTGTTAGCAAACAGTCGTCCACGTAGTGGCTTATTGACTTTGGGGATTAGATCATAGTCACATGGGCTCAGATCATGCAAATAAGGCTGGTGTGGAAGAACCTCCCATTCCCACAGTTGTAAGCGACGCCGAACGATGGCTGCTGTGTGAGCTGTCGCGTTATCGTGTAGGATTAGGGCGTCGTCCAAACGATCAGGACGTTTGGTTCGCACTGCACGGCGCAATTGGTAATACAAAAAGGAATTGTAATACACTGTATTGACAGTGTACCCCCTCACGCACTGGATGATACACAGGAACACCTTGAACATCGTATGCCAGGATGACCATAGCCTTATTGGGCGACGGATTTTGTCGAAACTTGTGTCTTCGTGGTGACCCCTCACGACGCCATTCGCTTCACCGTCTCTTCAATTCTGGTTCATAAGCACGTACCCATGTTTCATCGACTGCAATAATGCGATTCAACATGGCTTGTCCTTCCTGCTGAAACCTCTCCAGATTGATGCGACATGTTTCGTAACGAGTCCACTTCTGTACCTCCGTTAAGTGATGAGGCACCCACTTTGTACAAATTTTACGCATCTGTAAGTCCTTGTGTAAAATACGCCGTATTGTTGCCTCTGGTATTGCTGTATGTTCTTGCAATTCCGCTATAGTCCAGTGCCTGTCCTCCTGTAAACACTGATCAATCACTATTATCCGTACATCTTTGTCCATGGACACTGGACGGCCTGGGCGAGGCAAATCGGCAGTTGATACTATATCTCGTTTGAACGTCTCCACCCACCTCACCACTATTCTATAGGGCAGGGCATGGCATGCACACCTAATGCTTCCCGCAGCTCTGCATGGCATTGGCGTGCATTTCTGTCGCGGAGAACTGTGTTTTTATATACGATCGTTGCTCCTCCTTGTTGACTTCCATTGTGTGACGCTCTCACTCACACACTGAACTTGGGGGCATGCTCAGACCCACACTGTTGTTTACCTACACCATCCTACGCAAGCATATCCCATACGTTTCCAAATGCATATCGTGGATTTTCCGTGTTGTCTCCTGTTCGCGAGGGGGGAAAAAATGATGCCATGACTTATGACTCGACCTGCGTATGATAGTACTAGTATCCCACTAACACATGATTTCAGTTAAACTACCCATGATATTCATTTGAATTTTATATTTACCGTAGCAAAAGACATGAAGGCAATGATTACATAGTGCAAATGTTTTGGGAGTCAAATTATTCTTCAGCAAATTTTATAAATAATGACTGAATAGGTCAATACGCTGTGTAGTGTATTGGATTTTGTTTAGAATTCGATAAAAATCAATTCAATGAAAAGCGATTATAAGAACGCAAGCTCTTAGTTACGTGTTGTTAGTTTTGTATAGTTTCTTTAAAAATTATCGCGAACAGAAACGTGGGGAGAATGAAGAGAATGATTTTCAGAAATGTCTCCGCTCTAAATAGCGATGTACAAAAGAACAGGGACGCAAAGTAGATCAAAAGTCAAGAAAGCATTAAAAATCCATGTTTTTTGTTTTTCAATTGGAGAAAATGTACGTAATTTCTTATCGTATAGACCAGGGATGCACTATCTTTTTTGTAAGTGAGGGTCAAGTTTATTTTTACATAATAAGTGACGGGCCGCAAGTTGCCTTTCCACATAGACACTTAATATTATCTGAATAACCTATTTTACCAGCAGACAAAAAAATGTGTTTTAATACCATTTTTGTGTCCTCTAAGTGGTTTAAATCCATTTTGAGTTTATTTTTTTTGGCAAATTACGTTATTAAGTTTTCAAATTACTGATTTACAATCAACTTACTCCTATTTCGAAAAGGTTTAGGGGTATATAAAATAAAACAATACAAAACAATACAAAAACAAGATGTTCAGCAAAGAACATATAGCCTACTTTCTCCTAAATGTATGGGTATCTTTATGACTCTTTGTCCTCATCCCTAAAACAATCACCCCAACCACAATGTATTGTTTGTTTTCTTTTATATTGTTAATAAGCCAGTAAGTGTCAAGATCAATATTATATACTTTATGATGATTGAATAACAAAACTACTAACTTATTGTAATGCATTCACGTCCGTTAATCTCTATATTAAGCCAGCCTGCAAAATTAAGAATCTTCCGCCCCAATCATCTTCCGCACCAATCACAGTAGGTGGTGCTGCGACCTATCAGTGAATTAATCTTTATCTTGTACGCCTATGCACTGCCATCGTAATGTACTACGATGGCAGTGTTCTATGGGTGTTGAATGAGTAGGCAGTTTAAAGTAGCCAAGAGGGAGGCGATCCAGCTGGCAGTGTTTAAAGGTATTCGGAGCGCGATCGTGGCTAATAGTTGAACTACCAGTATTACAAAATTGCCATACTTCAGGAGGCCAGCTCAGGCATTTACACAGCGTTATGTTTGGAACAATATTACCCACATAACCCACAAGAGGACAGCACCGTACAGAGGCATTAAGAAGGCTGTGGTTAATGACAACGTGTATCTAGTTCTTCTATTCTCCTTTTTCTAATGTCTTCTGTTTATGTGCGATGCTGGGACTGTGATTTTATTAATATACGAGTGTATACTTTATCCTCTCCTTTGAGCTAAATGACATTTTATTCAGTATCTGTGGGAAAAGCTCGTGCACATCATTTGTAAAAGAATTCAAGAAAAAAAAACCTAACTGTAGCAGTATTCGATCCCCAGTCAACTGCGTGTCAGACTAACATGCTAGACCAGAGCTAACCGTATCCATGACGTCAGGTGTTCTTAACTGACATATTAGATACAAACTGTTGGCAAATAATGACTTTAAATAAACGATTTCTTCACTGCAGTACATCTTCATTAAAGATCATTTCATACAAAGTTTATATTATTGTATCAGTACGGTATATCACATACAACATACTAAAACTACTGAAATATAAGACAGGCACATGAGGACAGCTGCCATCTTGTCGTGTGACACAAACGGCTCAGCTCTTTTAAGCCACTCATACTGTATAATATTATAATATTAAATTATAATAAATAACGGATCACGACCTTCAGGATAGCTTAAACCCCCCTAGACTCGATAATCGGAATTGGTGGGTCTTAAGCTATTTATTAAAATGGTTGCATAATTCACTCGGCCGCCATGCTGAAATGGCATGGCCGATGACCTTGAATTTTGGGTGAAAGACGCGTCCTATATAAAGGTATGTTGTCACCAAATTTGGTAGAGATCGGATGATTAGTTTAGCCGTAATTTGATTTTACGTTTTGAACATTTGAGTGGCCGCCATTCTGTTTTGGTAAAGATGGTGGCGATATAAAGTATGACACTGAGGTGTCCTTTACTAGTGCTACCTCTGTACCAAATTTCGTTCAATTCGGTTTCACCGTGTTCGAATTGATAGGGGGGGGGGACAGACATTCAGAGTACACACACTCACACACACACAGACACACACACACACACACACAGACTTACACACACACATACACACACACACACAGACTCACACACACACATACACACACACAGACAGACACACTTTTTTCGCCCTGTGTTGATCTCATAAGTCTACTTTCATTTTTTGCAAAAATCGAAAGTAGGCTAAAAACATCTATAACAAGAAATGCATATCCTGGAACGCCAAAATAAAGCACTACGACACTGTAGTCAAAACAGAATGCCTGTACGCCTGTGAATGCCTTTCAATTAACTATAGGCTAAAGAAGTTGGAGGTTCTGGAAAGGAGAATCCTCCGGAAAATCATGGGCCCAACCCAGACGGAAACTGGAAACTTCGGAGCAACGCCGAAGTCTACCAGAATGTAGAAAATATCTCGGCGACCACGAGGAAACGGAGGCTAATTTTTCTTGGACACATGTACAGATTGGGCAAATCCAGATTAACCAAGCAGTTGTATGACTACTTCTGGAACAAAAGAAACAACATCTTGGATTAAAGAAACTCGGAAAGACCTTGAGAGATCTAACATCCAGGAGGCCCAAATGTTGGAAAGGGATACGTTTCGAAACAGGATACACTATTTGGAAGGGATTCATGACGAGAGACGAGCTACAAAGACCGGAAGAGCTTGGACGGCCGAACAACGACAGCAGCACAGCGATCGCATGAAGGAGTACTGGAGACAGAGGAAATTACAACTAAAACAGTGAAATTGTAGCGTGATCCTAAGTGGTCAATTCGCAAGTAAAAAAAAAAAAAATACTATCACAAGGTTGTAAAATTTTTATTTTTACAAAAAACAGAATTCTTAACAATAAAAAATTTAAATCAATATATTAAAATATGTCCAATAATTGTATACTTTTTAATTTACTTTTAACGAAACATTTTATAATTTTCTTATTTCAACTAGGGCCTACAATAATGGGGAAAATCTCAACACTCACAATATTCCCGTTTTTATTAATATAAAATATTTATCCGCAGGCTGCATAAATTGATTTTGAGGGCCAAAAGCGGTCCGCGGGCCGTGGGTTGTGAACCCCTCCTATAGACAAAAGTGGAAGAACCTACCGTGCTTTAATTTATATAAATCCTATTACATATTCATTCTATAAGATTTTCAAACGAACATGCATTTTGACATGAAGATATACCTATTGTCCTGAGAACAAAGAAACACGGTCATCTCTGCCGAAGCCAACTTACGAGAGTTTTTGTATTCATATACATTTGGTGTCACACAAATCCCCACGGTGATGGTGTGTATATACACTGAGATGCCAAGCAAATCCCAGCACGTATTCACACTATCTTCTTGTTTCCTCGGTAAGGCAATAAAGGGGACAGAGAACCTTATTTATAGCAGCAAGAAAGCCTCAAAGGATCGAACTCAAGGCCTTTGTTTTTTCTTTCTCAGAATGACCGTCATTTATTTCAGTAAACATACTATTTGAAGGCAAATGCCATATAGACTCACCCCTTTTATTATTATTATTGTGGGACATGAAGCGGGGACTGGTCGTCTTCTCAATGTTCTGTCAATACAAGTAAGAATGATTACTATTACATCCGACCTCAACCATAATACCATCTCATCAATTTCAGTTCTTTATTTTCCTACTATGTAGTCTTCTTTTATAGGCAACAAAGACGTACAACAATGGGAAAAAGTATTGAACCACCTTCTGTAATTTGTTTGTTTGGTTCTTAAGTTTAGGGGCTGCGACAACGCGGTCATGTAGCTCCGTGTACTTTGGGTGTGAGTAGAATCTGTCTGATAACCGGTGTTAATTGTGATGACTGTATTAGTGTGTGTTATCTGTTTTTTTATTTAAGTACAGACAGCAACTTAGAATTTTCCAAATAGTTCCTACTTTTGCCGCCAAGCGCCACCGTCAACGACTACTAGGCCAAGTTCAGAACTTAGCTCCTAGACGCCACCGCAGTCGGCTCTTGCAACGAACGTAGAAACCTAAGAGCGTTGTTTACATTCTTAACCTATCTAATTTAGCCTCACACTGGTGTAATTAGTGGAAGGTTCTTTAACATGCCATATATCTATGAAATGGGACCACCGGCTTTACTTCCCCTCCGAAGGAAGGCATACTGAGGGATTTTTAACGCTCTTAAAAATCCGACGGCTTCGGCCGGGTTTGAACCCGCTATCTTGGGCATAGAAACTCAGCATGCTACCGACTACGCCACCGAGGCCGCTACATCTGTACTTTACCATGCCTTATGACACAGCAACCTGTCAACAAAAGTTTGGTGCTTTTCAGTCGGTCAACATGATTCTACCCAAATGAGATGGGTTAGTCCCTAATCCTGAAGGAAATTACATGATATTAATAAATACACTTGGATGATAAAACAAATATCTTGGAGAAATAATTAGTAGCAATGGGACGGATAAATTGGCAATTGAGAACAAAAAAGGGAAATTGGAAAGATTCATTTTTTGTACAAAAATATATACAATAAAAAGATCCTGTCTATCAATGCAAAATTAATACAGTTGTTAGACCAGTCATCTTGTATGGCATGGAAACTACAAATATAACCGGAATGGAGAATTTGCTCAAAATAGAAAGAAAGAAGGAAACAGGAAGTTTATAGACTGAGATCCAATGGAGAAATTTATAGTAAAATCGACAACCTTCGAAGTGATGATCAGAAAACGGCGACTTATGGTCCGCATGGATTACTCAAGGTTAACCAAACAAATTGTTGATAAAATCTGGAACTATAAAGGGCAAGGTGGCTATGTAAAACAAATGAAAGATGAACGTCCAAAATTCAAAATTACTGAAGAAGATTGTCTAAATTCAATAGAGTACAGGAAAAAGTATTTGGCCTCAAAATTCTTGTCGGGGAGAAGAAGAATCTCAACAGAGGAGAATGGACTGCTGAAAGAAGAGCTGCGCAGTCGACCAGGATGAAAGACTTCTGGAAGAGAAAGAAGGAAACTAGACCGATAAAGAAGTGATATTTGCGTGGTCCTTGTTGACCTGTCCGCGGTGTATATATATAAATAAATACAATTGGATGACCAGTTTCGATCGTCAAGCGATCATCATCAAATCCATTACACTTAGGCTATACAATCTATGTCTGAAAATATGGGTGAAAATATTTACAATATGTAGGCTACACTTATTTAGTTGCAGTATTAGTAATGCAACTCGTCAGTATTTGTTAGTTATAGTCTATGTGAAGTTTTGTTGAGATACTGGAAGCGGTGATTGACCTCCGGAATTTGCTTGTTTGGAGTGAATATGTGGTTGTTGTAAATTCTGATTGTACGGTATTGTACAGGCTACTTATCTGGTTAGGGACTTGCGCGATTTGTTGAGAGCAGTTCACTTGGACACTTATTTATTTATTTATTTATTTATTTATTTATTTATTTATTTATTTATTTATTTATTTATTTATTTATTTATTTATTTATTTATTTATTTATTTAGCGTATGGCTTTTAGTACCGGGAGGGTCCGAGGACTTGTTCGGCTCGCCTGGGTCTGTAGCTGCTTCCAGCGGACAAACTTAGGGTGAGCTACACGTTCCGTTCAATATCAAGTAGTTCCAACTTTCACTATCAGATATCAATGATAGGCTACCGTGGTGAACGTTGGAACTTTGATAGAGCGTTCTGACGAAATCTAACCTAACAATTTAGCTTCACACAAGTTTAGTCAGTGGAAGGATCTTTTACATGCAATACATCTATGACATAGGACCGCCGGCTTTACTTCCCCTCCGAAGGAAGGCATACCGAGGGATTTTTAACGCTCTTAAAATCCGACGACTTTAGCCGGGTTTAAACCCGTTATCTTGGGCACAGCAGTTCAGCATGCTACCAACTACGCCACCGAAGCCGCTTATTGCACTCGACTGACTTGAAATTCCTGTATTGCCGGCAGTAAGTATGGCAGTTAGGTTGGGCTGTATATACCAAATTGTGTGTGTGTACTCGATGATTTAGTTGTATGTATTACAATTTATCCATTGCGGCAGTCCATATTTGTTAGAAGTACTAACGAAGGACGTACAACGTAAGGAGTCACAACAATAACAATTTTATTACAGTATGTCCGCAAAGTCTCTCCGCAGCGCGTGTCTCGCCTTGCGGGAAGTGTTGTGTTGGCAGTACATTTATGCTATGATGTTACAAGGAAATCATCATCTAAACCAGGCTGTTCCAAACCCACGAGTTTGAGTATGCGTACACGTGAGTACTCAGCAGTAATGCTCGGAGCACGGTTGGAGAGGGACTGGGGGTGAGAGCCAACACGTCAATGGGCGAAGGTCATATCACAAGTCCATGCGCATCCTGCCAGGATTGCTCTATCCACCGCGCAGTGACGGCAGCCCCCACAGCAGAGCTGTATTGCATGTTGCAGGTTTACTCACGCATGGCGGTGAGTACTCCACCGCTCACTGTCGAGGAGCTCGACAGGAACAGCCTGATCTAAAGGCCAGGCCTTGTCGCTGCAAGCACATTTGTCTCTCACTTGCTGAACTTTTAAGTCAGCCTACCCCTTAAATTGAAGTCCATGCATCACAGAATCCAGATGAGCCTTCCGCGGTCTTCCTATTCCTTTCTTCCCCAGAACTTTTCCTTCCAGTATGGAGGTCAGGAACTCATTATGACGTAGGGTGTGGCCAAACAAAATTTTGCTCTCCCTGTTTTCTATAGTAGTGATCAATTTTCTAGTTTCGTCTACTTCCTTAAGGACTCATTCGTTAGCCTTTTTCTCCGCCCAGCTTAATTTCAGCATCCTTCTCCACCTCCACATTTCCGCTGCTTCCAGGCGTTGTATGTCCTATTTTCTTATAACCCAAGTTTCGCATCCGTATAACAAAACACTCCAGACAAATGTTTTGATAAACGATTTCCTAGTTTTAAAGCTAATGTGCCTGCCTATCAGAAGCTGTCACTTATTGCTGAAGGAAATCAATTACGGTACCTTAAATTAACATGAAGTATAACATAATTTTCTCGCCAAATCAATACTTTACTTACATAAAAATTCTACAGGTACATGTTTCGTAAACCTATTTTCTTTCCTTCCTCAGCCCACTTTTGGTGTAAAACATCGTACAACATCGAAATCCTCACCAAATAAAGAAAAAACACAGTTCACACTTATTCTCTCGTTCTTCCTTTGTTAGGCCTGTGTCATTAGACACATTAATGTCACTCACGGAATAAACACTTATTAGTTGAAGTATTGAATATGGTACAAGAAACATTGACATATTTACTCCTTGTTAGTTTCAACGTGGGTTGTCGAATTGCTCACAAGTATCTGAAGAACAGAACAACGGAAAACGCCGGAATCGTACAACGTTGTCAAAAGCGGAGAGATATTAACTAGCACCAAGGTATGGTGATTGGGTGTGGCGTCAGGAAATTTGATCGAGTCAGGATGTATGTTGGAATTTACCTACTGCGGCGCGGGTTGAGGAGGCGGTTTGCGTTTGTTATTATTTAAATGATCTGCTAATATATCAAATAATTCGTTAGCAATTCAACAACCCACGTTGAAACTAACAAGGAGTAAATATGTCAATGTTCCTTGTACCATATTCAATACTTCAACTAATACGTGTTTATTCCGTGAGTGACATTAATGTGTCTAATGACACAGGCCTAACAAAGGAAGAACGAGACAATAAATGTGAACTGTGTTTTTTGTTATTTGGTGAGGATTTCCATGTTGTATGATGTTTTACACCGAAAGTGGGCTGAGGAAGGAAACAAAAAAAGGTTTACGAAACATGTACCTGTAGAATTTTTATGTAAGTAAAGTATTGATTTGGCGAGAAAATTATGTTATACTTCATGTAAACATGGTCAATACGGAACCTGGAATGAGTGCTGTTCCTAATAACCTTAAATTAAGTAATTCAATTTGTACACGGTAATCACCACTATCACACTATGCTCTCTTATCGGTTTTGCTTCTGTAGTGTAAGAAGCAAAGTAATCGACGAAACAATTAATCAAATATTCCACCAATCGATTAATCGATTGAACTCACAATCGATTAATCGTTATTTGTAACAATTTTTTTAATACTTCCATTAATTGATTATTCGATAACTGAAATTAAATCGATTAAAACCTTCGAAACCTTACAGTTCGTCTTCCGAGGCAGAGGGATAAGCTTGTAACTTATTACCGGGCGTGGTTTACCTACTCAGTTGATGGGGATTGTTGCAGTGTAGCATCTATATTATTGCCTCTACGGGACTGAAGACTGGTACTTCTCTGTCCTTGATTACCTGCCACTAAAGGCAAGAAATATGATCGTCATTATTATTGCTTCTGTCCAGCTCTTTATTTCTCTGCCATCGAGTCTCTTGTTCTCTTGGCAATAAACATTTATTAAGAGATATATTGCTTTTAAAATAATGTAGCAATTTTGTCGCCAGATAGATATCGTACTGTATCACAAATGATGTGTTGTTCTAAACTCGTAAAGGTGCACGTGTAACGGTAGTAAAGATCAATATGTCAATACGTTCGCAAGAGGGGCAGCGGAGAGTCAACGACTTTCCTACAAATATTGTTGTTGTTAAACTCAGCAATATTTCTAGGTTTGAGCCGTGCCTTGTCCGGGCGCGGACACCAAGAGACCGCTGATGAGCCAGCTTGGTGTCCTGGCGAGACCACACGCAAGGCACGGCACAAACCTATAAAAATTGCCGAGTTTTCATTCACTGGCCGTGAATGCCAATATACCATCTTTTCGGAAGCCTTCATAGGGAGGTTATGGCTGCTTGAGCTTTTAGTTCTTTCAATGAAGAGGCACAGGTGCGCTTCATAAAAAGGGAGGTAGTGCGCTGTTCGCTACTCCTGAGGGGGTCTGGGCAATGCAACTTGGTACAGCAAATGTCTATGCACATTGCAATGCACTGGCATCTAATTTTGTTCAATAGTTTACATAATCTCAAGATGGCGGCTGTGCGATATTTTAAAATTAAGTTTATATTTCTTCTATTTCTTGTGTCGTGAGCCTCCTTGGCTTAGGCGGCAGCACGCCGGCCTCTCACCACTGGGTCCGTGGTTCAAATTCCGGTCACTCCATGTGAGATCTGTGCTCGACAAAGCGGAGGCAGACTGTTTTTTTCTCCGGGTAATCCAGTATTCCCTGTCACAATTTCATTCCAGCAACACTCTCCACTATCATTTCATTCATTGTCATTCATTTAATCATTGCCCCAGGGGAGTGCGACAAGCTTCGGCAGCCGGCACAGTTCATATCCTCGCCGCTAGATGAGGACTTCATTCATTCCATTCCCTGACCCGGTCGGTCGACTGGAAGCAGGCTGTGGATTTTCATTTTTCATTTCTTGTGTCGTAATCATGCGATCGAAATGAAAGTTTGAATAATGAACCCATGCAGCAATTTTAATTTAATGGCACATAACTCTATGGCCTATACATATAACAATGCAACATGGCAACCCTCCGAAATATTTAGACGGTTCTCAATATCTACGAATCTTTCACAGCAATGAAACTGAAATTTTGTATGTTGATAGAGGCAATTAACATGAGTAGGATATATGAAAATAGGCTTTAGTTATTCACGGAATCACTTGTTTTTCACATATTCCAGTAATTGGGATAATTTTGTTTTGACCAACTGAAAGTTACAATATTATTCGTCTATTCTTTTCCAAAAAATAGATACTAATTGGTAATTGAACTTTCCCCAGCCAGAAACCGATCCGGGTGAACGAGGTGTGGATAAACGAGGTTCTATTCTAATATCAAATTGGCTCATTACGCCTTGGTATGATATTTTCCTGGAATCATTGTCAAGTAAGTGCTCTGGGTCACTGTGCAGCCCCGTTAACTAACACAGTGAAAGGGAAGCGAGCTGGTCCGGGTTATTGAGTAGACGCGGCAGACCGCAGTGGGACTACGGTGACTTTATCGACTCCATATGTCGTCCTCGTCGTTCCAGCTAACTTCTTCACAGGAGCTAACGGGAAATCTACTCACAAATCCCTGAGATAGCAGCTGATAATGCCTGTAGTGTATCGTCTCGCCACGTCTACGAATCGTCTCTAAATGGGGATTTAGATGTTATTTCACGGACATTCAACAGCGCGATTTATTTTATAAATAACTCAAGTTACTTGACAAGAAGACTCTCTTATACATTCCTACATGAAATATAATGGCGTAGTATAACCCTTTATGGGATAGTGGTCTCAATATTAACACCAGTCATAAGGATAGTTTATACTTTCAAAGATGCTGGAATCTTTCAGCCAGATCTTGGAGAATTTTCATGCCGAAGTGCAAGTATTTCTAAAAATCAAATATTGTATGCGTATCTACTTGACGTAATGTGTTGGATAAAATAAAAATAAAAACATTAATAAATAAAGTGTGAAAATAAAATATAAATATAGAAATAAAAATCATAAAAATTATAAAAGAAATATAAAAATTAACATAACAAACATAACTATAAATGAATTATGAAAATAATAGTAAAAATCATCCGAAAATAGTTAATTAATTAATTCAATAAAAATATCAAAATTAAATCTATAAGAACATAAATTGAAAATTTTTAAAAATAAATATAAACATTAAAATTAGAGAAAAAAATAACATTATTAATAATTATAAGAATAAAAAAATAAGATGTAAGATAGCTGTCCAAGCCCTGCATGAGGTAGCGGTGAAATCTGCATTACAGATATCTTACGATAAGACCAAGTACTTTGAGAATCGGCGCTCCGGAAACACCCCTTTGACGACCATACATGGAACGATTGGAAGAGTCAATCGCTTTCGTTATCTTGGTGAATGGGTCCACCCCAATGGTAGAGATGGCACCTCCATCTTAGCAAGGCGTACCGAACTCAACGCAGCATACCAACTATCCTACAATTTGTACAACAAGAAATGCATTTCTAGGAATGCTAAGATCTGTCACTACAGAACTGCTGTCAGACCACAGTTTCTGTATGCCGCAGAGACCCTCTTGATGAACAGAAAAGGCACCATGGATGACCTGGAGAAAGCCGAAAGACGTATCCTCAGGAAAATCCATGGCCCGAGACTGCTCCCTGATGGAACCTACCGTTTGAAATCTAATTGTGACCTGTATCGACAGTTAGAATCAGCCAATACCAGTATGCGACGTAGGAGGCTAAAGTTCTATTGGCACCTACAACGAATGATCAGCAACAGGCTTACTAAGATCTTCTCCTTGGTTAAAAGCTACAAGACTGGAAGCCTGTGGCTTAATGAAGTACTAAAGGACTTGGATTCGGCTGAAACTGCTGACCTTGATGTAGAAGATCGTTCTAAATTTTGTGCTATGGTAGAATCTTGGACCCCACCACCTAGAGTGTCTAAATGTCGGAAGCCCCTTTCGCAGGAGAGAAAGGAGAAATTATCAGCAGGGCTCAAGAGATATTGGGAACGGAAAAGAGCATCGAAGAACTAGTCATAAGCGCTCCGTAGTGGGCTTAAATCAATAATAATAATTAAGATGTAAAAACATATAAAAATAAATTTAAAAAAAGCCCTATAAAGGGTATTCAACAGCGCGACTTATTTTATAAATAACTCAAGTTACTGGACAATAAGACTCTCTTATACACACATCAAAAAAAGTTTTGCATCACCTCGGTTCCCAGATCTCCGGCATATAGACGTTGACTGTGTATATTGTATCCAAGATACAGTCCCTTTGACTGTTCATAGATGTCACTAAAACTGCTCAAAGATGTAAACAACCATGCATGAGCAGGGCCTATTAGACGGAGGGGGTACGACAGCCGATCAGTTCCAGTCATTCCACCAGGACGAAGGTACGCTGCTCATGTTGTCTGTAGTTCTACCATGCCTAGAAGGTCAATACCGCAGTTCGATCGCGTCCGCATTGTTACTTTGTGTCAAGAAGGGCTCTCAACAAGGGAAGTTTCCAGGCGTCTCAGAGTGAACCAAAGCGATGTTGTTCGGACATGGAGGAGGTACAGAGATACAGGAACTGTCGATGACAGGCCTCGCTCAGGCCGCCCAAGGGCTACTACTGTAGTGGATGACCGCTACTTACGGATTGCCGCTCGGAGGAACCCTGACAGCAATGCCACCATGTTGAATAATGCGTTTCGTTCAGCCACAGGACGTCGTGTTTCAACTCAAACTGTGCGCAATAGGCTGCATGATGCGCAACTTCACTCCCGACGTCCATGGCGAGTTCCAGCTTTGCAACCCCGACACCATGCAGCGCGGTACAGATGGGCCCAACAACATGCTGAATGGACCCCACGGAATTGGCATCACGTTCTCTTCACCGATGAGTGTCGCATATGCCTTCAACCAGACAATCGTCGGAGACGTGTTTGGAGGCACCCTGGTCAGGCTGAACGTCTTAGACACACTCTCCAGCGAGTGCAGCAAGGTGGTGGTTCCCTGATGTTTTGGGGTGGCATTATGTGGGGCCGACGTACGCCACTGGTGGTCATGGAAGGCTCCGAAACGGCTTTACGATACCTGAATGACATCCTCCGACCCATAGTGCAACCATATCGGCAGAATATTGGAGAGGCATTTGTCTTCATGGACGACAATTCTCGACCTCATCGTGCACATCTTGTGAATGCGTTCCTTCAAGATAACGACATCGCTCGACTACAGTGGCCAGCATGTTCGCCAGACATGAACCCTATCGAACATGCCTGGGATATGTTGAAAAGGGCTGTTTATGGACGTCTTGACCCACCAACCACTCTGAGAGATTTACGCCGAATTATCGTTGAGGAGTGGGACAATTTGGACCAACAGTGTCTTGATGAACTTGTGGATAGTATGCCACTACGAATACAGGCATGCATCAATGCAAGAGGACGTGCTACTGGGTATTAGAGGTAGTGGTGTGTACTGCATTCTGGACCACAAATGCTGAAAGTCTAGCTGTATGATGGTACAACATGCAATGTGTGGGTCTCATGAGCAATAAAACGAGCTGAAATGTTGTTTGTGTTGATCTCTATTCCCTTTGTATTTAAAGGTTCCGGAACTCTTGGAACCGAGGTGATGCAAAACTTTTTTTGATGTGTGTACAATCATACGTGAAATATAATGCCGTAGTATAATACAGGATATATCGGAAAGAGAGTAACCCCGCAGCATATCCATGTGTGTTAAACCGCGAGGGCTGGTGCATGGGTATTATATTTTGATCTGAGGCTTAAATAATGCTCTATATTTTCGTTTTGGTCAGCCCTTATTTCCTGTCGCTAACTGTAGCCTACCTTCCTTCCTAGCCTTGAACTTCACCCTGCAAAAGAAACATGTCCATAGCTTTTTGAACACTCAAGTTATTTCCATATTATTTACGGTCGGGTCAGATTTACCCATGGCGCCAGTCCTCGCGTAACAATGTTCGTCTTAGGTTAGTTGGGAGAATCTGAAAAAAAAAAGGGGGGAAACAAACTATTTTGGTGCAGCACACTCACGTACTTGTTGACACGTTGGTCATTTTTTAGCCTATTTTCAATTTTGAAAAAATAGGCTTATGAGATCACCTTTTGTCCGTGTGTGTGTGCGTGTGTGTGTGTGTGTGATTCGTGTGTGTGTCCCCCCCTAATAAAATCTAAACGGCAGGAGCGATTTCAATGAAACTCGGATAATTCATAGCACTATTCCCGGCGACCTCGACCGTGCCCTTCAAATTTTGTTACGACTCACCAATCCAACATGGCGGCTGTGCGAAATATTTTACCAGCATTCAATATCTCCGAAACTATTACCGATATTACCCTGACATTTTCTAATGTGATAGAGGGAACTACTATAAGTTCACTTATGTAACTTTTGAAAACCTGGTAACTACAAAACCAACATGGAGGCCAAGCGAATTTGCGACTTTTAAATAGACGTTTCTCGCGATTTGACCAACCAAACGCAATGAAACTTGGTACAGTATATGTTTATATACATTGTTATGCACCGACATCTAACTTCGTTCAATTGTTCACATAATCACAAGATGGCGGATGTGCGAAATATTTCACCGGCATTCTATATCTCTGAAACTATTAGCGGTATCACCCTAAAATTTTGTACGGAGATAAGGGCACTACTGGAAGTCCATCTATAAGACTTTCAAAAACCGGTTAACTACAAAACGAACATGGCGGCCAAGCGAATTTGAAAATTTTAAATAGACCTTTCTCGCAATTTAATGTTCCAAGAGCACTGAAACCTGGTACAGGAAATATTTATACACCTTGTAATCCACTGGTATCTAATTTAGTTCAATTGTTTACATAACCTCAAGATGGCGGCAGTGCAAATTTTAAAATTAAGTTTTTATTTCTTGTGATGTAGTCATGCGATCGAAGTGAAAGTTTGAATAATGAACCTATGTAATGGGTTGTGAGAGCTTAATGGGGTTCTATTAATAATAAGAAAAGCGCTCCGCTAGTTGGGCGTTATTTGTAATGGTTTGGGAGATATTTAAACTTGATTACTGTTAATAAGAATAAAGTTAATTAAAAAAGTTAATATGCAAAGCTCATTATTTAAATAATCGCCCACATTTGGGTTATCAAAATGAAACATTTAATTGTGTATTAATCTAATAGTGTATCTGTATTGTTGTCAGCTTCACTAAAAAAGTACATAATGTGTAATATATGTGTTGCCAGGGCGCCAGATCATTTATATATATCATGGTCAAAATAATATATTAAACCTCGGTTACACAGAGGTAGAGCATCGAAATTCCTATCTCCAGCCGTAGTGAAACTTACGTAATCTAACCTTACGATAATTAGTTCAGGAGTATGGTGTTGCCTTATAGTAATTTCTAGCTACTAAAGGAAACCAGTCAAGCATTTGAATTTAAAATGAATTTAATATATAAAAACAACAAGTGCAAAAAATATAAAATACTAAAGATAAAAATAATAATAATAAATTTAAATTAAAGAATCTACTGAATTTACTTATATTATGGTTCTTGGTTGGAAATTGGAGTATACTGAGTTAATTGAATAGAATATATTGAATTTAAGAAGCATGATAGCCTTCTGATTTGACTGGAGTATAACTGTTTACATCGCTCACCGCATTGAAGATCTTTGTAGTTGGATTGTTGCGTAGAGAGTTCCTGAAGGCCCTGATCTTCCTCAAAGTAATTAATTTATATGTGGATGACGGAATAAATTCCAAAAATCATCCCTGTGACAATAGCCTCGTACACAACCATGTCACAGTTTGATGAGACAGAATGTCTTATCAAATTCACATACTTAATAGTCAACTGTCTAGTTTAGAACTGCGTTATAGACTCCATCTCGCTACAAATTCCTCTGCTCCACTCAGCATCCTTCCCTCTCCTCCAGCAATTCAATAATAATAAATCCATTTGGGCGGCCGTCATATATATATAACGTTCCCAGGTAAAGCACGTGTATGACCCCTCTTCAGAAGTCGCTAGGCGATATAAGCCCGCCTTTCATATATCAACAATGACAATACTTCTTTGTAGTATTTCTCGGGAGGTCTAGCCCACCCTCTGTATATAGTTGCAAAGGATTCATTCATCGGCCCAGCATTGTTAGTGGTAAGTCTTCTTAGAATCTTTTCTTAGTATGATTTGTATATTGGTAGAATACTTGATGTGACAGACATAAGTGTCTATTTATGTCATTTCCAAGAAGCCGCCTTCTATGGACACCCTCTTTTTCTCTTGTTCGAATTTTCTTCAGAAATAATATTCAGTCAAGCGTCAAACTAATTTCAAATATAATGTGTATCGCTCCAAATCCTTTCAATTGCCATAATATTCTACATTACCGCATAATAATAGATATTAATATATTAGTTAACATAATAACTAATAAAAGGTAAAATGTAAACTTAAAAAATATTGATAATAATAATAATAATAATAATAATAAATAAAATTATTTCGTTCTGGTCTCAAATTGGGACCATCACATATTCGCCCCAGAGAATTATGGTATATGTCAACAATCATATCACCATACTTCTCTTCAACACTTGTACAAATATAAAATATTATACCCTACAAAGAAATTACAAACATCGACATTATTATACCCTTCAAAGCAATTACCAACATCAAAAAAAATTATACCCTTCACGTTTTATGTATATATATTTTTAAATCTCATCATTTCAGTCATTCACTGTTCATAATGTCTTTTTCTTTCTTCTTTACATAATTAAAGCGACCTGTAAACAATGTACATCAAAATACCCTTCACTTTTATATTCTTGTTTTGGACATAAGTCATCGTTGCACTTATGTATATTTGGGTGGCATACACCTTTGCTTTATATCTTGAGGACGTAGAATTCAATTTTCAGCCTGGTGTCGAACTGAATACACTATGGCTAGTTGGTGGGACTGCCAACTGATTAATTCACTTTATCACTTCACAACACTTGGTATGTGATGCGAGTCACCAGATCTACTCCAGTCTCTCAGGAATTATATGTATCTAGTAACACAGGCATATTATAAAAAAAAAAGAAACTTTATTAGCTTGTATTACCTAAGGCAACATCGTTCAGTGCAAATGCAGTGCGCTAAATTACCCCACATATGTATATATATCACACTCAAATACCCAAGCTTATAGCCGACAAAATACGCTTTATATTTCCTCTGTGCTCTTCAAGACACACAATATCATAGGTTGATGCAAACCCTCTCCATTACCTGCTCGTTCAGACCACAATTATTCACTTAATATTAAGCGACTTTCCTTACTTACCATCAACTTCACTTCTATTACTCATGACACATATTTCCTTAAGGATCTCACATTGTAAGTGCCATATAATCGTTTTCCTGCATTTTCTGATTACTCACCTTTTTAACCGTAATTACTGATCTTATTTCTCACAATTACACTCCATTCTATTCAAGATTACACATCTTAATCACCTGTCGATACTCACCTTTTTTCTCAAAATTATACTTCTTTCTATTCAAGATTACACCTCTTTATCACCCGTAGTTGTTCACATTATTTCTCAAAATTATACTTCTTTCTATTCAAGATTAGACCTCTCTATCACCCGTAGTTATTCACATTATTTCTCAAAACTATACTTCTTTCTATTCAGGATTACATCTCTTTCGCTAAATCCGTATTCACTTACTTTATTTCTCAAATTTGCATTTCTTTCTACTTCAGATTACTTTTCTTTCGCGGAATCCGTATGACCGATAAAATTTAATTTCTCCAGTACAAAAAATGACTTTCCTTTAAATCCTTGCATTACTATCCTAGCTACTGAAATATTAACTGTTCACAAAATCTGCCTAATTAAATTACGGGCATCAAAATATAGCTTTATTTTCCTTTTTGACTTAGGAACTACCCTTAACGAATTAATATATATATGGGCTAATATAGGGTTCTATAATTTTATCCTGCAACATGCTATCAATCTGCCTTCTCACAGCTTCCTGAAATTTGTAAGACACGGGGTAGCGATGACCTACAAAAATACTGCGATCATGTACATATAATGAATGTTCGTAGCAATTAGCTAATCCAATACGGTTCTCAAATATATACTAATTCTCTTACAACACCTTCAACACTCGATCCACACGATCAACAATCGATCCACACGATCACACTCTAACGCACTCTGTAATGCAGCCTCACGCAAGGAATCCTCTAGATAATCCTTCGTCATCATACTGCCTAAAAATGTAAAAAAAACAAGCTTCCCTCTCACGAGATACCCTAACAATCTCACCACTCACCACCTCACTACAAATATCGACTCCTTTAGTCATTAATACCTCCTCAAGCGTACATATATTCTTAGAATCACCATAAAACTTACTTCAATTATTAAATGACATGATCATATCTCCACCCATTCATCTGAATTTAACACTACCCTCCTTATAATATAGCTGTGCAGAATGTTGCGACATCCTGTCCGAACCCATAATTAGTGAATATATCAGATTTGGAATCAAAAAAACATACTTGTGTTCCAATCTTACTTTCTTTTAAAATTTCTGCAACCACTTGTTTAGAAATTATGTGAGATTTCTTTCCGCCCCCGTTAACACAAAAGTAGTTCTAATTGGAATTTCCTCAATTTTAATACCATATTCCTTCCTATTATTATAAAATGCTGCACAGATGCAAGAAATCTGACAGCCACTGTCAAAAAGTGTATCGATACACGCCCCTAACACTTGTAATTTTAACACTGAGTTAAAATTAATAACGGTAGATTCTTTAGATACATCCATAAATTCACTTAATAAATCATTACGGATATTTAGGTCATACGGTTCGCTCAAAATAGTAATACCGACTTACATAACTACTATATCTGGCATTTTTAAGTTCTTATCACCTTCTTCTTCGCTTCTATATTTATTTATAGTTACACTTTCCTCTTTCCTCATAACAATAGTTTCTTCCTCCCCCGTACTATATTTATCAATAGTAACACTGTATTTCGCCTTTGCCCCTATTACTTCTCCTATTCTATCTTCTATGGCACGCCACTGCACTTCATAATCTTTCTCACTCTCTTTCATTATATTCTCTATTTCCACTAACAACTTCATTTTCTCCCCTTTCATTTTACTTCTGGACTTACTAATTTCATGCCTTTCCTTCATTTCTCCACTACTATAGCTTAACGACCTTTCTAACTGTTGCTTTTTGCTTCTGCTTTCTTCTATATCCGTCCTTCTTTCGTCTTCTACACTATCTCTCTCCGCCATTTCCTCCACCATCGCGCTCTGCTTGTGCTTTTTCTTCCTATGCTTTGGATTACTTATCTCAGCTTTCTGCTTTCCTTGTTCAATAATTATGTCTTTCTGACTATGACTTAACGCACGCTTCTCTATCTCTGTTAACTTCATATTGACTTCCTTTATATAGGCTCTGACTTCTTCCCTTGTCTGCCTATTTTGTTCCTCTATAATTTTTTGCATTTTTATTTCTTGAGTGTTTATCACTTTCTTTATTTTTCCTACTTCTATTCCTATCTTGTCTTTAACCTTCATCTCTTCTTTCTTGCTACGTTCCATAATCTCTACCTTCACGTCTTCTACTCTTTCCCTTACCTCTTGATTAATCTCTTCTACTTTCTTGCCTATAACTTCAAACTTTTCCCCTACTTCTATTCTAACTTCAGCTATGGTTTTCTTTAACTCACTTTGCAATTCCTTTCTTATTATTTCTTTGAATTCTGACATATTCTCCTTAATCCTCTCATACTTTTTACTTAACTCCTCATTCACCTTTTCCATTTTATCTAGCTTCTGATTAATTTCTTTATTATCTTTACATATCGCCTCTTTTATCTCCCTACTCCTCTCCTGATTTTGCCTACTTATTTCCTCTCTCATCTCCCTACTCATCTCCTGATTTTGCTTACTTATTTCCTCTCTCATCTCCCTACTCATCTCCTGATTTTGCTTATTTATCTCCTGATTTTGCTTACTTATTTCCTCTCTCATCTCCCTACTCATCTCCTGATTTTGCTTACTTATCTCCTGATTTTGCTTACTTATCTCCTGATTATTTTTATTGCTATCTTCTAGCTTCTTGTCTATTGCCTTGCTTATCTCCTCTCTCATCTCCCTACTCATCTCCAGAAACATTCCCATTATCTCATCTAATTTGTTTTCCGAAATATCCAAAGGCTTTTGTTTCTCCTTCCCTCCACTAGTCTCAGGATTTATTTCAGGATGTACCTCTATATTCGTCTCAGGGTTAACCTCGGGATTATTCTCAGGAATACTCTCAAGATTTACCTCCGACATCTTGGTATAATCCTCTACACTCTCAGCCTCAGTACCACTATCAACTTTCGTATAATTAGCTTTCTCGCCTTTACCCCTACTCCTCAATTTCCTTTGTTCCTCATCCGCCATCTCGAAGTACACCGTATAAAGTTTACCGTTCCAAAATTCACCTCACTTTCCCACAAAATCAATCACTAATAGTACACTACTTCACTTCACTTTCCCCCAAAATCACTGACAATTTGCACTGAATTTACACTCGCTCCTTCCGTAAATATCGTTAGGTTTTCGTGCCGCACAGTTGGGTGCCATTTGTAATGGGTTGTGAGAGCTTAATGGGGTTCTATTAATAATAAGAAAAGCGCTCCGCTAGTTGGGCGTTATTTGTAATGGTTTGGGAGATATTTAAACTTGATTACTGTTAATAAGAATAAAGTTAATTAAAAAAGTTAATATGCAAAGCTCATTATTTAAATAATCGCCCACATTTGGGTTATCAAAATGAAACATTTAATTGTGTATTAATCTAATAGTGTATCTGTATTGTTGTCAGCTTCACTAAAAAAGTACATAATGTGTAATATATGTGTTGCCAGGGCGCCAGATCATTTATATATATCATGATCAAAATAATATATTAAACCTCGGTTACACAGAGGTAGAGCATCGAAATTCCTATCTCCAGCCGTAGTGAAACTTACGTAATCTAACCTTACGATAATTAGTTCAGGAGTATGGTGTTGCCTTATAGTAATTTCTAGCTACTAAAGGAAACCAGTCAAGCATTTGAATTTAAAATGAATTTAATATATAAAAACAACAAGTGCAAAAAATATAAAATACTAAAGATAAAAATAATAATAATAAATTTAAATTAAAGAATCTACTGAATTTACTTATATTATGGTTCTTGGTTGGAAATTGGAGTATACTGAGTTAATTGAATAGAATATATTGAATTTAAGAAGCATGATAGCCTTCTGATTTGACTGGAGTATAACTGTTTACATCGCTCACCGCATTGAAGATCTTTGTAGTTGGATTGTTGCGTAGAGAGTTCCTGAAGGCCCTGATCTTCCTCAAAGTAATTAATTTATATGTGGATGACGGAATAAATTCCAAAAATCATCCCTGTGACAATAGCCTCGTACACAACCATGTCACAGTTTGATGAGACAGAATGTCTTATCAAATTCACATACTTAATAGTCAACTGTCTAGTTTAGAACTGCGTTATAGACTCCATCTCGCTACAAATTCCTCTGCTCCACTCAGCATCCTTCCCTCTCCTCCAGCAATTCAATAATAATAAATCCATTTGGGCGGCCGTCATATATATATAACGTTCCCAGGTAAAGCACGTGTATGACCCCTCTTCAGAAGTCGCTAGGCGATATAAGCCCGCCTTTCATATATCAACAATGACAATACTTCTTTGTAGTATTTCTCGGGAGGTCTAGCCCACCCTCTGTATATAGTTGCAAAGGATTCATTCATCGGCCCAGCATTGTTAGTGGTAAGTCTTCTTAGAATCTTTTCTTAGTATGATTTGTATATTGGTAGAATACTTGATGTGACAGACATAAGTGTCTATTTATGTCATTTCCAAGAAGCCGCCTTCTATGGACACCCTCTTTTTCTCTTGTTCGAATTTTCTTCAGAAATAATATTCAGTCAAGCGTCAAACTAATTTCAAATATAATGTGTATCGCTCCAAATCCTTTCAATTGCCATAATATTCTACATTACCGCATAATAATAGATATTAATATATTAGTTAACATAATAACTAATAAAAGGTAAAATGTAAACTTAAAAAATATTGATAATAATAATAATAATAATAATAATATATAAAATTATTTCGTTCTGGTCTCAAATTGGGACCATCACACCTACGCAATAATTTTCCTTTAATGGTACATGACTCTATGGCCTATACATTTAACAATCCATCATGGCGACCATCCGAATTATTTAGACGATACTGAATATCTACGAATCTATTTTAGCAATCAAACTGCATTTTTTAATGTTCATAGGGGCTATGAACTTAAGTTCACCTATAGGACTTTAAATAACCTGGTGATCACAAATACAACATGGCGGTGACGCGAATTATAAATATTCACATGGACGTTTCTCGCAATTTAACCATCCGCGTGCAGTGAAACTTGGTACAGTAAATCCTTATACGAATGTTAATCCACTGGCATCTAATTTATTTCAATTGTTTCCATAACCTCAAGATGGCAGCTGTGCAAAATTTTTAAATCTCCTTGTTTTTTCTTGTGTCCTAATCATGCGATTGAAGTTTGAATACTACACGTTCACAATAATCTGCATGTAACTGTACATAACTCTAGGACCTACATATATAAAATCCAACATGGCGACCATCCGAAATATTTAGTCGGTTCTCAATATCTACGAATCTATTACTGTAATCAAACAGAAATTGTGTATGTTGATACAGGCAATTAACATAAGTAGGATATATGAAAATAGGCTGTATAGTTCTTCACGGAACTACTTGTTATTTATTTTTGTTCAAACAAGTCGAGATGACTGCCTTACCTCCACTATCAACACCAATCATACTGTTACGAAAATTGCTGTCATTTTTCTGCATGTTAAGTTTGGGAAAATGATAAACAAGGCATAAAATTACTTCATTAAAATACGTACGACTACGACACTATGGGTCAAAATGACCCGGCGCCAGCCCTCGTGTTATATTTTTAGCCTACTTTTCACATTTTCCAAAAATGAGGAAAAAGTAGACTTATGCGATCGGGCTAATGTGTGTGTGTGTGTGTGTGTGTCTGTCTGTCTGTCTGGCTGTGTGTGTCCCCCCCCCCCCCTTATCAACTCCTAAACCGCTGGAGCAATCGAAACAAAATTTGGTAGGAGTAAATGTCTACACCCGAATATCTCACGGCCATATTTGAAAATGATATCAGTGGTACCAACTGCTAAAAAATCGCAATTGAAATTTGAGCTCCATATTGGATATCTTGGAAGGTATGAATGGGAGCTATTTCAAAATTGGCACTCGTATAGATAATAATATTGCAGTTTAATTTCCAGGAGGCCATACATGGAAGTGTTACCAAAATGATTATAAGCCTGCTGATTGGTCCAATTTTTAAATGCATATAACTTCTACACTATCAATTGGAATTCAACCAAATTTCGTATGTTGTATGTGTACATAACCAGGTACGAATGAGCGTATTCTGGAGACCCACCAGGGCTGCCGACTGTTAATAAATGCTCCTAATTTATTTTATCCAAATACCAATATATCAGAAAGTATGCAAGCCGACAGCTTTAAACTATGCACACGTATAATACCTGACATTCTATATTAATTTGGAGTAACTTATATACGTCAGTGCTACCAACATGATTCTAAGCCTGCTGACAGGTCCAACTTTAAATACATGTAACTTCCATACTATCATTTGGATTTCAACCAAATTTCGTATGAGCTATGTGTATCATAACAGATATGACTATGCGTATTCTTAAGAGCAACCAGGGCTGCCAACTGTTAATATGTGCTGTCCCTATTTTTGTTACCCTAATATCAATATACAGTATCAGAAAGTATGCAAGCCAATAGCTCTAAACTTTGCACACGTATAGTACCTGGCATTCTAGATGAATTTGGAGTAACTAATATACGTCAACATGATTCTAAGCCTACTGATAGGTCCAATTTTAAAATGCATGTAACGTCTATACTATCTAATGGATTTCATTCAAAATTGGCACAACAATAGATCATATTATTTCAGATTATATCTGACCAATACATGCATGACATTGTTGCCAACATGATTTTACGTGCGCTGTTAGATCCAATGTTTAACTGCATGTAACGTCCATGCTATTCATTGGACTTCAACCAAATTTTGTATTCTGTACCTTAAGATATGGAACTAAGAATATATTCAGTCATCAGGTCTGCCAACTGTAGTGCTCTATTAGGCTACATTATGCAAGTGATACAGTATTTCGAACAAATTAGAAATTTTGATATTAGCAACTTAATTTCGTCATTGTTCTAGATAGGTTCATATACTGTAGAATAATCATTGGAATGAAAAGTAGGCTCTTTAGTTCGTCACGGAACTTCTTGTTTCACGCCAGTTCTCAAGGTTGAAGGGAATCGGGTAGTGGCTTTTAAACAACAATGGACCTTCTTATTAAAGCCTTCATTTTTAGGTAACTATCAAAGGAGTCCTTCTATATTGAGGCGCCTCCGTTGGAGTAGTTGGTAGCATGCTGAGCTTCTATGCCCAAGATCGCAGGTTCAACCCCGGCCAAAGTCATCGCATTTCTTCGGAGGAGAAGTAAAGCTGGCGGGCCGATGTCATAGATTTATGGCATGTAATAGAAACTTCCACTAACTACAATTGTGTGAAGCCAATTTTTAAGGTTAGATTTGATTAACGTTATATTAGTTCCAACACTCGCCACCAGGTGCCGGTTACGGTGGCATCTAGTAGCCAAGTTCAGGGCTAGGTGTCGTTGACGGTAGCATTTGGTAGTAAAAGTAGGAACTAATTGAAATTGATCATCTGCAGTCCTTAACTCAATTAAAAACAGATAACACACACTAATACACCCGTCACTAATCACACAGGTTTTCAGACAGTTTTACACACACCCAAAGTACACGGGCTATATGACCGTGTTGTCGCAGCCGCTATACTGAGGAACCAACCAACCACAGTTGTTACTCGTTTTATTAGCCTATTTTCATTTGTGAAAAAATAGGCTTATGAGATCATCTTTTGGGCGTGTGTCTGTGTGTGCGTGTGTGATTCGTGTGTGTGTGTCCCGTCCCTCATAATTTCTAAACGGCTAGGGCGATTTCAATGAAACCCAGTAAGTTCATAGCACTAATCCGGACGACCCCGACCGTACCCTTCAAATTTTCTTACGTCTCACCAATCCAACATGGCGGCTGTGAGAAATATTTCACCTGCATTCAATATCTCCGAAACTATTACGGATATAACCCTGGAATTTTATACTGTGATAAAGGAAATAACTAAATGTTCACCTATGAGACTTTTAAAATCCTGGTAACTACAAAACCAACATGGCGGCCAAGCGAAGTTGCGACTTTTAAATTGACGTTTCTCGCGATTTAACCAACCAAACGCATTGAAACTTGGTACAGTATACGTTTATACACATTGTAATGCACCCACATCTAACTTCGTACAATTGTTTACATAACCTCAATTTGGCGGCAGTGCGAAATATTTCACCGGCATTCTATATCTCTGAAACTATTACCGCTATCACCTTGAACGTTTGTACGGAGATAAAGGGCACTACTGGAATTTCACCTACGAGACTTTCAAAAACAGTGTAACTACAAATGAACATGGCGGCCAAACGAATTTGAAAGTTTTAAATAGACCTTCTCGTGAGTTAATGATCCAAACGCAAAGAAAATTGGTATAACGGAACAAGTTAGATCTGAACCTTCCGATGCGCATGTGCGTCCAGTTGCATTACGTCATCCCCCCACCTGGATTCTTTGTCAACAAGTGAGCACATACTTCATCACTCGCTGGTTAGATGTTGCCAAGTAGTCATTATTCCCAGAACCTTGGCAGGGTACTGATGATGTCAAGGCATGCGAAGCAAGACTGAGTGGCTCTGTACTTTGACAAGCACGGCAACAAGCTTGCTGTCAGGAGTGTGTGAAGTGGGTGTGCTCTCAGTTCATTACCACCAATACCATTGCTATGTCACTGAGAATGCTACTATTCGATACTTTATGCTTGCATAATATAACCACGACGAGCAGCGAGCGGCCCCAAACAGTTGTTGCACCAAAGAGGGGAAATCGCATTTGCGCCTAGTGATCCCACCACTTCCCCTCTTAGACGAGACTCCGCCATGACAGGCCAGGTCTAACTTGCCATGCTATATATACAGCCAATGTTTATACACATTGTAATGCACTGGTATATAATTTAGTTCAATTGTTTACATAACCTCGAGATGACGGCTGGGCGAATTTTAAAATTAAGTTTTTATTTCTTGTGTCGTAATCATGCGATCGAAGTGAAAATTTAAATAATGAACCTACGCAATAATTTTCCTTTGGCGGTACATGACTCTATGGCCTATACATATAACTAGGGCTCGGATTTTTAGGTGCTAAAAATCGGGAAAATATTTATTTTTTATGTATTAAAAATACCTGAAATACGTGACAAAAGAGTAAAATATTTAATTGTAATTTAGTTTATTATTGTGAATATAAACAATATGCAGGACTCACGAATGGAATGTATGCTATGTCTCATTGACTACTGAAGAATTACAATACACAACGAGATATATCTTCAGGTTGTCCATCACAAATGACCGACGATTATTGCGAAACACTTCTTCTGAAGGCGCGAAACTGCGGCAATATGTTTCTTGCCTTTGAGGTGTTGTGTAACTTGAGATCACTGCTCTGTCTTGATTGCTTTCCCACATGGCTGGCAGAACAGAACACCCCCATCAGAAGTAAAATTATCTGGAAATCCCCGGTTTCCACAGCGAGTGGCACGGGGCCACAAGTTAAGAATAACACAGTTGCAAACTGACATACGCTCTGCATGAAGATTAGATAGCTCACAGGTTGAAGTAACACAGAACAAAAATGCAATAAACTGAAAGATCTAGCATACTGATTTTACAAAAATGTAAATATTATGTCTTTTTATGTGTTAATAAGTGAAAAGAAGGAATTTATGTATTTATAGAGAAAATGCTTAAAATATGTATTTACATAAAAAAAATATTTATTTACCTAAAAATCCGAGCCCTACATATAATAATCCAACATGGCGACAATCCGAAATATTTAGACGGTTCTCAATATCTACAAATCTATTACAGCAATCAAACTGAATTTTTTTATGTTCATAGGGGCCATGAACTTAAGTTCACCTATAGGACTTTCAATAACCTGGTGATCACAAATCGAACATGGCGGTGACGCGAAATATAAATATTCACATGGTCATTTCTCGCAATTTAACCATCCGGGTGCAGTGAGACTTGGTACAGTAAATCACTATTCAAATGTTAATCCACTGGCATCTATTTTTTTTCAATTGTGTCCATAACCACAAGATGGCAGCTGTGCGAAATTTTTAAATCTCGTTTTTACTTCTTGTGACCTAATAAAGCGATTGAAGTTTGAATACTACAAGTACACAATAATCTTCATGTAACAGTACATTACTCTAAGACCTACATATATAAAATTCCAACATGGCGGCCATCCGCAATATTTAGTCGGTTCTCAATATCTACGAATCTATAACAGCAATCAAGCTGAAATATTGTATGTTGATAGAGGCAATTAACATAGGTAGGTTATATGAAAATAGGCTGTATAGTTCGTCACGGAACTACTTGTTGCCTCCTGTCCTCCACTGTAAAACAGCCTATATCCTTCCTTTAGTATTCTTTCCCATTTTCCTTACCATTTCGTTTCACTGAGACCGAGGATGGCTATATCCTTCTCTACCATGAAGTCCACTAGCTCCTCAGTCTTGTCCGTCAGGGTTAAGATGTTGACTGTCCCTATTCGGATGTAAATAAGTTAATTCGGCTAGGATTTGAATAAAAACAAGCAGTTCCGTGAAGAACTAAAGCCTATTTTCATGTATCCTACTTAGGTCAATTGCCTCTATCAACATACAAAATTTCAGTTTTATTGCTGTAATAGATTCGTAGATATTGAGAACCGACTAAATTTTGGGGATGGTCGCCATGTTGGATTTTTTATATATGTAGGTCTTAGAGTTATTTACTGATACATGAAAATTATTGTGTACGTGTAGTATTCAAACTTCAATCGCATGATTCGGACACAAAAAGTAAAAGCGAGATTTTAAAATTTCGTCCAGCTGCCATCTTGTGGTTATGAAAACAACTGAAAATAATTAGATGCCAGTGGATTAACATTTGTATAAGGATTTACTGTACCAAGTCTCACTGCACCCGGATAGTTAAATTGCGAGAAACGACCATGTGCGTATTTATATTTCTCGTCGCGGCCGTGTTGGATTTGTGATCACCAGGTTATTGAAAGTCCTATAGGTGAACTTATGTTCATAGCCCCTATGAACATTAAAAAATTCAGTTTAATTGCTGTAATAGATTTGTAGATATTGAGATCCATTTAAATATTTCGGATGGTCGCCATGTTGGATTGTTATATGTATAGGCCATAGAGTCATGTAACATTACAGGAAAATTATTGCGTATTTTCATTATTCAAACTTTCACTTCGATCGCATGATTAAGACACAAGAAATAAAAACTTAATTTTAAAATTCGCACAGCCGCCATCTTGAGGTTATGTAACAATTTAACTAAATTAGATACCAGTGCATTACAATGTGTATAAACTTTTCCAGTACCAAGTTTCATTGCGTTTGGATTATTAAATCGCGAGAAAGGTCTATTTAAAATTTTCAACTTCTCTTGTCCGCCATACTCGTTTTGTAGTTAACCGGTTTTTGAAAGTCTTATAGATGAACTTCCAGTATTACCCTTTATCTCCGTAAAAAATTCAGGGTGATACCCCTAATAGTTTCAGAGATATAGAATGCCGGTGAAATATTTCGCACAGCCACCATCTTGAGGTTATGTAAACAATTGAACGAAGTTAGATGTCGGTGTATTACAATGTGTATAAACATTTAGTGTACCAAGTTTCATTGCGTATGGTTGGTTAAATCGGGAGAAACGTGTAATAAAGTCACAAATTCGCTTGGCCGCCATGTTGGGTTTGTAGTTACCAGGCTTTTAAAAGTCACATAGGTGAACATCTAGTAGTTCCCTTCATCACAGTAGAATATTCCAGGGCGATATCGGTAATAGTTTCGGAGATATTGAATGCTGGTGAAATATTTCGCACAACCGCCATGTTGGATTGGTGAGACGTAACAATATTTGAAGGGCACGGTCGGGGTCGTTCCGAATAGTGCTATAAATTTACCGAGTTTCATTGAGATCGCTCTAGCCGTTTATAAATTATTAGGGGACACACTCACACACACAATCACACACAGACACACGGACAAAAGGTGATCTCATAAGCCTATTTTTTCACAAATGAAACTAGGCTAAAAATGGAGTAGGAATGATTATAAGAAGGGATGTACTAGAGTATGTGGAGGAGGTGAAGAAGATAAGAGACAGGATGATCATAGGAAGGATTCAGTTCCAGACAGAGACAAAAGATCTGGTTTAAGTATAAGCTCCACAAACGGGGAATAAAGAAGAGAACTTAGAAGAATTCCTAGAAGAGGTGGAAAAATAAATAGAGGATAAGGAAATAATAGTAATGGAGATTTGAATACACAAGTGGGAAGAGACCGACAAGGAAGAGAGGAGATTTAGGGACCATATGGTTATGGCAGTAAGAATCCAGAAGGGGATTTCTTGATGGACTTCTGTCAGCGGAACCAATTAATTATAGGGAATACGTGGTTCAGAAAGAAAAATAGTCAGAAAATAACGAGAAATGGATGGGGATATAGAAGAACGAAAACTCTGATAGACTATGTTTTAGTCGAAAAAGGACATCGGAAATAGCTAATGTATGTCGCAGCCATGCCAGAGGAAGCCTTTGGAGGAGACCATAGGGCATTGGTAGCAAAATTTAAGCTAGAAGAAGTTATGTGATTACCAGAAAAAAGGGAAAGAAAGATTAAGGTCTGGAGACTAAAGGAAACGGAGGTTGCAGAAAAGTTTAAGAATGCATTGCAAGAACAGATACCAAGGACAGATATTACCCAAGTGGAACAAGAAAGCGATAAGTTCAAGAGTGCATTTGTAAACTGTGCAGAGAGGACATGTGGTAGGACATCAGAAAATGTACGGGAAAGGGCGACAAAATGGAGGAATGATAGAGTGAAAGAAAAGGTAAGGGAGAAGAAGAAAACTTGGAAGGAATGGAGAACAAAAAAGACTGAAGAAAGTAGAGCAAAATATATAGAAGCAAACAGAGACTGCAAGACAGTAATTGAAGAGGAAAAGAAGAAAACCTGGGAAGAATTCACTCAGGAAATAAGGAAGGATTTAAATTGTGGAAAGAAATTGCTGTTTGGAATTTTAAAAAGTAGAAGAAATGAAACGGTGAACACTGGGTTCATGAAAAACAAAGAAGGTGAAATATTGACAAAACCAGAAGAGATAACGGACAGATGGAAAGAATATTTCAGCGAGCTGTTGAATGTGAGACGCCAGACATGCGGAGAAGTTACGAAAACAGCCAAAACGATGGAGGAAAAAATAGAAGAAGAACCAGACATTACTATGGCAGAAGTGGAATGGACAGTTAGGAAGATGAAGATGGGGAAAGCTGTGGGAATCGACGAAGTGGCAATAGAAAACTAGCAACAAATGACGAGGTAAAACTAGGAGATAACGACATCAAAAAAGTTAATACCTTTAAGTACCTAGGGATGACACTCCAGACCACATGCAACTCATTCAGGGTCCATATACAAGAAAGAGCTGCTGCCGCCATCAGAGGAATGTTTGAAATCAAAAACATCACTAAACTCTCTCTACAAACAGCCATTGTGCTATTTCATGCCAAAATATATCCAGTTATAACATACGGCATTGAACTAATATGGGAAAGACTAACCCTAACGGACCTTACCAACCTTGAGAAAATCAAATCGAGGTATTTGAAGTAGCGAGAACGACCAAGTCCAGACTGGTATATGAACTGGCAAGGGAACCGTTCTACATAGAGGACCTGAAACTCAAGCTGCTTCTACCTCACACCAAGCAAGTATCTCAATTAATAGAGCTAAGGAAACAAAAAACAAAAGAAATACCCGAAGACGTTTACGCTACAGACGCCATGATTGACAGGAGATGGACAAAAGCGAACCAAGAACTGCGATCGGTGCTAACCAGACTTTCAGTGCACGGCTATCACCACAAGATATGTAGAAATGACAAATGTCACGAACCAAACAATGCATGTGTATGCGTACTATGCAACGAATATTGTGAAAAATACCACCTAACTAAATGTCGTAAGAGGACAAAGTCAATCATTGACTATAGCAAAGACTAGAGCTGAATATATCAAACATTGTACATAGGATACAAATCTTTATGTATGCACATTGGTGCGCATTTTATGTAATAATAGAAATAATCAAGGCGGCAGGACCAACGGGGCTGCAGTGGACATACAGACTTCTCAGGAGTGTGTGGAGAGAGAAGAAAGTTCCTGAAGACTGGAAAAAGGGAATAATATTGCCAATATTCAAGAAAGGAGACAGGAAGGTGTGTGGTAACTACCGATGAATCACCATCATCTCGCATGTTGCCAAAGTAATGGAATGAATCCTAGAGAACAGGATTAGAGTAAAGGTAGAAAACCAAATAGAGGAGGAGCAGTTTGGATTTTGAGGGGTCAGGTCAACAGTGGAACCCATTTTCATTCTGAGACAGAACATTGAAAAGAGTTGGGAATTTGGGAAGGGTATGGTAATGACTCTTATTGATCTAGAAAAGGCCTATGATAGCATCCCGAGAACAAAAGTTTGGGAAAGCTTAACAAAAAGGGGGATAGGCAAGGAACTGAGAGACATGATAAAAGGAATGTGCATGGCTTGCTACAGTAGTGTGAAGACTGGAGTCGGGACAACGGAATGGTTTAAAATTGTCACTGGACTAAAGCAAGGAAGTGTGTGTCACCATTATTGTTCTTAATGGTGATGGATGACATCATGAAGGCAGCAATGAAAGACTATAGAAGGGCAAAGATGAAGGTAATGTTGTTTGCAGACGATGTTGTGATCTGGGGCGAGGATGAGATGGAGGTACAAGAACCGTTAGACGTAATAAATGAAAAGATTGAGCAATGGGGATTGAAGATAAATGCGGAGATGAGTAAAACAATGGTGGTGAGTAGAGGTAATAAAGAAGGAAAAGGAGTAATCAAAGTCGGAGATAAGGAATTGGAAGTGGTGAAACACTTCAAATACTTGGGAAGTGAACTGATGAAGAAGGAAGACTAGATTTGGAAATTAGCAGAAGAACACAATTCGGGAGTGCTTTCTACCAACAGGTACGGGGACTAGTCTCAAACAAGGATATACCAATTAAGGCTAAAGAAGTTATGTACAAAGCATATTATGTTCCTATAATGACATATGCAGCAGAAACTTGGACAATGACTAAGAGGGATGAGAGCAGAGTACAGGCAGCTGAGATGAGATTCCTGAGAAGTATGGTCCAGAAAACGAGGAGAGACAAGAGTGAGAAATGAAGATATACTGAAAGAACTGGGAGTAGAGAAACTAAATTACAAACTGGAGCAAAACAGATTGAGATGGTTTGGACATGTCAAACGGATGAATGGAGTAAGGCTACCAAGACGAGCACTGGAACGACGGATGACAGGGAAGAGAGGACGAGGAAGACCAAGAATGCGTTGGATGGACTCGGTGAAGAATAGCATTAGTAAACGGAACCTGGATTGGAACACCATGTCGGAAGAGGAATGGTGGAACGACAGAACAAAGTGGAGAGGAACCATATTTGCCCCCACCCAGTGTCAGCTAGAGAAGGGGATATGAATATGATGATGATGATGACATAATTCATCCTTTAATGTGTTCCCCGGCTCAATACCCTCTAGGTTTATTGATTTTTTGAAAAACTACTTTATTACCAGATTAATTTTAAAAATCTAACAATAGGTCAACGAACACAGTCAACCTCTATTATTATTATTATTATTAATATTATTATTATTATTATTATTATCTCTTTATTTACTCAACTTACAGTCGGTACCATGACTCATATCGGTACATTACGTACAAGAAAATGAGTCAAGTAACACTTAAGCCTATAGCATACATTTTCGAATAGCATAGATGTTTGACAGTTAATTTTGTCTTCTCATCTTATATTCCACGTCTCTTTTTCACAAGAGGGTCCAAAGAAAAATCCTAATGTGTATTCAAAAACCCTCTAACGATGCTGCAGGTTTTCAGAATTGCAGACTTTTGTGCAATTGTGTGGGTGTATATGGGAAGATGTAGTGTGGCTAGATTTACTGAAAAGGATTTAGGTGTCAGGCCAGTGGGAGAAAGGAGGAAAGGAAGAATCGTCACATTTTTTTGTCTCCAGATTCTAGCAACCTCCATAGCTAGAGGAGTATATTTCTCAATCTTTTCTCTGTATTTATGGTGGATATTATGGTTATTCGGAACAGATATGTCAATCAAGTACGTGTGATGGTTCTTCTTATCAGTTAAAGTTATGACTGGTCCATTATGAGGAGTTGTTTTGTCTCTTTGAATAGTGCGATCCCAATACAGCTTGTAATCTTCGTTTTCCAGCACACTTTCTGGGGAGTATTTGTAATAAGGCGTCCTGTCGTGTATGACAGATCGGGTTAGGGTGAGTTCTTGATGAATGACTTTGGCAACATCGTTATGGCTCTCAGTGTAAGATGTTGGCGCTAGAATTCTGCAGCTGCTGGTAATATGCTCTATGGTTTCTGGACCGGTATTGCACTTCATGCATTCGTCATCTATAACAGTCTGATCTTTCAGGATGTGTTTCCTATAACTTCTTGTGGCGATAACTTAGTCTTTTTAAATCCTCCAGTTTCTGGAAACAGCTCTCCCCTTGACAACCATGTGTTCGAAAGCTGTTTGTCAATATTCTTGTCATTGCACTGGTTGTAGAATCTGCCATGAAGTTCTTTTCTAGCCCATCTCTGCACCTTCTCTCTGCTCAGTGTGTTCTTGTCTTTCATGACGACATTTTCTTCATGGAGATTCAAAGGAGTGTGGTTGAAGTCAGCTTTTGCTACCGCTCGATGTAAAACACTGGTATCTTTCCGAGAATGAAAGTAATTCCTTAGATGTATAATTGTTGATTGTGCAGAGCTGTAGCATCAAGAATACCTCTGCCTCCTTCATTTCTGGGTGTTTTTACTCTCTCTATAAAAGCATCGGGATGCAACATTCTGTGTTTCGTAAGCATAGTTCTTATTGAGCGGTTAATGTTCTCTAGGTCTGTTTGAGACCATTTTAAAACACCAAACGAATACATCAGCACAGATATAGCATATGAATTGATAGCTTTTGTTTGGTTATGAGCACTAAGCTTGGTTTTCAGCAGAAGTCGAAGTCTATGATTAAATTTCTGGTAGAGGTTCTCCTTCTCAGATTTACTGTCGATTCCAACTACTTGCTCAAATCCTAGATATTTATATGTTTCATCTTTCCCCATGCTGTCTATTCGCTCATCAGCTGTTATGCTTATTCCCTCTGTTCTACACCACTGTCCTTTGTTGATGCTGTTGATTTTGCATTTGCCAGTCCCAAACTCCATGCAAATGTCCTTCGAAATGTTATCTGTTATATTGATGAGTGATGTCAGTTGGTTCCTATTTGCTGCACACAATTTTATGTCATCCATATAAAAGAGGTGATTTACTTTGAGAAGATTTTGTTTATTTTCTTTTATTTGGTATCCGTAGTTGTTCATCTTTAGAATCTCTGATAAAGGGTTGAGACATAAACAAAACCACAGTGCACTTAAGGCATCACCTTGAAATATACCACGTTTGATGGGTATGACCTCTGTTTCAGTGGTAGTGATGTTAGATTTCAAGATGATTTTGGTACGCCAAAATTGCATAATGATAGCAAGGAAGTTGATGAGTGTCTTGTTTACTCGGTACATCTCAAGGGTATGGATGAGCCAGCTGTGGGCCACCGTATCGAATGCTTTTCTATAGTCGATATAAGCCAAGAAGAGGTTACGTTGTTGCTTCTGCGCTTGGTGTATAATCACACTGTCAATGGTGAGCTGTTCCTTGCAGCCTTGGCCGCATCTTTTACAATCCTTTTGCTCCTCTGTCAAGATGCTATGCTGGTACATGTGACCATAAATTACATTTGTGATGACCGATGTGATGATCTTGTAGAGCGTCGGCAAACAGGTTATTGGTCTGTAGTTAGCTGGATTAGCTGTGTCAGCACTCTTAGGCAATATGTAGGTTCGTCCCTCTGTGAGAAAGTGTGGGAACTCTTCGGGATCATAGATTACCTGAGTTACAAGATCAGCTAATTTTCTGTGTGTGCTGGTAAATATTTTGTACCAATAGTTCTGAATTTTGTCTGGTCCCGGAGATTTCCAGCTGTGTGTTTTGCTGATGGCTATTTGGATGTCCTGTTCATTAATGACTAACTCTTGCGTTTGATTAATGGGCGAGTGCTTCTCGTTGATTTTATGAATCCATTCTGCATCTTCTTTATGTTGCACCGGGTTTGACCACACATTACGCCAAAAGTTGCTCATTTCCTCCTCATTCGGTGTTTTAGAGATTGTTGGTTCACGGCTGCCATCAAGATTCGCGTAGAAAGTTTTCTCATTAGCTCTGAAGAGATAATTTTGTGTTCATCTCTGATAACTTTCCTTGTATCTCTTGAGTTTTGCAGCTTGTACTGCCAGTTTTTGCTTGTAGTCGTCCATGATATTCAGGATTTCTTGCTTCCCTTTGTTTTTTAGCCTACTTTTCACATTTTGCAAAAATGAGGAAAAAGTAGACTTATGAGATCGGGCAAATGTATGTATGTATGTATGTCTGTCTGTCTGTCTGTCTGTCTGTCTGTCTGTCTGTCTGTCTGTCTGTCTGTCTGTCTGTCTGTCTGTCTGTCTGTCTGTCTGTCTGTCTGTCTGTCTGTCTGTCTGTCTGTCTGTCTGTCTGTCTGTCTGTCTGTCTGTCTGTCTGTCTGTCTGTCTGTCTGTCTGTCTGTCTGTCTGTCTGTCTGTCTGTCTGTCTGTCTGTCTGTCTGTCTGTCTGTCTGTCTGTCTGTCTGTCTGTCTGTCTGTCTGTCTGTCTGTCTGTCTGTCTGTCTGTCTGTCTGTCTGTCTG